>VZQC01004221.1:1212307-1341813 GCA_009823505.1 Rhizomys pruinosus
CCCTCTGTCTCCACCTCCCAACTTGCCTTCCCTCCCCTCTTTCCGCCTTCACCTTACCGCCCCCTTCACTCCACCGTCCACCCTCTGCCTTCACCTCCCCCTCTGCCTTCACCTCACACGACCTCTTCACTCACCCTCTCCACCTCCCCTGCCTTCACCTTACTCCTCTGTCCTTCACTCCCTCTGCCTTACCCTCCCCTCTCGCACTTACATACCCCGTCTCCTTCACCTCCCCTTGCCTCACCCCCCCCAGTGCTTCATCCTCCTCCATGTACCCTCCCTCTGCCACCTTCCTTCAACCTACCCCTCTGCCTTCACCTGCCCCCTGCCTTCACCCCCTGCCCTCCCCCCCTGCCTTCACCTGCACCCCTCTTGCCTTCGCTCCCCCCTCCTGCCTTCCCACCTCCCACCTATCCTGCCTTCACCTTCCGACCCCTGCCCTTCACCTCCCCCTCTGCCTTCCACCCCCCCTCCTGTACCTCCTCCCTCCTTCATCCTGCCTTCACCTCCCCCTCTGCCTTCACCTCCCCCTGCCTTCACCTCCCCCACTGCCTTCACCCCCCCACTCCCCCTCTGCCTTCACCTTCCCCCCTGCCTTCACCTCCCCCCTCTGCCTTTCACCTCCCCCTTGCCTCTCACTCCCCCTCTGCCTTAACACCTCCATCCCGCCTTCACCTCTCTGCCTCAACCCTCTGCCTTCACCTCCGCCCCTGCCTTCACCTCCCCCTCTGCCTTCACCTCCCCCTCTGCCTTCACCTCCCCCTCTGCCTTCACTTCCCCCTCTGCCTTCACCTCCCTCCTGCCTTCAGGTCACTAGCCTCAGAGGCTAGGCTCCTTCTCTTTTCAGCCTTTGTCGCCAATGTAGACAAAAGTCCCTACTTTGGTCTCCCCTTAGCACAGATCAAATAAACACAAATTTATGAAAAGTTAGCAAGTGTGACAGCTGATGCTGGTAATTGTAGCACCCTGGGGACTGAGGCAGGAGGATTTCATACAGTTCAAAGGCAGCCTGGGCTACTCACCCTCATCAGCAATCAGCTGGGCTACAGAGTCAAATTCAAACAACAACAGAGAGAGAGAGAGAGAGAGAGAGAGAGAGAGAGAGAGAGAGAGAGAGAGAGAGAGAGAGAGAGAGAGAGAGAATCGTCCATAGGGAGGCTGATCCACCATCACCAATGAGATCATTGCTTAGTTCATCTCAGGGGACTTCTTAACTTTCAACACCCAAGAACATCCTATGAACATTTAAATTTTATTTATTTATTTTTATGTGTTTCTTTTTATAAGTGTTTTTGCCTGCATGTGCACCTGTGCATGAAGGTCCACAGAGGCTGGAAGAGGACATTGGATTCTCTGGAACTGGAGTTACAGATGGTTATTAGGTGCCAGGTGGGTGGTCCTTTGGAAGGGCAGCCAGTGCTCTTAACAGCTAAGCCATCTCTCCAGCCCAGCCCAGCCCCCCTTTTATTTTATTTATTTATTTATTATTTATTTTTCGTATGTGTATGAATGTACTGTCTGCATGTAGGTCTGTGCACCCGTGTCGTGCCATGCCGCGGAAGTCAGAAGAGGGTCTCGGATTCCCCTGGAACTGGAGTTACAGACGGTTCTCAGCCACCATGTGGGTGCTGGAGATCGAACCCGGGTCCTCTGTAAGAGCGGTCGGTGCTCTTAACCGCTAGGCCATCCCTCCAGCCCCCAAACCCCCTTTTAAACATCAAGCCAGTTCTACTCAGTCTTCTAAACCCACAGTGCTGTGGCGCTACCATTTCAGGAGAGATGAAGTTGCCTATTCAGAGGGAAGCCTGATACACAGCAAGAGGCAATGCTTTCTCCTGGGAGTGTTACTGTTGGAGCAACCATGCAAATGCTTTAAGGCAAAAACAGAAGGCTTAAAAGAAGATGGCGGTAGATTGTGGCCTCAGCTCAGAGCTTGCCTTACGTGCTTGTTGGACACAATGGTTTTGACCTCTAGGAACTCAGAGCTTTCAGCACGTGGCTGTTCTGTGATCCTGATGCTGTGTCCTCCCTGCTCACTCTATTGCTTAGCTGCTCAGTCAACCTCTTGGTGCGTCTTTTCCTAGGAGCTCCTCAGTGAAGATCCTCAGCTTTCTTCACCTTCCCGGCTGTCTCCAAGCTGGGCCATCCAAACCTCCAAGTCAAGGGCATTATTCTTTGTTGTTATTTTGGGGGTCTGTATTAGTCACTTTTCTGTTGCTGTGATAAAACCACCATGAGCAAGGGAACTTATAAAAGGAAGAGTTTATTTGAGCTTACGATTGACGGTTCCAGGGAATCAGAGTCCATTGTGGCAGGAGGTATGGTGGCTGGGGCTGGAGCAGCAAGCTGAGGGTCACATCTCGCAGTGAGCACAGGAAGCAGAGAGAGAGACTGGAGACCACAAGTCTTGTTAAACTCACTAAGCCTGCCCCCAGTGACATACTTCCTCCAGCACAGCCACACCTTCTAAGACCTCCAAGAACAGTGCCACCAATGGAAGACAAAATTGTCTGAATACTTACAGCCTGTGGGGGACACTCTCATTCAAACCACCACATTCCACTCCCTGGCCCCCAAAGGCTTATGACCATATAAAATGCAAAATGCATTTAGTCCAACCTTAAAAGTCCCATAATCTTTACCAGTCTCAATTCTATTCAAAAGTCTACAGTCCAAAGTCTCTTCTGAGACCCAGGCCAATCTCTTAACTGTAAGCTCCTGTAAAATCAAAAGACAAATTACATACTCCCAACATACAGTGGAACTGAATACACATTCCCATTCCAAAAGGGAGGAATAGAGGCATAGTGAGGAAATACTGGACCAAAACAAGACTGAAAACCAGCAGGGCAAACACCAAGTCCAGTAGCTCCATGTGCGACTTCTGGGACTTGAGTTCCAAAGGGCTTAGATGGCTCAGCTCTTCCAGGATTGAGCGCAACATACATCTCTTCCTTAGGCTGGTACCACTCCCTGTATGCAGCTCTCCTTGGCAAATATCTCACAGCTCTGGCATCTCAAATGTCTTCTTGGGGTCTCCGCTGCCAACCAGGCTTCACATTCACAGCTTCACGCAATGACCTAACAGGGCATTCTTTATTCAGGGATGCCCCTGCTGCACTCTGCCTGGCCTCTGTGGCTCTCTGAACTGATGACCCCTTCACTCTTGCAAATTTCATGCCTCTAAAGCCAGCACCACGTGAATGAAATTGCCAAGTTTGGCTGCAAGTTCGGGATGGACTCTGTCCTACTTTAACCACATTTGCAACTTTTCTCTGCCCTGGACTTGTTGGAGCAGAAAACCCTTTCAGCATTTTCCTTTCAAAAGTTGGAGGATTAGCTGGGTGTGGTCTTGCCCTGAAGGTACTAATTCTGTTGTTTACTTGTAAACCTCCGGCCCCTCCTTAATCACACTTTTTCATTGTTTACTTGTAAATATCTAGGCCTCTCCTTAATAACTTTAATCTCCTTATGAAAGAGAGCCTCTCCTTCACATGCCTTGGCCACACCTTTAATCTTCCTAGTGTACTTTTCAGATCCAAACTGTACATTCTGCATTTCTTTCTGNCGGAGGTCAGAAGAGGGTGTCAGATTCCCCTGTAACTGGAGTTCTCCTGGAATTGGTGTTTCAGACGGTTCTCGGCTGCCATGTGGGTGCTGGGGATCGAACCCGGGTCCTCTGTAAGAGCGGTCGGTGCTCTTAACCACTAGGCCATCTCTCCAGCCCCGAGCAAGGGAACTTATAAAAGGAAGAGTTTATTTGAGCTTACGATTGACCCTGGTTCCAGGGAATCAGAGTCCATTGTGGTAGGAAACATGGTGGCTGGGGCTGGAGCAGCAAGCTGAGGGTCACATCTCACAATGAGCACAGGAAGCAGAGAGAGAGGGAGACTGGAGACCGTAAGGCTAGTTAAACTCACTAAGCCTGCCCCCAATGATGTACTTCCTCCAGCACGGCCACACCTAAGACCTCCAAGAACAGTGCCACCAACTGGGGACAAAATATCTGAACGCTTAAAGCCCATGGGGGACATTCTCATTCAAACCACCACAGGGTCTTTTTTGAGTCAGTGTCTCCCTGTAGCCCCAGCTGATTTGGACCTTTCTATGTAGACTAGGCTGGGCTCCATATCACAGACATCTGCCTGCCTCTGCCTCTAGACATATTCAGACCTCCTTTCCTATATACACCTCCCCTTTACTGTCCCCACCTCTTAAGTCTAATCTGTGTCCAGACAGTGTCTTGGCCAAGGCTGGCCTTGAACTTGCTCTATAGCTGAGGATAACTTTGAGCTTTTTTACTTTTAAAAACTTTTTATTAAAAAAAAAAAAAAGTCAGGTGTGGTGGTACACGCCTTTGATCTTAGCACTTGGGAGGCAGAGGCAGACAGATGTTTGTGAGTTCAAGGCCAGCCTGGTCTACAGAGTGAGTTCCAGGTCAGCTGGGGCTACAGGGAGACCCTGTCTCAAAAAGACCCCCCCAAAAAAACTTTTTATTTATTTAATGTGTATGAGTGTTATGCATGCATATATGTAAGTGCACTCATGTTGATCAATGCCCAAGGAGGCCAGAAGAGGGCATTGGATACCCTGAAACTAGAATTATGGATGGTTGTTAGCCTCCATCTGGATGCTGGGATTTAATCCTGGGTCCTCTGCAAGAGCAGGCAGTGCTCTTAGCCACTGAGCGATCTCTCCAGCCCCTCTCTTTTTTAAAGATTTAAAAAAATATATGTGTATGTGCATGAGGGATTCACAGAAGACAGAAGAGGGCACTGAACCCTCTGAAGCTGCAGTTACAGGTGGTTGCAAGTCACCTGACATGGAAGCTGGGAAATGAATTTAGGTCCTCTTAACCTCTGAGCCATCCTTCCAGCCCCTAAAACAGGTTTGGGATTTATTTATTTTTATTTAATTAAAAAATTTTTTTAAATTTATTATTTTTTATGTGTATGAGTGTACTGTCTGCATGCAGGTTGATGCACTAATGTCATGCAATGCTGTGGTGGTCAGAAGACGGCATTGGATTCCCCTGGAACTGGACTTAAAGACAGTTTTAGCTGCCATGTGGGTGCTAGGGATCGAACCCAGATTCTCTGCAAGAGCAGTCGGTGCTCTTAACCGCTAGGCCGTCTCTCCAGCCCCTATTTTTATTTAATTTTAATTTTTTTATTTTAGCAAGGCTCTTAAGTAACCTAGGCTGGGATTGAACCACCCCCCCCAGCCAAGGATGACCTTCAACAACTTCTTTCTTCTCTTCTTCACTACTTCTTGTTCTTGTTCTTCTCCTCTTCCTCCTCCTCCCCCTTCCCCCTCCTCCCTCCTCCTCCCTCCTCCTTCTCCCTCCTCCTCCTCCTCCTCCTCCTCCTCCTCCTCCTCCTCCTCCTCCTTCTTTGGTCTTTTTGAGACAGGGTCTCCCTTTAGCCACAGCCGTCCTGGAACTCACTGTGTAGACTAGGCTGGCCTTGAACTCACAGAGATCCACCTGCTTCTGCCTCCCAAGTGCTGGAATTAAAGGCGTGCACCACCACGCCTGGCTGATCTTCAACTTCTGATCTTCCTGCCTCCGTTTTCTGAGTGCTGGGATTCTAGGTGTATGTCATCATGCTCAGTCAATGGCGTGCAGGGATCAACTCCCATGCTTCATGCCTGTTAGGGAAACACCCTAACAGCTGGGCCACACCCCTAGCCCCTAACTTTGAACTTCTGATCCTCCTGCCTACCTCTCACAGGTATTGGAATTATAGTTGTGTGCCACCAGGACCAGTGTATGTGGTGCTGGAAGGATCCAACCCAGGGTCTCGTGCATCTACCAAAGTGGAGCTGCACCCCAGCCACCATCTCTCTCTTTTTCCTCTTTATATCCCTGACACATAATGTGATACCAGGCATAGCATAGAGATGGCTGTTGACTAAACTAATGAGCTAATTAGGACAAGAGGATAAGAAGGTCACAGAGTCAAGAGAACCCAGAGGTTCAAGAAGGAGATGGTCAGCACCAGGCATCACTGAGGAGTCAAGAACCATAAGGGCCCAAAGCCACACTGCTGGATTTGTCTGGAGAAGGTCAGCTGTGCACTTTGCCATGACTGTTTTATTGGAAGGACGAAGACAGGTGAAAGCATGATTAAGTTAATATCTGGTTGACTAATGACAGGCGAGCGAGGGAAGGCATAGTGGACTATTATTTGGGTAGCTTGGTTATGTAGGAGGGAGGGAGACTGGCAAATAGAAGTGGACTCAGGGTTAAAGGAAATGGCCCCTTGTTCTAATTTTAAGTGTTAGTGTGTTTTCTTGTTTTTCCTTGGGAGAGCCTCAGCAGTCAGGAAGGAGCTCACGGAGAAGGAAAGGGGGCTGAAGTCTCTCCTCAGTCTACTGGTTGGGAAATGTGAGCCATAACAAGACTATCTTCCTTATAGTCTGATGATCTCAGGTATTTGTTTCAGGGCAGAACCCTGACTCATACATATACCTTGGCTTAAAAGTTCACAGGGCACAGGTAGTGTTGATAACACAGTCAGAAGGAAGGACTGGGTAGGGCATGAAACAAGATGAGTGAGGAAAGGAGGAAGGTGAGCGACAGGAAACTTAATGACAATGTATCTGTACTTGGGAGTAAGAGTGAGTGGGGGTGGAGACGGGTGAGGTGAGAGTTCCCGTATTTCATTTCCCAGGTGGACCTTGGTCATGGCAAAGTGGAGGAACCCCTCACAGAGGGTGGTTGACAAGGAGTATTGGTCGCCAGCAGAACAGGAGGCCATAGAAGAGGCAGATGGAGCAGTGGCGATGCTCTGACAGGCTGGACAAGTGCACACAGAGGGCCCAGATCATATTCAGGTCCCTCCTGCTCAGGCCGCTGTGCAAATTACCATGTCTCATTAAGTGTCAGTGCCTGTCCCAGTTCACTGTTGCTGTGACAAACAGCCAGACAAAAGGCAACTTTGGGAAGAGAGAGTTTATTTGACTCAGAATTCCAGGTTATAGTCCATAGTTGTGGAGAGGCAGAGGCAGGAAGCAGCACACCCACAGTCAGGAAGGGGGGAAGGGGGAGGGGAAAGAAGGGGAGGGGGGAGGGAACCATCCTTGCTTGCTCTCAGCTAGCTTTATACTGTTGCAGGGGGTGGGGGTGTGTGTGTGCTGTGGTAGGGGTTGCTGCCTAGGGTGTCAATGACAATAGGTTAGCTCTTACTGGATCCATTAATGTAGTTAAGTTAATCCCCCTCCAAGACACACCCAAAGGCCAACTGGATCTAGATGGTCCCTTATTAAGACTCTTCTGGGTGATTCCAGATTAACGATGAAATCCAAGTAACAATGAGAACGAGCCATCATAATGTCCTACCTGCCAAAAACTATAATTCTAAAGCCGACATCATGGGTTTCTGTAAAAAACAAAAGGTTACACGCAACATCAGGTACATCACACTTGATAAATAACAGCTAGAAAGTGGTAGCTGCAGTTCTGAGGTCTGGGCTTCAAGAAGGAATTCAACAGTGGAGAAAATATAACGCAAGCAGGACTGGATGGTAAAAGGACCCACAAGTGTGCTGCTCTTTGTGCAAAGAGTATTTCTGAATCAAACAAATTGGTTTTGCAGTCTAATCCTGCCACTTACTAGCTGTGTGTACTTTCATTTGATTTGCTCTTGTTTTGAGACGGACTCACGCAGCCCAAGCTACCTTTGAACTCCTGTTGCTGCTGCTGCTGCTACTTCTGAGGCGCTGGGATCACAGGTGTAAACCACCATGCACTGCCAGCTTGGTTGCCAATATCTTCAGTCCCCCACTCATTAAGTGATAAGTATCAGGCACTGTACTAGGGTGTGGAGATAAAGAAATTACAAAGATATTCTCTCCAGGTTCGGAAGAGTTCACAGAATAACTAGGGTGAGGGGAGAGATGAAGAGATTATTAAGATTGGGAAAACTAAGTCTCAGAGGAACTGATAAATCCTGCTCTAGGCTAGACAGAAGTAGTTTGCCTTGAGGATGCAGTTAGCTTATTCTTTTTAAAGACAGGCTCTTGTTAGACTAGGCTGACTTCAAACCAGCTGTCTCCCTCTTTCTGTCACCGGAGTGCCCGGATTACAGACATTGCCCTACTCTGCCCAGGGTTCACGCTTTGCTTCTTTTTGACTGAGTTTTACTCTATAACCTGGGTAGGCCTAGAGCTCCAGGTTGGCCCTGACCTTGTGGCTTCCGATTACGGGGACTACAGGCATGTGTCATCACTCCATCTAGCCTTCTCCTTTGTAAGGAAAAAAAGTTTGGGTTTGCTATTTCCACTTTTGTTTTTGAAAGATGGACAGGGAAACATGAGCTGTTTGGAAATCCTGGAAACTGGAAGGTTTGCGGCAGGAGTGTGCAGAACAGGGACCGTGGGAACTGACACCATGGCCTCACTCTGAATAAGTTATTCTGCCTCACATCCACAACATAGGGAGAAAAACAGCAACTGCTTCATCCAGTCAGAGGAGGATCAAACAGGCTCATAAGATTAAGTGGTAGGATGGTGTCTGATGTGAGGCATGTGTTGGGAACAATTATTAGGTCAAAGTTCACCATAAAAACGCAGGGCAAGGTGCCTTCCTTAAGCATCAGAAACCGTTGAATCAATGCGATGAAAAGAAAACTAGAAATCAGTTTCAGAATGACTAGTTTGCAAAATTCCAGGGTGAAAAATGAGAATCTCCTTCTGTGTCACTCAACCATGCCTGAGCTTCCAGACTACCCAGGGTTGTTGATTTACAAAACAAAGGTACAAGGAACTGATTTTCTTTCGCGTTCCTCTCTGCTTCCCTTCTAAGGTGGACAGGAGAGAAACCAGGACGTGCCTTTTTTGGCGACCCACCACACCCGAGTGTGCCGCTGACCTGGTGTTCAGGTCTCCAGTTTCAACTTCACTGCATATGGAGCTCAATGGCCGCAGGTTGCAACTTGCAGCTGTCTCTTCTCTTTCACCTGTCGCTGGAAGATTCCAAGAATCCTTTTCTGCACTTTCACTACAGATGTCAAAGGAGCCCTTGAGTCCAAAGAGAAAAGGCCCCACAGGTCCTCAGGGGCTTTCTGCTAATTTTCCATTTAAGTACAACTTTCCAGTAGAAACTGTACGTCCTGCGCTTTTTTTTTTTTTTCTCACTCAGCTGCCTCTGTTTAAAAAGTTAGATTGAGCCAGGCGTGGTGGAGCACACCTTTAATCCTAGCACTCGGGAGGCAGTGGCAGGTGGATCTTTGTGAGTTCAAGGCCAGCTTGGTCTACAAGAGCGAGTTCCAGGACAGCCGGGGCTACAGGGAGATCCTGTCTCAAAAAGAAAAAAAAAAAAAAAGGCTAGATTGGAGCTGGACATTATAGCTTTCTCACCTGTAATCCCAGCACTTGGGAGCCTGAGGCAGGAGCATTGCTGCCAGTTGAAGGCCAGTCTGAGTTATGTAGTAAGTTCCAGATCAGCCTAGGCAGGCCACTTGCTTATCTTGTGCAAGGCCCTGTGTTCCATACTTAACACCAATAAAAATAAAACAAAATAAACCCCCAAACGTTAACAAAATAGGTTGAGGTGAAGAGTGAAGTGTATGCCTATAATCCCAGCTCTTGAGAAGAAGCAGCAGAGGCAGACAGATGGGAACGTTCTGGGCCAGCTATGCTACATAGTAAGAGTCTTTTATTTTTTATTTTTTTGGTCTTTTCGAGACAGGGTCTCCTTGTAGCCCCAGCTGTCCTGGAACTCACTCTTTAGACCAGGCTGGCCTTGAACTCACAAAGATCCTCCTGCCTCTGCCTCCCAAGTGCTAGGATTAAAGGTGTGCGCCACCACACCCGGCTCATAGTAAGAGTCTTTAAAAAACAAAACCAGATTCAGGCCAGCACCAGTATACATTATTTCAAAAGAATGTTTACTGGGTTATAAACCTCTGCACATTCCAAACACCTATTTGTTATAGTTTAAATATGAAGAGGTAGTAATTAGTAAGTATGTTTAAGACTGGACTACCAAACTTTGGTCATCAGTCCTGGAGTCATGAAGACTCAAGACCCTTGCCTTTCTTTTTCTTTCTTTTGATTGGCCTGAAACTCCCTATTGTAGCATAGGCTAGCCTCAAACTGTGGTAATCCTCCTGCCTCAGCCTGCCAAGTGCTGGGATTACAGGCTTGACCTAACATGCCCAGTGAGTGCTCTTCAGTTCTAAGCCAGTATTTCCAATATGTAATAATGACGTCTCATGCACACCCGAATCTGATTTTTGTGTTGACCAAACGAAATGTTTGCAGAATAGACTTGGTCCACAAACCACCAATCAGCAGTCTCTGCCAAGGTTGATAAAGTGTTTTCAGTGTGGTTTAATTGATTGACACAATAAATGTTCACTGGGTTTCTACTACAGGCTGGGCAGGCTTTGAAATGTGCCTCTTAGGTACTATGGGCTTGTCTCCACTTTACATATGAAAAGACCAGCAGTGAGCCACCAAATATAACCTGACCACAGTCACAGGATTGGGTTTTGAATTTAGCTTTTATTCTTAGTTTAAGGTTATGTCTTGTCTCAATGGAGGATTCAAAGGTTATGGTCAAGTTGAACGCATCCACTGTTCCTGAAGGCTGAATCAGTTGGTGGGGTGAATCCAACTGGGGAAAATCATTAGCACCAAGGATTAAACTCTGAGGTAGCAGGGAATGAGAGGTTTGCTCATGAAGCATCAACTCTTGGGCAGCTTGGTCTCAATCCAAGTTGCAATACTGAAGAGTAGTAGGTTCGTGGCCAGGGGGCACAGGCCTGTAATTCCAAGTATTTGGGAGATTGCAAGTTTAAGGTCAGTGTGAGCAATTTAGTGAGAACCTATCCCAAAATACCAAACCACAGCAGTGAGATGGCCCTGTGTGTAATGGGGCCAAGTATGACCATCTGAGTTCAATCCCTGGGTCCAAAAGGAGGAAGGAGGGAACCGAGTAACACAAGCTGTCCTTTGACCTCCACGAGTATCTTATTTATTCATTCATTCTCTCTCATACAAACACACACAAATTGATAAAAAATCGAAAGTGGCTTTTTTGAGTATATGCTGAGCGCTGGGGATATAATTCAGTGACAAGTGCTTGCCTAGTATACATTAAGCACTAATTTCAATCCCAGGATCTAAAAAATAAAAGGAAAGAAAAAGAGGAAGAAGGAAGGGAGGGACAGAGGGAGAGAAGGCGACCGGGAGGGGAGTGAGGGAAGGAAGGGACGAAGGGAGGGAGAGAGCAAGAAGAGAAGGGAATTTGCAAAAGCCCTGACCGCAGACTACAAGTTCCAGCGAGCGATGCGCGAAGCTTTCCCGCCCCGCCCCTCCGCGCTCTCAGCGAACCCCTCAGGAACTACAAATCCCGGCACGCCGCGGGGCGCACTTGCCCCGCCCCCGTCGGCCCCGCCCCGTCCCGCCCGGCTCTCCGCAGCCCCCTCCCGCTGGGTCAGCCCGGGAGAGTTTGCCCGGTGGCCGTGGCAGACGGAAGCCGAGCTAGTGCCCCGTTGGCGGCGCGATGGGCGACTCCAAAGTGAAAGTGGCGGTGCGGGTCCGGCCGATGAACCGACGAGGTGAGCGCTCGGCCGCGGAGGGAGGCGGCAGGTGCCTGTGGCGGACCCCGCGCCTGCGCCCCTCGAGGGCGCGGACAGCTTTGGGGACCCGCGCACGGCCCGCCCCGCCCGGCCCTCCGCGCCCCCTGCCCGCCGTCCCGCAGCTGTCAGGCGCCCCCGCCCGCGGCCTCTGGGCTGCTGCGGGGCTCCGGGGGCTTCTCGGGCCGCAGCCCGCGCTCGGGGGCCCTGCTCCGGAGGGAGCCAGTCCTGGGCGCACACCGCCGCGGGTGCACACCGCCCGGGGCACACACAGCCCGGGGTGCGCACCGCCCCTTTCGCTTTCCCACTTTCTGCCGCTTTAACCCGCACTTCGGGTTGTTTGCAAAGAGGAAGGGCATGCCTTTTTCCTTCTTTCTGTTTTGGGATTGTTGAGAAGTTTTTGTTGTTGTTGTTTTTTCTCATTCTTGAACTCATGTACACTATCTCTCAACAATAAATAGTCTAGGTGCCAAGATTCTTGTGAAATTGTATCTTTCAGACATTCTCTAAGTCTGTAGGGAGGGCAGAAAGTAGATAATCCGGGTACGCTTAAATCATCTTTTCAGAGTCAGATGGCCCAAAGCCCAAGCCCGGAGCGGCGCTGGGTCTTGCCTTTGCTCCTTCCCCAGCAGGTTACTTTAAATGAGATGGTACGACTGAAAACACTTATGTACAAGGTCTGTTTAGTGCACTCACGTCTGGAGACGGAATTGCAGTTGACTGGTTAGATTCATTTTAAGTGCCAAAATACTTTTCCTAACTTTTTTATTTGTTCAAAAACAAGTGTGTAATTCTATGTAAAAAGTACACTTTCCCCTTCTTTTTTTGCCTGTTTGTCTATATTGATGAACCTGTTGACATATTTCTTTGGTTTCTTGCTCTATGGAAAGTTGTTTTCTTGGGAGTTGGCTTCCCCATCGGACCCTGCTTAAGTCAGTGAGCTGAGGTTTCCCCCCAGGGACTGATTTTAGGCTTTCAGTCCATTGCCTCCGGCTATCCAGGCTCACAAATGAAGTAACTTGGAATGCTGACATTTTTTTAGAAGCTTCATATTTGAGTATACAAGGCATCTTTATTTTAGTTCAAGTTTATTGTGATCATCATGATTAAAAAACAAGCCAAATGAAACACTACTTATCTGGGAATTGATTCGGAAAGGACGGGTTCAGCACATTCTTAAAATTTCCTTTTTGGACAACACTTGGAAATGTCAGTGCTGAAAAGAGGAAGCTAAGTGGCATGATGGAGACACTCAGCAGATCCAGGGCTCCGGCCCAGTTTCCAGTCCTTGGGAGGGAACTACCCTCTCCTGTTTACTGTAAATTTGCCATCCATATGCTTGTAAGAGGAATTCTAATAAGGGCCAGCCTTGAGTTGTAAAAATGCATAGAACAGTTTTAGCTATGGAGTACAAGTTTAGATGTACCTTGGGTTGAACGCTGTTTCTTTCTTCCCTCCTTCCCTCCTTCCCTCTTTCCCTCCTGCCTGTCTTCCTTTCCCTTCCTTCCTTCCTTTCTTCCTTTCTTCCTTTCTTTCTTCCTTCCTTCCTTCCTTCCTTCCTTCCTTCCTTCCTTCCTTCCTTCCTTCCTTCCTTTTGATATGGGTGCTAGAGATCTGAACTCTGGTCCTCAAGTGCCTTATCGATTTTATCTGCCCAGTCCTTTTATTATTTATTTATTTATTTATTTATTTATTTATTTATTTATATCTGTTTATTTGAGACACAGCCTCTTTCTGTAGACCAAGCAGGCCTTGAACTTGCAGCCATCTTCCTGCCTCCAGTCTCCCGAATGCTGGGATTACAAGGGTTCATGGAACACTCCTGGATGAACTCACTTGAAGGACTGTTAACAGTTAGGCCCCACCACTCTGCACGTTGAAGTGTTGGTCTGTAGCACACTGCCTTCTGAGCATCTTCCCTTACCCTGCCTTATATGTTTTCTGATATGCATTTGCATATCTCTGTCCACTGTCCATTACAGATAATTAAAATTGGTTGATTTTCTATTTCTTCTTGAGATGGCTGCTTACATCAACCTGAAGGTTATTAGGCAGTATAATGGAGTTTTAAAGTTGGCATCTAGAGTTCTATACAAAGGCTACAACAGAATTGTGTGCATTTCCAATGAATTCAAAGGAATAATTACTTTGAATAGTTATTTCTTTTGGGGAAATGAATGTATTAGGCTATAACATGTAACTATGTCAAGTAGTCAACTGTAGTTCTGGCTTTCTGTCAGCGCTTATGTGCGGGAAGCCACCTGAGGAATGAGGCAGAGCACGGGGAGTGAGAATGGGTCCCTGGGATGTGCTTTTGCTTATAGACAAGCCCCTGTTTGGAATCACGTTAGTATCTTTTGAGGAAAGTCTGGAGATTTCCAGAAACCTTTGGCATATTGTTTGGTGCTTTGTGTGATTAGTGACCGCTTCTGTTTAGGTGCTTTTGGCCTCTGCTAAACTCTCCATGGGTTTGGGAAACTTGGTTGTTTGAACATTAAGCAGTAGGCCCCAATTTAATAATAGCAGGAACTATAATGGCTGATTGGTCAAGCAGATTTTTCTAACAGAGAATACAAAAGAGAATGAAAAGAGGGCTGGTTGTTCTTTGGCACATGTCTGTTTTCCCTTCTTCCCTTTATCTCTCTCTCCCTCCCTCCTTCCCCTGCTGGCCTGGAACTTGCTATGTAGACCAGGCTGGCCTCCATCTCACAGAGATGCACCTGCTTCTGCCAGTGCCTGGCACATGGGTAATTTTATATAATCTTAACACAGCTTTTATTTTTCTTTTGTTCATCTGAAATGCAAAGCTAAACAGCTGAAGGAAAGGGGTCAACTTGATTTGTCATAAGATCTTGAAGTTGTATTTGCAGATGTCCTTTTTTTGGTATTGTTTTGAGGTAGGGTCTTAGGTAGCCCAGTCTGGCCTTACACTTGCAGTGTAGCTAAGGCTGGCCTTGAATTCCTGATCTTCTGCCTCTACCTCCTAAATGCTGGGATTCTGAGTTCTACCACGCTCTACCGCTGTTGTCTTTTAGAGTGTACAGCTTAACAGATGAATTTGAATCCTCCCATGTTCTGTATCGAACACCTTTTCATACATTACTAGACAATCTAATTAGTAAATGATCTGAAAGTTTTTTTAAGCATAATTGCCATTATTAGATTAGTGACACAGTCAGGAATTTGATGTTTTAGGTAGTTAAAAAAATTTAGTAGGTAAGTGAATACTGACTGCTGGCCAGGTTTCTAGCTTATATTAGATTGCATGGGAGCCATCACGGGATTACCCATTTTTAAATATCTACAAGAATAACCATCAAAAGAAATAAATTATAAAAAATATAATTTAAGTATTTGGAAAATACCTTTGCCTAAGGGGGTACAACAGAAAATTATGATAGAAATCGAGCCAGAAAGGATTATTATCTCAGGTGTTCAGGAGCATGGGCCATAAATCTGTATTTCCAGTGGGTTGATTTGCATTCTGTGGGGGTGGTAATGCAGGAGAAGACATAAAGGAGTAAGAAATGATGTGTGGAAGAGGCAGCACTTCATCGAGTGAGGGTCGAGTGTCCATGTAGAGAATTGAGACATAGCCATTGAAACTGATGGTGGATCAAAAGTATTAGCAAGAAAGATGGTTCTGTTTCTACGTGAAACCCTGTGTGGAGCTGTGAGTGAATCTAATGGTGTTCTTACTGAGTAACATTGCAGTACATCAGGGTAGGAAGAAGCAGGGAAGAGGGAAGCTGACTGCTCTGTGGAGAGGATCTCCCTACACACCTGTGTCTGGGCCTGAGTCTTCAAGTGTGCTGTGTGGTTTCTGCTCATGAGGAAGGGACTGTCACGTGAGAAGCTAAGATGAAAGGTACACAGGTACAGCAGACTGCTCGTTACATGCCAGGTGAGTGACAGGGACACAAAGGAATTCAGGGGCGTGCATGCCTGCGTGCCTGGTGATTAGGGGAGAGCTCACCGAGGAGGGCAGATCTTGGTTACAAAAAGACTTCCCAAAGGAAGTCTATGATTTCCATGGGTGGGAGGGGAAGGCCTTGGTTCTCTGCAGAGGCAGTGTGACTCCAAGCACAGAGAAGAGTGAGCAAGGCATGCTTAGGCAACAGAGACAGGACCGGCTTGCTCCCAAGGAGGAGTCTGTAAGGGTGACTAGGGGGGGATGAGGGAGGGTGGAGGATGCAGGGACCCCGGCTGGTAGGAAGGCTGGAAGTCAGCTTAGGGTGGCTGGTCCGGGTGTTGTCTTGTAGCCAGAAATGAGAGGGTGAAAGATAGCCAGATCCCTAGGCAAGGTTGGAAGACCAGGTAGATGGTAGATGCCTTGCCGTGGCTGAGCAGCTCTAGAAAGCACCTGATGGATGTGAAGTCACCGGAAGAAGCTGAGGGAGGCCAGTCATACTCACGTAGTAGTCTTGAATCAGGAGATGTGGTGGAATTGAGAAAATGGGGATACCTAGAAGATCTGCCCACCAGTGAAGACATAGGTAGTCCTTAGGAAGCGGGTGGCGGGGGAGGAGGGGCTGGTGAGGTGGGTTTGATCTTGGAGCTGGCACTGGGTAGACTTTGGACTTCTGAGACTGACAAATGTGGTGCTAAGGATGGCTGAGGGTGGACATTTCTGACTGTTTGCTGAAACACAAGACACTTGTTTGCTGGCAGCTGCTTGATATGCTGATGTTGAAGGAGACACTTGTCCATTATGGCATTGTTGCTGCTGCTCTTGGTTCAGGGCCAGAGCTTGGGTTTGTGCACACAGGGCTGGAGCCTTTCTGTGAAGGTACAAACCCATAACACGGTTCTGTGGAACCTGTGTTACCATTTCCCATCACCTCCGCACAGCATGACTAATGCCCCACTGTCCCACTTCTTCAGTTCTGAATGTGGAAGAAACCACTGA
This sequence comes from Rhizomys pruinosus, assembly GCA_009823505.1. Lineage (NCBI taxonomy): Eukaryota > Metazoa > Chordata > Mammalia > Rodentia > Spalacidae > Rhizomys > Rhizomys pruinosus. The sequence goes on from VZQC01004221.1 coordinate 1,228,802, forward strand.
CAAATAGATTACTTAAGGAGATGAATTGTGTTCATTGAGAGGAAACGGATTTATTGATCTCTGCTTGCCGATGGCAGAGCATGTTCTTTGCCAGAACTTGGCAGGGTTGAGCTGTGGGCACTCTGATGGGGAAGTGTGTGGAGCTGGTTTATATGACACAGATCTGTGACTCAGTGGTGCCTGGCTTTCACTCACAGAAGCTGTAGGCAGCTATATATTCATTAGGCCATCCAGTGCAACAGAGTTGATTGTAGAAAAACATGACTGCTTTTTTCTATTTTTTCTTTCAGAGTGCTGGGGATTGAACCCAGAACCAGATGCTTTAACAGTGATCTACTTAAAAAAATATTTATTCATTTGTGTGTATTTATTAATAAAATATTTATTCATTGAGTATGGGCATGCGTGGCATATGTGGAGGTCAGAGGATGGCTCGTGGGAGTTGAGTCTCTGTTACCATGTGAGTCCAGGGGATCAAACTCAGGTTGTCAGACTTGGTAGCAGGTGTCTTAACCTGCCCAGCCATCTTGCTGGACCTCTGACCTAACACTTCTGCTCCAACAGGCTGGGGATCGAGTCCAGAGCCTGCCATGTTACATGCGGGCTTCATCACCTAGCTACACTCCTGGCTTGAGAGCTTTTTATCTGTAAGTTACAGAGGTCACTTTTTTTTTTTTCTTCTTCAAGACGTGGCCTCACTGAATAGTCCAGGCTGGCTGGAAACTTGCCATTCTGCCTCAGCTTCCTGAGTGAAAAAATGCATAATCTTTATTCTTTAAGCTTTGAAATGCCTTTGTAGAATTTATCTATATCTTATCTGTCTGTCTGTATCTCAGTCTCAGAGAAGGGAATTAATACTTGCAGGGTTATTAAAGTAGTGTTTTGGGGCCTTCCATGAAAGCCTGTGCTTTTTGCTGGACTTCACAAGGACTTGCAGATCTGAAGACAGATGATGTTCAGAGAAACCTGGTAGTCCTGAGAGCCACGGCCTTTTGTTTCCCCTTCTTTCTCCCATAGAGCACGGGTTTCATTTTGTAGCCTAAGCCTGGCCTCAAACTTGTTATATAGCCAAGGCTGGACTTGAACTTATATCGTCCTCCTGCCCCAGTCTCTTGGGTGCTGAGCATACATGCATAAGTCCCCACGTCCCCATAAATCAAGATCTTTGACATAGGAGCTCAGGGGCTTGTTTGTAGCAGCAGAAGCGCAGTTGAATTCATTATCAGGTCACAGGTGCACATGAGTGGTGACAGTGGATTATGATGTAAAGAGCTGGGAATCGATCATGCTCAGTGAGCAGTACAAGTCGGTCCACTTTGCCTCTCAAGTCCCACAGAGGTGACCTGGAGTGGTTCAAACAGACATCACAAACAAACCGAGTTCTCTCTGTGGAGCACTGAGCTTGTGGACTCCATGGCAGTTTCTGGGCTACATGGCTGGGTGAATGTTGGTGTCAGTAACTGGGATGAGAAGTGTAGGAGAGGCAGGTTTTGGAGGAGGCGAGGGAAATGATGAGGCCTCTCTTAGCCATTTAGCTACCTTGAGTCAGTGTTTTAGTGCTGGGTACTGTGTCTACACCATGAGTAGGCTGTAGCAGGTGCCCGGAAGTAGCTCAGTGGACTGTTGCAGTTATCCACAGCTGTATTAGTCACTTTTCTGTTGCTGTGGTAAAACCACCATTATCAAGGAAGAGTTTATTTGAGCTTACGATTGATTGACGGTTCCAGGGAATTAGAGTCCATTGTGGTGGGAGGCATGGTGGCTGGGGCTGGGGCAGAAAACCAAGGTTCACATCTCCAATGAGCACAGGAAGTCAAGAGAGAGAGAGAGACTGGAGACTGCCAGGCTTGTTAAACTCACTAACCCCACCCCCAGTGATGTACTTCCTTCTAAGAACTCCCAAAACAGTGCCACCAACTGGGGACAAAATGTGTGAATACTTGAAGCCTGTGGGGGACACGCTCATTCCAACCACCACAGTAGCTAAGTGGACACAGCCGGAAGGCAGTTGAGTAGGAGAGTCCCTGGAACTGTAGAACTTCACATTAAGGCTGTGAGAAGAAGGGGATCACACAGGCCCAGAGTAGAGATCTTGGGGAATCTCGTAAAAGCAGAATGGGAGACCAGGGAGACAAAATGTGTCATAGCCTAAATGGCGAGGAGGGAGGTGTCACAGGAGTGACCAGTGGCCTCATGGCGGATGGTAGTTTTCAGACTAACATCACATAAATGGGTGAAGTGGTGGTGGGATGTGGGCAGTGGGCTGAGGTGTTAGTGGACATGCTAATAGGGAGACATCAAGTCTACATGAATATTCTCTGGAAGCTCCTAAAGGAAGGTGAAGGGTAAGGAGAGGGCGTCCAGAGGGCCGTAGCTGGCATTCAGCACTCGGTGCTGCTGCTGGTAGTTCTTACCGTCTGGTACACATGGAAAGCCTCTTGTAAGGAGGGAAGCTTTGACATGGGAGGGTGAAGATGGGAGTCCTGGAGAGCTTGGTGAGTTAGACTGTGAGGAGCTTGAAAGTGACAAGAGTTGAGTGGGCTGAGATCGTCAGAGTAAATTGTGTTGCAGTGTGCCGGGGTGCAGCTCAGTTGGAAGAGTGCTTGCTTAGCATGTGTGGAGTCTGGGTTCCACCCCCAGCACCATATAAACGGGGTGTGGTGCTACATGCCTGTAATTGCAACACTTGGGAGGTGGCAGCAGCAGGAGGAGGAGGAGTTCAGGATCATTCTTGCCTACTTAGTGTGTTGGAACCCACCTGGAATACAGGAAACCCTACGTTAAAAAAGGAAAAAAAGGGCCAGGCATGATGGCGTCTGTGAGATGGAGCCAGCCTGGTCTCCCCAAGTATCAGGCTAGTAGGAGCTACCGGGAAGCCTTGTTCAAAAAGACAAACAAAACCCCCACATTTGTTTATTTGTTACTTAGAGGGCAGCATGTGTACCACTGCACATGTGTGAAGGTCAGAGAACATTTTCTCCTACCAGGGGGGTTTCTAGGATCAAATTTAGTTATCAGGCTTAGCAGCAAGTACCTTTACCTGCTGAGTGACTGTTAGAGGAATGGAACATGTTTGGGGTAGTAGATTTGGTTTGGAAATTGTTAACTTTTTGGATAGTGAGGAAGGCAGATTACCAAATGGGCAGCTTTGAAACTTCCTTCACAGTGCACATGATGCATTTCCCCAGACAGAACAGGAGTTATGTAAGGGGAGTGTCCCAGACCTGCCCGTGTTTTACTATGAAGTCATTGGAGGTGCGAACTGTGCCCAGATTTGTACATTGAAGAAAGACTTGTTTCAAGTCATTGCTCACTCTTACAAGGTGATTAATATGCTGGCTGAGTAAGCTGAGCTGTCAGCTGTTGATGCTTAGTATTATGAAGAATTGGACTTGGAAATAGGCATCCTACTTGGGAAATGATATGGGTCTGTAATAGTTTGGGGACCTTTAATGTTAACATGGTACATTTCCTTTGCCCTTTCTTCTAGGACTTAGGGATATTTCAAAGTATTCATGGTCCTGAGGATTATAAGTTAGTCATACCATCAACTTATAGAGCTACTAAAGATGATTTCTCATTGATTTTCACACAGTGTTAATTAAATCTTAATCTCATTATTTTAGAATTTATTATGATTTATTATGAATAAACTTGTCCATGTGCTATTTACTATAATAATGACAAGTGTTTGGTCTGGTTTTTTTTTTGTTTGTTTGTTTTTTGTTTTTGTCTTTTCGAGACAGGGTCTCCCTGTAGTCCCAGCTGTCCTGGAACTCACTCTGTAGACCAGGCTGGCCTTGAACTCACAAAGATCCACCTGCATCTGCCTCCCGAGTGCTAGGATTAAAGGCATTTGGTCTGTTTTAACCATTTAAAGTTTATCACTGAGTGGCAATAAAGACATTTCAAACTGTGTCACCATCACTACCATCTATATGTGGAACTTTCCACATTGTGAAGCCGGGCTTGGAGGTTCGTAACTAATCCAGCACTTGAGAGGCAGAGAGCAGGAGGCACTGGCTGGGGGACTCCTGCGAATTTGAGACCAGCCTGGGCTGTAGTGTGAGGTCCTGTCTCAAAAACACTTCCCTCCCTGAAGAAAAAACCCTGACATTCCATAACCATTAGGCACTTTTCCCCATCCGTCCTTACTTCTGACCTCGGCACCCACCATTCTCCTTTTTGTCGCTACAAATCTGACTGCTCTAGGACCGTCATGTGAGTGGAATCATATAGTAATTTTCCTTTCATGACTGCTTATTACACTTAGCATAGAGACCTCAAGATTCAACCCTGAAATGGGTGTGGTGGCACACAACTATAGTCCAGTACTTGGGAGACAGATGCCTGAAGATCAGGAGTTTGAAGACAGTCTCAGCCGCATAGAGAGCGCGAGGCCAGCCTGGGTTACATGGGACCCTGCCTTAAAAAAAAAAAAAGTTTCATTCTTGTTGTAGCATGTACCAGAATTTCTTTTTAAAGACTGAATAATGGAGACGCCATAACGCGCCAGGGCAGTAGGATCGAAAGGTTATTCCTGGACAAACTGTCAGCCCATGAAAGGAAACAGCCAGAATTGACCAGACTCCAAGTCAACAGCTCCAGAGAGAGTGGACTGTTTTACCTCTCATCCACCTGTGCCCCTTTTCTAAGCCTAGGGAACAACCTGCGGAAGAGGGGGCGTGGTAGAATGTAAGGGCTGCGATTGGGGTGAATGGTGAAACTACAGCAATGTAGTCTGGACACTCATTTGATCAACTTGATTGAACAAACAACCTGTCACCCCCCACTGGATGGTGGGGCTGTAGGTGTTTGGGCACAACAGCCTGCAGATAGGTTTTGCATGAAGGATGCTTGTACTCATGGATTATCACTTATAGCTAAAAATGAAAAAAAAAAAAAAACTGAGAGAACAGATGCAGAACAGTTATGGCAAGAATGCATGATCTGGGATGGGTATGGGGTGGGGGGGGGGAGGGAAAGGGAAATAAGCCGGAAATGAATTGGAAAAAATGTATGAAATGCACAAAGCATCAATAAAAACTAAATTAATAAAAAAAAAAATAAAGACTGAATAATAATGTATGTGTGTGTATGTGTGTGTGTATACTGAATTTTCTTTATCCACAACCCCAGAAAATAGTGCCACCTGCTGTGGACCACACAATCAGAGAGTCTGTGGTGGACATTTTATACTTGAACCATGAAAGTGGTGGTGTTTTGTTTTGTGTGTCTGTGTGCTTTTAACTCCTAAGTTTGTAACTATTTCATTAATGTATTATTTTCTAAGTAGTCTATGTAGTCTAGAGTAAGCAATTCTGAGTTGAAAGTATAGTATTTAGAATCTTGATTTTTTTTTTTTATTATTTTATGTGTATGAGTGTACTGTCTGCATGTAGGTTGGTGCACCCGTGTCGTGCAGTGCCGTAGAGGTCAGAAGAGGGTGTCAGATTCCCCTGGAACTGGAGCCAAAGACGGTTCTTAGCTGCTATGTGGATGCTGGGAATCGAACCTGGGTTCTCTGCAAGAGCAGTTGGTGCTCTTAATCGCTGAGCCATCTGTCTAGCCCCTAGAATCTTGATTTTTTTGTTTTGTTTTGTTTTTTGTTTTTTCGAGACAGGGTCTCCCTGTAGCCTCCCAGCTATCCTGCAACTCACTCGGTAGACCAGGCTGGTCTTGAACTCACAAAGATCTACCTGCCTCTGCCTCCCAAGAACTAGGATTAAAGGTGTGTGCCACCATGCCTGGCTGAATCTTGATTTTTTTGGGGGGCCTCGATCAGAAGGACTTGGGGCCCCCACGAGTGGCGCCGGGGAGTGGGTCTTCCATACGCCACATTTCCCGCGCATCTTGATTTTTTTAACAATATAGTTTAATTCAAAAGACCAGTATCATCTGAAGGGACACTATCTGTAGCATTTTGTATTAAAGTGCTTTTCTTTATAAAAATTAATTTTACCTGGGTGTAGTGGCACATGCTAGGCTTTTTATGTGGGTGCTGGAGATTGAACTCAGGTCGTCATGTTTTTGTTTTTTTTTAAATTATTTTTTTAAATATTTTTTTCATTTCTCTATGTGTATGAATGTACTGTCTGCATGCAGGTCTGTGCACCCATGTCGTGCAATGCCGCAGAGGTCAGAAGAGGGTGTCACATTCCCCTGGAACTGGAGTTCTCCTGGAATTGGAGTTTCAGACGGTTCTCAGCTGCCATGTGGGTGCTGGGGATCGAACCCGGGTCCTCTGTAAGAGTGGTCGGTGCTCTTAACCGCTAGGCCATCTCTCCAGCCCCCGTCATGGTTTTACAGTAAGTGCTGTTACCCACCGAGCCCCCCCACCCATCCCCTAAAATGCTTTTCATATATCCAGCCTTCACTCCTTCCCAACCTCCCTGTTCATTTGGGTGTGTTCTAGACAGTCAGCCCCTATGCATTCTAAACAGTCCTGTGAAAAGCTCTTCATATCTACTCACAGAGAGAATTGAGTTGGGGATTTTATTGATAAATACTGAGCTGATGGCTGGGACATCTCACCTCTGTAATCCTAGCACTCTGGATGCAGGTGGAGGAGGATGGCCTTGACTTCAAGACCAACCTGGGTTATATGGTGATTTCCAGGACAGCCTTGGCTTTAGAGTAAGGTGTTGCCCTCAGCCATGTGTGGTGGTCCACAACTTTAATTCCAGCACAGGTAAGGCAGAGGCAGGTAGATCTCTGTGAGTTCAAGGCCAGTCTAATCCACATAGTGAGGCCAGTCAGTGCTGTATAGACCCTGTCTCAGAAAACAAAAATGATGCTGTCCTCAAGAAAACACACACACACACACAGACACAGACACAGACACACACACACACACACACACACACACACACACACACGCACACCAAAACAAAACAAAAATAACCCTCCAACAAACAATCAAATGAATAAACAAAAACACTGAGCTAACCAGGAAGTGCATATAGGTAGTTGTTTACACATTAAAGGCTGTCTCTTTGATGGGTGTTAGATGTAGGGATAAAATGAACCTAGGTTAGCTGTAATAATTATTAGGTGGTGATAGTTTATATGATATGTCTTAATCATATTGTCTAATGCTTCCACATTATTTGATTTGATGACCTACATGGTGTATTTGTGTGTGTGTGTGTGTGGAGGGGGGGGGTCAGTGCTATTGCAGAAGGGAAAGCTGTCCCCTGTAAAAAAAAAAAAGAAAAGAAAATAGATCTTACATCAGACGTGGTGGCAAGCTCCTTTAATCCCCATATTTGGGAGGCAGAGACAGGTGGATCTCTGTGATGTAGAGCCCAGCCCAGTCCATATAGTGACTTCAGTCTTTGGGGAGACCTTGTCAAAAAAAGAAAGGAAAAAAAAGAAAGAGAATAGGCCTTGCCAGGAGTTGAGGCATATACCTGTGACCCAGCACATGGGGAGCTGAGGAGGCGGGGCCTGTGTTCACGGGCAGCTGGGCTATGTAGCAGCACCTGTCTCTAAAGGAATTCATGGATGAATAAATAAGTAAATAAAGGACACACATAAATATGGCAGAAGAATCCAGATGTGCAGATATTGAAGGAAAATGCTTAGATTCCTTAACTCCTTTCTCAGAACTCAAGATAATTTGGAAAGACATTCTTGGGGAAAGTATCACCCAGTTTTCCAAGCAGGTATCTTTATAAAACTAAAAGCACACCCTGATGAGGTGAGTGTTCTTGAAGAAACTGACAACTGACTAACTTTGTGGTGGGTGGTGAGCTTCTGAGTCAGAATTTCCGGAGCTTTGCTGATGCATTTGTATAATAAAGATGTGTGCGAGAGGCCAGCGCAGAGTGTGGATAACGTTGGGCGAGCTTCTGCTAATAAGCTGATAACATTTTGATGGCTGTAAATTCTCAGCTCACCATGCGGAAGCAGCGTGGTGCTGGGGTGTGTGAGCACTGGCTGCTGTGGGCCTGGCCTTTCTTGAATCAGTTTTGTGATGGTCTAGAGCTGATTTAAGCATAAGGCATTCAAAACAGAATTGAAGGCTGGTTGACCACCTGAACACAGTTGCCCTTTTTGGCATTAATGTTCCCCTTCTAGGTAAAACAGAAGAAAAGCAGAATGATTGACTTTAGCAAGTTAGCTCAGGGCTAGCAAAGGGAGGATGAGTTGTTTCATTTCACATTTGTTATGAAATTTAAAATGAATCAAAAATTGTCTTCCCTGTGGCGGAAATGTTTTATACGGAATGCGGCATTGCTGTTTGACCAAGGTTATTTGGGAAATACATGGAGTCCAGCGGGCACAGCTCTTAGTGCTTATCTTTTGGCAGCAGAGAATAGGGAGGCAGAAACGGTTTCATTCTTAGGGTCAGACGATTGTGGGAATATAAAAAAAGAACATAAACACGCAGCGTATTCTGCTTTAAACAACTGTGCTCAGATGGAATTCACATCTCAGACAGTGCAGCCAGCTTCATGTTTTTTAATAAGCTCAGCTGTACATTTGTCAACACCATCAATTCTAGAACATTTTTATCACCCTCAAAAGAAAACTGCACCCAGTAGCAGTCATTCTTATTATGCATGAAGCAACCAATGATTTGTTTTCTGTCTGCAGACTTTTTCTACTCTGGACATTAATTTGTGGTCTTTTGTGACTGTCTTCTTAATTATTTTTTTTTTTACTTTATCGTCCTATTATTTATTTATTTTTTTTTCATTTTTTAACTTTTTTAAGGAATTCTACAATATAAGAGCACAGTTTTCAGATCACATTGACGTTGCTCAGTTTGCCATACAATTATATAATTGGTGCTAGCATCTACAGATGAGGGATACCATTCGTTGTTTGTTTTTCTGGGACTGTGTTACTTCACTCAGCATGATATCTTCTAGCTCCAGCCATTTTCCTGCAAAGTTTATGATGTCATCTTTCTTTACTGCTGCAAAGAACTCCATTGTGTAGATGTACCACATTTTCTCTATCCACTCGTCAGTTGAGGGGCACTTGGGTTGGTTCCAGCTCCTTGCTATTGTGAAGAGAGCTGCAATAAACATGGCTGTGCATGTATCTCTGTGGTGGGGTGAGTCTTGTGGGTACATACCCAGGAGTGGGATGGCTGGGTCAGGTGGCAAGTTCATTCCAAGTCTTCCAAGGGTTCTCCACGCTGCTTTCCATAGTGGCTGTTTATATTCCCACCAGCAGTGGATTAGTGTTCCCCTTTCCCTACAACCTCTCTAGCACTTGGTATCATTTGTTTTCTGGATCCTAGCCAGTCTTATTGCTTAATTTTTTAAAAAAAATATTTATTTTATGTGTATGAGGGTATCCCTGTATGCGTGTTAGGGCACCCATGTTGTGCAATGCCCAAGGAAGTCAGAAGAGGACATCAAGATTCTCTTGGAACAGGAGTTACAGATGGTTGTTAGCCATAATATGGATGCTGGGAACTGAACCCTGTTCCTCTGCAAGAGCAGCCAGTGCTTTTAACTGCTAAATCATCTCCAACCCCCTTTTGTAACTATCTTAATTTATTATTGTTGTCCTATGTGTATGATGTCTTGTGTAGGTGCACACATACCATGACGCATGTGCACACACACCATGAGGCATGTGCGGAGGGCAGAGGGCAACTTTGTGGAATGTTTTTTTCTTTCATGTTTACATGGTGACAGAGATTGAACTCAGATTGTCATCCATTTTGCCTTCATTGTAAGTACTTTTACCTATTGAGTCATCCCGTTAGTTTGACTTTTTCCCCCCAGTTAATATAAGCCTCGGCCAAGTTTTAGCTTGTATCAGTTAGTTCATTCCATTTTTATTTTCTTTTAAAATTATATTATGGATGGAGAGATGCCCTACGGTTTAAAGAGCACGGACTGCTTTACAGAGGACCCGTTCGATCCAAGCACCCACATGCGGGCCAAGAACCGTCTGAAAACTCCAATCCAGGAGAACTCCAGCTTCCAGGGAATCCGGGAGACACCTCTTCTGACCTCCGCGCATGAGCACGACCAGGGCACAGACTGCATTGCAGACAGTACATTCATACCACATACAGAAATAAATAAAAAATTAATAAAAAAAAAAAATTTAAAAAAAAAAAAAAATTTTAAAATTATCTATTATTACTATATATAAAATGTGGTGTGTGTGTGTGTGTGTGTGTGTGTGTGTGTGTGTGTGTGTGGCAGTAACTGTGTGCCTGTAGAAGTCAGAGGACAACTGTCGGGTGTCACATCTTTACTTCCACCATGGGTTCTAGGAATTAAATGCAGGTCATAAGGTTTGCCCATCCAGTGCTTTGACCCATGCTAGCCCCATTCATTTTAATCACTGAATAATGTACACTCTATGGACAGATAACACCATCCATGCTTTGCTTGATGGACTTTTGGGGTTTCTATTTGTGTGTGTGTGTGTGTGTGTGTGTGTGTGTGTGTGTGTGTGATGTGTGTGTGTGTTTGACACAGGGTCTCCCTGTAGCTCCAGCTGTCCTGTTTTCATTTTTCACCTATCTGCCCTGACTGGAATGTCTAGTATGGTGTAGAGTGGAGGTTGAGCAGTAAACAGACTTATACCTGACACTAGAGGTTGTCTAGTTCCTCTCCATTAGTGTGAAGTGTCATTAGGCTGAGAAAGTCCCCTTCTACTTTAGTTAGTATCTGTAGCACAGACCACTGCTGGAGTTTTGTTAAATGTTTTTTTTTCCCCAGAATTATTTATTTATTGGTCTTTTTTTGAGACAGGGTCTCCCTGTAGCCCCAGCTGTCCTGGAAGTCACTCTGTAGGCCAGGCTGGCCTTGAACTCACAGAGATCCACCTGCCTTTGCCTCCAGAGTGCTGGGATTAAAGGCGTGCACCACCATGGCTAGCTATTTATTTATTTATTTATTGGCTCAGACAATTATTAATTTTTTAATGTATTAACATTTTAAAAAATTTTTTATTATTATTTATTTATTTATTTATTTATTTATTATTTATTTTTTTGTGATGTGTATGATGTACTGTCTGCATGCAGGTCTGTGCACCCGTGTCGTGCAATGCCGCAGAGGTTCAGAAAGAGGGTCTCGGATTCCCCTGGAACTGGAGTTCTCCTGGAATTGGAGTTACAGGCGGTTCTTAGCCGCCATGTGGGTGCTGGGGATCGAACCCGGGTCCTCTGCAAGAGCGTCGGTGCTCTTAACCGCTAGGCTATCTCTCCAGCCCCGTATTAACATTTTTTTAAGGAATATCAAGATTCCATTGGAAAACTTTGTACAGTTGGAGAATTTGAAAAGGGAGTGAATAGCAAACTCACATTACAGCCACAGTGACGAATTTCATCTTATTGTTGAAGCTTGGTAGTATAGTTTTGTCAGTAAATGATATTAAAAAATAATAGTAGATATATAGAATTGCAAACTTAATTATATATTTTTGGGTTGGGAATTATATCAGTTATTTATTTAGTACTTTTTTTTTAGCTTCCCAAACCCAAATGGTGATTTTTTTTTTTATCTATAGAATTTCAGTTGGGTGTTTTACAATTTCCTTAGGGCACAGGGGAAGGTAATACTGGGGCTGTAGAAGAGTGGTAGGAAAATAACAGAAAACTTCTTGGTGCCTGGGAATGAGAGAGGTCAGTGTTAAAGCCTGGATGCCGGGGACCGTGTGTGGAGTCATGACCACAGCTGGCTCTCAGGGGGAGGTGGAATCCATTCTAGAGAATCAGGCTGCCCAAGACCAGAATCTGCAAATGACAGTGACCTCCCCTGTCTCCAGCATAAGCCCAACACAGAGGCAAAGCCACTGCTGTGGACAACTGGGGGCCTCGGGTGGGGGTTGTGGGGAGTGCAGCCACTCAGAGCAGGTGGATGCTGCTGCCCAACATGGGAAAGTTCTCTGTCCTCCACTCTACTCCATCATCATCATTTCTTAAAAATGACTCTTTTCTGTTCTTTTTCATCTGCAGAAATTGACTTGCATACTAAGTGTGTCGTGGATGTTGATGCAAACAAAGTTATTCTGAATCCTGTGAATACCAATCTTTCCAAAGGAGATGCCCGGTAAGTGAAGAAGCTGTTATGTTGGATGAAGTCACCAGGGGCTACTGAGAGAAGTTCACTTGAACAAACCTGGAATGCTCGCTCTTGGTAGCTACATTGCTGCCTTCCATGAGGCTGGAGAGGTGATCCGGGTGGAGTGTCAGAATGAGCATTTGGGGCGAGGTCACTAAGGAAGTCTTTAGCAGGTGATCATGAGGGACTAGGTCAGTTGAAGAAGAGGGCGGAAGGGAGGTCTGTGAGCTGATTCCTTACGTGGCTTTCACTTGTGCTGGTGCAAGCCCTGTCTGTCAAGTGGGTTCAGGTGCTCCTTGGTGTGCTCCTTGGTGTGCTCCTTGGTGTGCTCCTTGGTGAAGGTTGTCCTGAAGCCCTCAGAGAGTTCTCTCCTCTAAATTCGGGTTGACTGTAGACTGTAGCACCTAAGTCAATGACTGCAGCACCTAATTCAATGATTGCATGTTGTTAATTCTAGTTCTGCAGTTGACAAGTCTTTGAGGGAAGCCCTGATCTTGTCAAGCTGAGGATGAATATTTGAGCTTCTCTTCTGGGTTTGGGCATTTGCACGAAGGAGAAAGTGAATTGGGAAAAGAATGAGATCATTTTCCGTTTTACTCAGCAAAAGGAGAGAAATTAATTAGATTAACTAAACTAGGCCCAAATTACAGAAAACCTGGAAAGCAGGCCAGGAAATTTAGCTTTTGTTTTTAAGACAGGGTCTCCCTAAGAAACTGATCTTGAACTTGTAGTTTCCTGCCTCAGCCTGCTGAGTGCTAGGATCACAGGTGGACGCCATCACACCCAGCTCTGATTTATATTTTGAGAAAAGCAGGTTTTTTTTTTTTTTGTTTTTTTTTTGTCCTTTTGAGACAGGGTCTCCCTTTAGTCCCAGCTGGCCTGGAGCTCTCTCTGTAGACCAGGCTGGCCTTGAACTCACAGAGATCCACCTTCCTCTGCCTCCTGAGTGCTGGGAGAAAAGCAGTTTTTTAGTGTTATGAGAGAGGGGTAGATTAGGGAAGTTGTCTGGTGTAGAGAATAGGGTGCAGTAGGGAAAGGCGACTCTTCTGGAGATCAGCTGCACGGTATCCCAGATGCTTTTGTGCTGAGCTGGAAGTCGGGAGGGAGACTGTGTCGTGGGGCTTGAGGCAGAGCTGCTGCCTGGGTTCCTACTGTGAGGACAGGGTGGTGTGTGCACTCCACAGGTGGTGTGTGCACTCCACAGGTGGTCTTTTGATTGAATTTCAAAGAACTCTGAACTTGGAGCCAGAAAAATCTGAATTGACTGTTTCCGTTATAATCTTTCTTTCCCCTCGTTTTTTGTTTGTTTGTTTGTTTTGGTCTTTTCGAGATCCCCTCGTTTTTTTTTTTGAGCTAGGATCTTCCTGTAGCCCCAGCTGGCCTGAAAATTGCTACATAGCCCAGGCTGGCTTTGCTCTCAGAGATCTACCTGCCTCCTGAGTGCTGGTATTATGAAGGTATGCCCACCATGTCCAGTGTAGCTATTTTTTTTTGTCCTTGAGAAAGGACCTTACTCATGGCCTGGAACTTATGGCAGTCTCCTGCCTCAGCTTCCTGAGTGTTGGTTTTAAAGGTATGAGCCACTACAGCTGGCTTATAGATAGGTATTTTTAACTTTTTTGAGCTGTGTCTATATGATGCCTTTTAAAAAAATTTTTATTTATTTTCGTATGTGTATGAATGTACTGTCTGCATGTAGGTTTGTGCACCTGTGTCATGCAATGCCACGGAGGTCAGAAGAGGGTGTCGGATTCCCCTGGACTGGAGTTAGACGGTTCTCAGCCTCTACGTGGGTGCTGGGGATTGAGCCTGGGTCTTCTGCAAGAGCGGTCGATGCTCTCAACCACTAAGCCATCTCTCCCACCCCATGATGCCTGTTTTTATCTGCCTTAAGGCTTTTCCTTCCCCAAAGTTCAAATTAGTGGTTGGTCAAGAGTGCTCTGCAAGTGTTTGTTATTGATGCAAAGATATTCCTTAAGGATCTCCAGTGATGAGAATTGTAGGATGTATTGTTAATAGCATGTACAGGGTATAGACATGTACAAATTGATGCTGGGAGACTGGAGATGTAGTTCAGTTGTTAGAGTACTTATCTAGCATTGGCAAGGCCCTGGGTTCAATCTTCATCTCATAAATTGGGCATGGTGGTATACACCTGTAATCCAGCACTCGAGAGGTGGAGGCAGAAGGACAAGAAATTTGAAGTCATCTTTGGCTCCATAGCAAGTTGGAGGGTAGTCTGGGCTATAGAAACAGGGCTACTGGGTTCTGAGCTTGCCCGAGGAATGCACTGTTGCTCTAGGTAGTGTTCTTTCATGGGGATCAACTCTCCCAGACTCAAGTGCAGATGTTTTTGCTTTGTCTGGATTGTGGGCAGCTTTCAACCCTGAACACAGCATCCTGTGACCTGGGCTTTGCTACTCAGTCACCCTTGCTCTCTGTTCCTAAAGTGTTCAGTTCTCTATTGCTGCTTCATAAGGGACCTAAAAAAATGCAGCAGCTTCAAACAGCAGCAGTTGTTGTTGTTTTGTGGTTTCTGTGGGCCAGGGGACATGTCAGGGTCCAGCGGGATGGTTTGCCTTGCTCCATGCTCTGTGGGGTCTGGCTGGAAGACTTGAAGGCAGGGTCTGGAATCTTCTGGAATGGACTTGGTTATCAGGCCTGGGAGTTGATGGCCCCTCTTGGATGGAGGTGTCTCTGGGGCTGTGTTCAGAACAGCAGTTCATAATCTAGGGACGGGTTCCGAGCCAGGAAGAGGTATGTCTGCCTTGTGTGTCCCAGTGTTGGGGTCCTGCAGGTCAGTACCATCACATTTTCTTGCTCGAGGCTGGCATAAAGCTCTATAGTTTATTACATTTTTATTTATTGTTTTCGTGTGTATGTCTGTGGATGTCAGAGGACAACTTACGGGAGTTAGTTCTCTCCTTCCACTATTTGGGTTCCAGAGGTTGAACTCAGGTCATCAGTCTTGGTGGTAAGCACCTTACCCCCTGAGCCACTGCCAGGCTCTGTCATTTCTCAGTGGAGGAAATCAAGTGTTGGGTTATAAGGTCAGCATTGGTATGAGGTGGGGTAGACATCATGGCTGTTGGGGGAGGGGGTTGACCTTGAGAACGAGTGTGCTCATAGGTCCCAAAGCAGTGTGCTTCTGTCCTGGTGAGATCTTTTAGTCTTGGGACTTTGTGAACAAAGCAACACTTTTTGGTGCATAGAGTTTCTCTAATAGCTCTTTTCCCCTATTTATTAAGAATATAAATTGGATATTATGTACTGTTGTTCACTATGCTTTGATTAAAAAAAACTTTAAAAAAGGGACAGTTTCCAAGAATTATCTGCAGTGGTAATGGTTTGGGGTCTAACTATGTAGCTCAGGTTGGCTTTGAACTGATAATCTTCCTGCCTCAGCCTCCAGATTCTGGGACTACAGGCAAGCATCGCCATCCCCAGCTAAGAAACAGCTTTCAAAAGAAAAAGTTTTTATTGAAGTATATGTTACACATGCAGTGAAATATATATATAGCTTGGTGAACTTTGATGAATTGGACATACTTCATACTTGGTACCACATAAAGAAAAATGAGCCAGGAAGATTGTTTGCCAGTAAAACCACTTGCTGCCAAGACTGATGACCTGAGTTTGATCCTGCAACCCACAGTGGAAGGAAGAACTGACTCCTGAAATTTGTTCTCTGACCTCCAGATGTGGGCTGTGGTGCACCTGTACCATACTCATACAGACATCATACACACTCAGAATAACAGTAATAATAATAAAACAACTTTAAGAAGGAAAGGAACATTAGTGTACAAAAAAACCACTTCATGAGAAGAGCTCCCCCTTTTCCCTCCCTCTTTCCTTCCCTCCAGCAGGATCTCACCACAAAGCTCTGGCTGGCCTGGAACTTGCTATGTAGATCACTTTGGTCCTGAGCTTCTAGTAATCCTCCTGCCTCTGCCTCCTGAGTGCTCGCATTATAGGCATGTACTACCGCACTTGGGTTTCTTTCTTGTTTCTTTATTTCTAATGTAATGTCAAAGTGAAAAGAGAAATTTTGGAATGTAGCAGCCAGTGGCATATGGTAGCTTCATAAATTTGAGAAAAAATTGGAAGGAAATAATAAATTAAAAAGTTAAAATTTGATCTCCAGTGCTAAAAATCCTCTTAAATTTGTCTGTCTGTCTGTCTCTCTCTCTCTCTCTTTCTTTCTTTCTTTTATTTTCTTTCTTTCTTTCTTTCTTTCTTTCTTTCTTTCTTTCTTTCTCTCTCTCTCTCTCTCTTTCTCTCTCTCTCTCCCTCCCTCCCTCCCTTCCCCCTCTCTCCTTCCTTCCTTCCTTCCTTCCTTCCTTCCTTCCTTCCTTCCTTCCTTCCTTCCTTCCCTCCCTCCCTCCTCCCTCCTCCCTCTCTTACTTCCTCCCTCCCTCACTCCCTTCCCCTTCCTTCTTTCCTTCTATCATTTGTCTGTCTGAGACAAAGTCTCAGTAATGGAGCCTGGGCTGGCCTGGAACTCATAGAGATCCATCTGCCTTCTGCCTTCTGAGTGCTGGCATTAAAGGTGTGCATTACCACACCCAGCCTTACGCTTTAATAAGATCACTCATCTTGTAGAATACAAGTCATCTGTAAAAGGTGTTATGGCTTCATGGGAGCTGCACTTAGAACTAGAGAAGTAGGGATTTGCAGTTAACATGGAAACGTTCCCATGACTTTAGCACAAGTTAGAGCTGGTGTGGTGGTTAACACCTCTATTCACAGCACTTGGGAGGCTGAGGCTAGGCTTGCCAGCCTGGGCTCCACAGTGAGTTCCAGGTGCACAGTGAACCCTGTAGCCATGTCAGCTGTGATTCTTATTACTTTTTTTAAAATTAAAAAAATTTTTTTAAATTTATTTCTGTATGTGTATGAATGTACTGTCTGCATGCAAGTTTGTGTGCCCGTGTTGTGCAATGCCGCGGAGGTCAGAAGAGGGTGTCAGATTCCCCTGGAACTGGAGTTCTCCTGGAATTGGAGTTTCAGACGGCTCTCGGCCACCATGTGGGTGCTGGGGATCGAACCCGGGTCCTCTGTAAGAGCAGTCGGCGCTCTTAACCACTAGGCCATCTCTCCAGCTCATACTTTTTATGTTGCATTTAGGTTGAAGTCGATGGTGTCTTCAGCAAGCTATAATATAACTTAGTAAAAGCAGTAAGTATTTTAACAAAGTATACTCAGTTCAGCACTTGAGTATACTTGGCTATCAAGAAGTTACTTCTAGAAAATTTTGAAGCTTTTAGGATCAGAAGCTATAAAATTTGTGTGTGCATGATGCAGATATGTATAGATCAGAGGACAGTTTGTGCTGTCAGTTCTTTCCTCCTCTCCACATGGGTTCTGGGGGTCGTCAGGATGTCAGGTTTCAGAGCAAGTACTTTCACCCACAGATTCATCATGCCAGGATCAGAAAATTTTATTCAGTTTTCCAAGTTTTGATTACCACTCAAGGACTAATTTGCCGTCTATCAAAAAGATAGGATCCCTGGGCTGGGAGATGTTCAGTTGGTAAAGTGCTTGCCATGCAAGCAGGAGGACCTGACTTCAGCCCCACAACCCACGTAAGAAGGGGCAGTCACTTGTAATCCCCACTGGGAAGGTGGAGGTGTGCAGATCCCTGAGGGCTCCCTGGCCAGCCAGCCTGGCCTGCTTGTGAAGCTCCGGCGTAGGGAGAGGCCCTATGCCAAAAAAACAAGGAGAGGACACTTGAGTTTGTCCTCTCGCATGTGGACACACACACACACACACACACGTACACACATACATGCACATGCACATGCACACGTACAGATGTACATGCACACCCATGTACACATACACATGTGCACACACACATGATCCTAACTTCACGTTTGTAGTGAATAGGCTATTGATCTCTATAATCCAGGACTTTCCGTTTTAGCAGCTGATTTGAGGAATTAGGTCAAAGCACTGCTCATGAACAGAGGGATATTTCTTAAATATGGAAAGGGTGATGGTGAGCTCTTATTCCCAACATTACCTGGAGCATTAGTAAGCTGAACACTTAAGTCCAGGACATCCACCATTTACTCATGCTAGTTCTGAATGCACACTGGACACATTATATATTTATTTTAGCATACAGATTTCTTCTGCCTGTGTTCCAGTACAACTAAATGTCTTTCTGAGATTATTTTTTTTTTACCTGAGTCAGTCTAGATTTGTAGACTGGTAGGTGAGGCTTTCCAGATCCCCATCAGCAACATAATTGGAAATCGTTTAGGCAGGGATAGACGGCTAACTCATTGTCTTGTCTAGTTTATCTCTTACTAGTAGTATTCTTCGTGTGAAATTTAACATAGCATATTAGATACCAGCTGTAATCTTAGCCCATAGGAGTCAGAGGCAGGAGGATTGCCATGAGTTTAAGGCTAGCTTGGTCTGCATAGCAAATTTCAGGTCAGCTAGGGCTGCCTAGTGAGATTCTGTCTCAGCAACATGCCGCCCCCCCACCCCCTGCATATTTTGGAGCACCTTATTATAACTAGTTACAATGACCTGATATAGACTCTCCCTTTTTAATTTGCTAAAACAAATCTTTAGATCATTTTATTTTATTCGTTTTTTAAACTTTATATAAGTATTTTCCCTGCATGTATACGCACCCCTTTATGTAGTGCCCACAGAGGCCAAAAGAGGCTGTTAGGTCCCCTGAAAAGGATGGTTGTGAGTAGCCATGTGGGTGCTGGGAACTGAACCTGATTGTCTGCTGAGCAGCCAGTGCTTTTAACTGCTGAGCCATCTCTTCAGCCAGTCATATTTTATTTGGATTGTGGTTTATCAAGTTAAAGCTAGAGCCTGTTGCCATGTTAGGTAAGAGGCTTTCTCAGACTCTTGTTAATCTTCCACATTTTGCTTCTTGGCACTTGAAGGTGGTTTCTTCTTGTGGTAAGTAGTAGGCTCCCTGATCAAGGCTGATGTTCATCTTCACACAGGAACTCCCACTGTGTCTAGTAGAAAGGGCATTCTGAGAAAGTTTAGTTCTCTACTCAATAGCGGATTTTGTACTTTGTCCTTCAGTCAGTCTCTTCATCCTTCCTACTGGTTCCATCACACTTAATAAGTCTGTGCTCAGGCTAGGGCTGAATTAAATGAACATGTTTGTACTTCATGTGGAGGATATTTCTGTGTAAAACCTTTTTTCTTTATCTGCTGTGCTGTGTGATGATGAAGTAGCCATAGTGTCATTGTTCTGAGGGGCCAGTGTTAGGCTGGCCTAGAACTCACTGTGTAGCCCAGGCTGGCCTGGAACTCACTGTAGCTCAGGCTGGCTTCAAGCTCCTGCCCCTTCTTCCCTCCTTTCTCACACACTGGGATTACAGGGACTCACCACCATTAGTTTTCACCACTGGTTTATATGTTAACACAGTTAAAAGACAAATCTTAGTATTATTAGGAAAATAGTTTTGACCTCTAGACCCTTTGAAAAGCTCTGGGAGATCCTGAGGAATTCTCAGCCACAATGTGACAACTTCTGCTTTAGGGATTTAGCCAATTTTATAGACTATTAAGAACCATATGTTATCTTTTATCTGTCTGTTTTATTTATACTGAAATTGTTTAGATTTTATTTGAATAGAGGATTATGTTACACAGTATATTAGTCAGGGTTTTCTAGAGGAACAGAACAGATAGAATGGATATATATTAGAAGGGGTTTGGTTAGATTAGCTTACCCTTTACGGTATGGGTAGTCCAACAGTGGCTGCCTTCTCCTTGGAGAGGCTGAAGACCCGGTAGCTAGCTGCTCAGCACCCCCTTCCCCCTTTTATCTGGTCGCCACTGGAAGGTGCTGAGTCTTTCTCTTCAAATAACTTGGCCAAGAAAATCCTTATAGGACTGCTGAGGTGGCTCTGTGTATAAAGGTACTCGCTGACCAGCCTTGTAACATGAGTTCAGTCCCCAGGAGCCACATGATGGAAGGAGAGAACCGACCCCCACAAGTTGGCGTGCCATGGCGTGTGTGCATCCCTGCCATAAATAAAAAACTGTGAGTGGGGTCACCAAGAAAATCCTTTAGAGGTGTGCTTAGTGGCTAATGTCTTAGTTGATTCCAGGTGTTGAGTTGTCAGCGAGGATTAACCATCACACAGACACACAGAGGTTTATGCATAATATGTAATAGCACAGACTATATTTTTAAGCCTTTGTACCAGATCTAGTTTCCTAAAATGTGATCTTTTTCACCTCCTTTTATCTCTCTTTAAAATTCTTTATTTTGAACATAGGTCCTCACATGTAGCCCAGGCTGGCCTTGAACTTGTGACAATTTTCTCACTGAGTGCTGGGATCTTAGGTGTGAGTCACCACTATGACTACCTCCTTTCCTTTAGTCTTCCAGCTGCCCAGCCCTAGGCAGCTCTGAACAACACAGCTGTGTCTGTTTTCTAGTCTTGAACAGCTGTGTGGTGAACTTTTTCTCTGATTCGATGTTCCTAAGACTGGATTCTGAGATATCCTGTGTGCTCAAGGTCTGTCCTCAGCAGGTTAACTGTTGATGTGTGAATGTCCTCTGGAGCTCTTCTCACCTGTGGACTCCTCCACTTTCCTATTGACCTGAGGAGAAACCTGTTTCTCCTCAGGCACACATTTGGCGCGTTGTTCCCCTGAGCAAAGCTCGGCAGCGTGTTCTAGTTGCCTCCTTTCTTGGCTTTCTCTGACTTTGGACTCTGTTTTGGACTTTGACAGTTTCAGCTCAAACTCCCCAAACTATGTATCACAGATTAATTTTCAGAACCAATTTATTTCACTGAAAAAGAGGGTGCTCTCTCCTTCCCCCTGAATCAGTGTCTGTAAGTCTTTTCTTCTTGTCTAGATTTCTTCTACCACAAACAAGACAGCATCGCTTTTGCTCAGGGCTGCATCCTTGTCACTACACATGAGGCCTCTTCTAGAGTCTAGGTCCCTTCAAGGGGATCCACACCTCATCTCTTCTGCTTGACCTACATCTGGGGATACTGCAGTTTGGGTTCTCCACTGATCACCAGAGTCAGCTCAGACCTCGCAAGTCCCTCACGAGACGGCTCCACACACCAGCCTTTCCTGAGTCCCCTGGCCACATGCACTTTGGATGTGGATATAGCTCAGCTCTGCAGTTCCCATGCCCCTTCCAGCTTTGGCTATTCCACCCACAGAGCCCAGGGAAGCAGTATATTTTAATTACTTTGTTGGACTAAGGGTTCAGTTCAGTTCAGAAGTAGATGTGTGCTTAGTGTACAGGAGGCTCTGGGTTCAGTCTCCAGCACCAACGCATAGAAAGTACAATACAACTGCTGTCTGACTAGGAAGGTTATGAATCAGAAGGATCACCCAGGTAAAGAGACCCACAGGGCAGGATCTAGAGGTAAATGCAGAGCTTCTGTGCCCTCTTCCTGTAGAATCAGAGGAAACCCATGTGAATCAGCTCACCAGTCTGTTCCCCAGCCAGGGAGGTGCCAGGAAGCTTCTGCGTCCAGAGTGGTTTTTTTTTTTTTTATTAACTATGTGTTATGTGTGTATGATGTATATGTGGAGTACATCCATGCCTCACTGCACGGCATGTATGGAGGTCAGAGGACAACTTCTGGGAGTCAGTTCTGTTCATTTGCCTTCATGTGGGTTCCAGGGATTGAATTCAAGTTGTCTGGTTTGTGCCACAAGTGCTTTTACCTGCTGAGCCATCTGATCAACCCTGTGTAGAGTTTTTATCAAGGCCCCATTAAAGAGGCACAGTTGAATTATTGGTTAGATGTCTGAACTTAATCCCTAATCCCTTGCTCTCCACTAAAGGTGGAGAGTTTGTGTGTGACTCAGAGCCCTGGTCCTCTAGCTACAAGGCTGCCTTGTGTCATCAGTGTCTTTTACATTGCTAAATATGGGGATCCATTTGAAATCCTTGTTACTTGATAGCAACATTGGACACCATGCTCTTTGAGTTCCCTTCCCTTATGTTCATTGGCTACTGTCCTGCATTTAGGTGTTATCCTAAGTATTTTTCCCATTGCTTTGACCAAATACCCAACAAGAAGCAATTTAAAGGTGTAGGGGTTTATTTTGTCTTACAGTTCAAGGTGATCCACTCCACCATGGTGGGGAGGGCATGGTGGCAGGAGCCCAAGGCAACTGGTCACGCCACATCCTTAGTTGGAAACAGACAGATGAATGCTGTTGGTCCTAGTTCACTCTGTCCATATACCATAGAGTGCTTGCTTTATTTATTTATTTATTTATTTATTTATTTATTTATTTATTTATTTAGACAGGGTCTCCCATGTGGCCCCGGGTGGCCCTAAACTTAGAGCAGTTCTCATGCCTTCTGCATACTGGATTATAGGAGTGAGCCACTGTGCCCAGTTCCAGTCCTCCCCTTTTACTGTAGTTTCCAAGCTTGGGAACCAGTGCCTTTTTCTGCTCTGTTGTTCCTGTCACCTGATCTGCTTCTGTCTCTAAAGCTTTGAGAACTGCTGCTTCTGGGCATTTCCTATAAGTGAGATGGTACGCTGCCTGGTCTGTGGCTGGTTCCTTTTACTTGGATGATGTCTTTTGCGGTCTGTCCCTGGTTATTTACCATTCAATAGTTGGTTGCCATTTGGGTTGTTTCCACTTCTCTTGGCTTTCTGAATGATGCTGCCTATGGGTGCAGTCAGTATAGACATGTGTTTTCATTTCCTGTAGCTGGATATCTAGGCAGAGAATTGCTGGGTCGCATGGAAACTCAGTGCTTACCATGTCAGGAACTGTCAGGGCTCCTGCGCCATTCACGTTCCCACCGGCAGTGCAGGAGGCTGGGTTCTTTGGCTTGCTTTTTAAACAATTGTCACCGTAAAGATAATGGGGTACCTCTGGCTAATTGGGGAATGTGCCCTGCCTGAAGGCATTCAAATTGCAACGAAGAAACAAAACAAAACATTGTGCTGGCCAAACAACAAGTCCGGCAGCTTTAGCTCTTGGCTACCTCTGGACTTTATTTTTTTGGTAAGGTTGTTTTAAAAGTTGGAAGAATATAATATTCACAAAGGTCTACAGAATAAGGCGTTGATAGACCTGTCAGTTCAGTTTAGATAGTCCTCACCTGTTCAGTTTGAAGTTTAGTGCTGTTCTTGGATTTAGTTTTGTCTGTCTTTCTCCTGAATTTTGCTTTTACTATATTTGTGGATGATGTGTACAATATCATG
Source organism: Rhizomys pruinosus (assembly GCA_009823505.1). NCBI lineage: Eukaryota > Metazoa > Chordata > Mammalia > Rodentia > Spalacidae > Rhizomys > Rhizomys pruinosus. The sequence goes on from VZQC01004221.1 coordinate 1,252,050, forward strand.
TGAGCATCAGTGCCTTCTTTCATTGAGGAGCCAGGTACCTGACTCAAAAGGTCACCACTGTCACCAAGGCTAACGCCCCATTTTTAAAGGTAAAAACGTGTTATAAAGAGACAAACAATTTAAGTAGTAATGGTTGTAAGTCTTTACGAAATATTTTATAGAATTCTGCCGTGAATCCATCCGGGCCTGGGCATTTTTTGGTTGGGAGGCTACTTATTACATCTTCGATTTCTTCCTGTACTATTGGTCTGTTTAGGCTGTCGATCTCTTCTTGGTTGAGCTTTGGTGATTCCCAGGATTTCAGATATTCATCCATTTCTTCTAGGTTTTCAAACTTAGTAGAATATAAGTTTTTGAAGTAGTCCCGTATGATTGTCTGGATCTTTTCATTGTCTGTTGTGATATTTCCCCTTTCATCACAGATTCTATTGATTTGGAGTTGTTCCCTCTTTCTTTTGGTTAACTGGGCTAGAGGTCTGTCTATCTTGTTTATTCTCTCAAAGAACCAACTTTTGGATTCATTGATTTTTTGTATGGTTTTCTTTGTTTCTATTTCATTGATCTCTGCTCTGATTTTTGTTATTTCTTCTTGTCTGCTCCGTTTAGGGTTCATTTGTTGTTGTCTCTCAAGTATTTTTAGCTGCAGTGTTAGATCATTCACTTGTGCTCTTTCTGTTTTTTTAATGTAGGCACTTAGAGCTATAAACTTCCCTCTTAGGACTGCTTTTAAAGTGTCCCATAGATTTTGCTGTGTTGTTTTATCATTGTCATTCAGTTCCAGGAATGTTTTTATTTCTTTCTTTATTTCTTCCTTGACCCACTCATTATTCAGGAGAGTGTTGTTTAGTCTCCATGTGTTCCTGTAGGTTGTAGGGTTTATTCTGGTGTTGATATTGAGTTTTATTGCACTGTGGTCTGATAGAATGCATGAGATTATNCTCACAAAGATCCACCTGCCTATGCCTCCTCAGTGCTGGATTAAAGTTGTATACTAGGTAGATTTATTTTTACTGTAGTAGCTAATAATAGTGTTACTTACTCAGGTAGTGCTTACCATGTGCCAGGAATTGTGTTACATGGAGTAATCTATTGGACCCTCCAGCCTCTGTTAGGCAAATACACTTGGTTATCTAAGAAGAGAAAACGGAGGCAAGGAGATGGTAGGCAGCTTCCCCAGACTCATACATTTTGTGAACAGTGGAAGTGGGATTTGAAGGCAAGCAGTTGGGGGTCAAGGCTGCTCTTTACCACCCTCCTAGACTATGAGAAGTGAAGGGCAAGGGTGGGGTTCAGTGACTGACAGAGCATTTGCCTGTCACCAGGGAGGCCCTGGACTTGATCCCCAGCACTTAAAAAAAAAAAGTCACAAGCCGGGTATGGTGGCGCACGCCTTTAATCCTAGCACTTGGGAGGCAGAGGCAGGTGGATCTTTGTGAGTTCAAGGCCAGCCTGGTCTACGGAGTGAGTTCCAGGACAGCTGGGGCTACAGGGAGACCCTGTCTCAAAAAGAGAATGAATGAATGAATGAATGAATGAATGAATAAACAAATAAATAAATGCAAGCTGTAGCAGGCAATAAACCAAATTCTCCATTACCATCACTACAGAATTCCAATTCCTGGCCATCATTATTTTTTGCTCACATATAGGCCAAAGCAGGCCTGCATTTCGTTCGGGTGGCCAGTGGGTTGGAAAGGGGTCCTCGGACCACCAACTTGGATAGCTGGTGTGGTGAAGTGAATTGTTAGTGGACATAGGCTAAAGATAGGCCATCAGCTATCAGCCTGAAATTCCTGTCCAGGGGCCAGCAGTCTCTGGGCAGGTGGGAAATCGTGGCCAAGAGTGGGAAACATTCCGTTGTCCCAGGCTACAGGCCTGAGGTGGAAGTACCTCTCAGGTCGGGTTACAAAAGTAGCCAGCTGGCCTCTGCGTGGAGAGGTCAGTTCCCTACAGTGGCACAAAGATTCGCCTGCCTCTGCCTCCCGAGTGCTAGGATTAAAGGTGTGCGCTACCACGCCTGGCTATTTGTTTACTTTTTAAAACATTTTTTATTATTATTTCATGTGTGTGAGTGTTGTGTCTGCATATGTTTAAGTGTACCCATGTCATGCAATGCATGAGGAGGACAGAAGGGGGTGTTAGATCCCCTGGAAATGGAGTTACAGTTGTTAGCTGCCATGAGGGTGCTGGGATTTGAACACTGGTCTTCTGTAAGAACAACCAGTGCTCTTAACCAATGAGCCATCTCTCCAGCCTCCAGCTTGCCTTTATAAGCAAAATGATGTCAGCTCCCAGAGCCAATCACAGACCCTCAATTCCATGCCATTGCACATTGCCGCCTCACCCATCATCATGCACCTAGGCCACGTTGTCTGCTTCTTTTTGGGGCTGAGTCAGAGAAATCCCCTGACTCCCATCCATGTGGTGCCCTGAGGGGTGCTAGCTGAGAACTAGCCCCCAATTCAAACTGGATCTTCCTACCCTCCACCTCTTGTTTATAGTGAATTCCAAGTAAACATGGTGGTGGGCATTGTGCCTCTGGCCCTGGAGAGCCTGGAGCTCCTGGCTGCATTTCTTCAGAGGAGCCACGTTATTTATTTTTTTGGTCTTTTCGAGACAGGGTCTCCCTGTAGCCCCAGCTGTCCTGGAACTCACTCTGTAGGCCAGGCTGGCCTTGAACTTACAAAGATCCACCTGCCTCTGCCTCCTGAGTGCTGGGCTTAAAGGTTTGCACCACCACGCCTGGCTTGGGAGCCACTTTAAACAGCACTGAAGTTTGAAAAGATTTCCTGTAACATCAGTTGTACCTTCCAGCTCCCCGGCCAGTCAGTCCAGTTTCTTGTTTAGGCCTTCTGTCCCAGTATGTGATGTGTGCAGTTGCATGCACATGTGTCCGTTAATGCTGTCTGCCACATTAAGGTGGAGTGCCTGTCATTCCTCCTTGTCACTTTCCCCCTCCAAGTGGCAGATCTTGAGAACAGACCTTTCTAAAGTTGGAAGCTTTGGGAGATTGAGATTGTAAGATCTTGAGCTCTCACACCCGTCGTCCTAAGTGTTTGGGAAGTAGAAGCAGGAGGACCCAGAGTTCAAGCCTAGCCTTAGCTCCATATTGACTTGAAGAGCAGTCAGGGATTTATAAGACAGTCTCAAAGAATTCTCAACAAAACAAAGCAACATCCTGCCGTGCAGTATTTCAAGATCTTGATTCACCCAGATACCAATTTCTGTAGTGTCCTGTGTGATGACCTGTTGTAATGTTTTGGGAAGACTCTCTAAGGCTGAAGGCAGCCATGTGGACATTTCTCTTGTTTTCTAGTAAGCCTGGGTGTCCATTCCTCTCCCATGTGTTAACCTAAAAATCAGCAGTGTGGAGGTTACAGCTGGCAGTCTAATAGGTCTAATAAGGAAGCGTGTTGGAGATGTGGATCTTAGCAGCATTTAGTAAAGTCATTAGAAGCCTTTGTTCCTTCTGAGGTGTTAGGAGACATCGGTGTAGTCAAGCTTATTAGGTAATTAATGAATGCTAATAGGAACAAACATGCCCAGCCCCTTTTCACTCTCATTCCAGCGGGAGGGTAGATTGGAGCTTGTAAAACATGGAGCAGCGTTAAGTGAGGGTGACTCTGTATGTTTATTTCTCTGCCACAATATTTTTTTGGGGGGTAATTTATTTGAAATCTATGAAGTCATTTTCCAACTAATTCCTTATTAGTGGGAGGCATCATTAGGTCATATTAGATAATGACTTAAAATTTCTTTACTGCTAGACAAATGCTCATTTAAATGAATTTTAATTGAAGGAAGTCATGCAAAATGTAATTACGGTATGCACAATAGACCCGCTTGTTCTCTGTGCTGTGAAATGACTTGAGTGGGGCTAATAGTTCTGCCTAAATAGAATGCACTCCTCTGGAGAGTGGAAGATAGTCTGCTTTAATGTCATAAGAGACTTTCCCCTGGGGAGCCTGTCCACAGTAATTATGGGGGGGAAGAGCATGATTCTGTGCACAGAGGTTGTGATGTTCTGCACTTTGTCTCATCCACAAATACTGTCATCGCTGAGTGTGTGAATCATGTGGCACTTTTTGGTATCATCGTAAAAATGAATCAGGAAAAATTTTAAATCTATGTGGTTGAAGACATCCTGTCATAGTTGATAGCATCGGATAATCAAAATGCAGTAAGTATATTTTTTTGACGAGTTTGACCAGCATGTTCTAGATAAGCCGATCTGTTTGCTAGTTTATTAGTAAAGCTGTCTGAACAAAAACTACGGGGGGCTGGAGAGATGGCCTAGTGGTTGGGAACGCCGACTACTCTTGCATAGGACCCGGGTTCGATCCCCAGCACCCACATGGCGGCTGAGAACTGTCTGTAACTCCAATTCCAGGAGAACTCCAGTTCCAGGGGAATCTGAGACCCTCTTCTGACCTCCGCGGCATTGCACGACACGGGTGCACAAACCTGCATGCAGACAGTACATTCATACACATAAATAAACGAAACAAAGCAAAAAAAAACTATGGACAGCTACCACAGAATTTATGCTTTCATACATAAGGCTGGCCTGAATTCCCTGCGTAGTGAGGATGGTGTTGAACTATAGACCCTCCTGCCTGTACCTCCCAAGTGCTTGGATTACAGATGTGCACCTCCAGGCCTGGTTTAGGATTTGTATTCCTGTTTTAGCACTGTCTTGTTGCTCATGGTTTTGTTTTGTTTTTTTTTGAGACAGGTTCTCCCAGTAGCTCTGGCTGTCCTGGAACTCGCTATGTAGACCAGGCTAGCCTTGAACTCTCAAAGATCCGCCTGCCTCTGCCTCCCAAATGCTAGGATTAAAGGCATGCGCCACCATGCTTGGCTGTTGCTCATGGTTTTTATGACTTTTACTGGGAACAAGAAGGAATAAACTTTAGAAAATACCACCTGGATACTGACGTTTGGTAAAGTGAGGACTCTGCTTATGTCAGCAAGAGAGTCCAGAACTTACTTAAGTTATAGCTAATCAGAATCATGTGTTTTGAATTTTTCCCTAAAATCTTGATTTAGCATAAAATGGCCAGTATGTGGGAGATTAGACAGAATATCTAATTATAAGTAAAGTTTAGGTGACTGCTAAGCCCTGCTATTAAAGAGGATCTTTGCTGTTTGCCTCGTCCTCTGTTCAGCATTTGTATCAGTTATTTTTCTTGTTGCTGTGACAAAACACCTGACAAAAACAGTTTAAGGAAGAAGGAGTTTATTTTGACTTGTTTATATTGTTTGAGGTGTACAGTCCATTGCAGCAGGGGAGGAAGAGTGGTTAGCCTGCCCCTAGCTGTAGCAGCAGGAGTGCAAGGCAGCTGGTTCTACTGTGTCCTCAGTGGGGAAGGAGAGAGAGAGAGAGAGAGAGAGAGAGAGAGAGAGAGAGAGAGAGAGAGAGAGAGAGACACACACACACACACACACACACACACTAATGCTCAGCAGGCTTCCTCCTTTCTGTCGAGTCTAGGACCCAGCCCACAGGATAATGCCACTCAGATTCTGAGTGCGTCCACCTCCCCAGGTAAGCCTTTCTGGAGACACAGACACACTCAGAGGTTGATTCCAAATCCAGGTAATGAAGATTAGACCTCACAGCCTATCTCCCCCTCCCCCACACCCTTTAAAGACTTTGTTCTCCTGCCTCAGGCTCCAGGGTAGCTGGACTAGAGGCCTCCCCTGGCTTAGTTGTATTCAAAGGCCAGGCAGCAGCATTCCTTGAAGAAATGTGACATGAGAAATCTAGCCAACCCCAACTTCTATTTCACAATACAATTGGAATTTTTTTCCCATCAGTTCAACATTTGAACATGGACACTGTCCCACATGTATCAAGCTAAGAATTAGGATGATCTATTACTGCATAGTTCTGTTCACTTTTGTGCTGATTAGTTTTTGGGTAATGTGTCTGTAACAACAGAACCCATCAGAGCAAGGCTGGGAAGTAGAAAGGAGTCACCATTCCCCTGTGGATATTGTTGGGTTGCATTTTTTTCAGTCTGAATTGAATGGTACTGCTTCATTTAGAGTATTCTCCTGTTTCTTGGGAGAAGTCTCTGTATCCATAGAATTATTGTAGAAAACTGGTATCTTGTGGTAAATTTCATTTTTGCTTTGTTTTTATCGAAGTTAATTTATATATGCTTATAATAAAATCTTTTTTGTTTCTTGGTTCTGGGAATTGAACCCAGGGCCAAGATTCTGCCACTGAACTATATCCCAGTCCAAGTAAAAATCTATAGAATGAATCATAAATTTAAATTTTTATTTATTTTGTGCGTCTGTGTGTGTGTGTGTCTGAGTGCATGCATGTGTGCCACAAGAGTGTAGGAGCCAGTGAAGGCCAGATGAGGGAGCTGGATTTCCTGGAACTGGAGTTACAGGCAGTTGTTAGCTGTCATGTGGGTGCTGGGAACCAAACTCAGGTCCTCTGCAGGGGCAGCCAGTGCTCTAAACTTCTGAGCCATCTCTCTGATGAGTATATTATTATTAAGCCTGATGAGTAATAATTATTAAGAGTAAATATAAGTCTAGATTCATATTCAAGATAACTGAAATCGAATTTAAAGATCATAAAGTATATGTAGATTAATTTTCCATTTAATATTAAGAATTTTTTATGGAGAACTTGAAGGATATGGATATAAAGGTCTTCCACGTGCCTGCCATCACTTTTAAAACCATAGTCCATGGTTCGTATTCTTCCAGTTCCTTCCTTTTTTTATTTCTTTTTTATTTTTATTTTTTTTTTGTCTTTTTGAGACAAGGTCTCCCTATAGCCCCAGCTGTCCTGGAACTCTCTATGTAGACCAGGTTAGATCCGCTTCCCTCTGCCTCCCAATTGTTGAGAGTAAAGGCATGTGCCACCATGCCCAGAGTTTTTTGTCTTTTTTTTTGAGACAGGGTCTCCCTGTAGCCCCAGCTGGCCAGGAACTCACTGAATAGTCCAGTCTGGCCTTGATCTCACAGAGATCGACCTGCCTCTGTGTGCTGGGGTTAAAGGCATGCACAACCACACCCAGCTTCAAAAATCTCAAACTTTTTTTTTTAATTTTTTTTATTAATTTTTATTTATTTCTGTATGTGTTTGAATGTACTGTCTGCATGCAAGTTTGTGCACCTGTGTCGTGCAATGCCGCGGAGGTCAGAAGAGGGTGTCGGATTCCCCTGGAACTGGAGTTCTCCTGGAATTGGAGTTTCAGACGGTTCTCGGCCGCCATGTGGGTGCTGGGGATTGAACCTGGGTCCTCTGTAAGAGCGGTCGGCACTCTTAACCGCTAAGCCATCTATCTCTCCAGCCCCAAAAATCTCAAACTTTTTGAGCACTGACATGATGTCCCAGGTATACAATTCTACATCTGACTTTGTATGACGGGCCATGTTCAGAATGCAGATGCACTAGAAATTCTGTGTAATTCACCTTTGTGGTATGTGACTAAGTTGTGTATGAACCATATTTTGACCTGTGTCTCCTCCCATGATGCCTGTTGCTTGGTTACAGTTGTTCTGATAGTGCTTAGTCTCAAGGGCCCTGTTCAGTGGTGGCCCTAAACAGTGGTTTAAAAGGTGACTAGTGAGTTTGGGAGCTGGGTTTTCCTCCATTCCTTATGATAGCGGTAGAGCCAATGAGCCGCCATCTCCACTTGCTGTATCAAGTGCACCTCCCGGGGTGGTTTTCCTTGCTCACAGGGTATGCTCTCTGGGATGGATGGTGAAGGAGTAGCATGTCTAGTCCTGGAGCCATTGCCTGCAACACGCAGCTCTGCTCTGCACTTGTCATTCCGATGGCTTTTGGTTTCACTGTGCGGAACTGATTATATTTGAAGTTTGCTGCTTCCTGGCGATCTAATAGTAGGATCATAGTTACTGGGAACAATTCCCTGAAGATGAAATACTGCTTATAAGGTATAAACTTGGTATTGCACAAAGGTACCATAAGCCTGACTTACTCAGAGGTATGCTTTGTTTGGCCTGCTGTTTCAGCATTTAAAATTTAGAAGGTGTCATATAAAAATTCAAATTTCTCACTTACTTAAATAGTCTGAGAATCTGACAATACTGAGTTTGTTGCCCCTGTGAGCAGGCTGTGGAGCTCCTCAGGTCCTAGATCATGCACTCATGATGTTACTCTTGGGGATCCTGTATACCTGGCCCTTTCCAGCCAAGTGGTGGAGACCCTTACTGGCTTGTGTCATAAAGATTTCTTCACCTTGACCCTGAACTTTGGGGCTCACATTGCTTTTTCCTCCCTTCCCCCATTTTTGAAAGTTGTAAATATACAAGTAAATATATACTCAAGAGGCTAAGGCAGGAGGACAGAGATTTCAAGGCCATACCGGTCCACATAGGGAGTTTGAGGTCTGCCTGGGATGCCTAGTGACACTGTGTCTCACCCCCGCCCCCCAGCCAAAAACAACAAACCAAAACACAACAGAAATGTTGTCTGAGGTATACCAGACTTTTCTTTGTAAGTAATATCTTTTAAAAAGCTAAATCATTTCTAGGTTGCTGCAAAAGCTTATTAAACCTGTGATATTTCTTTTATTTGGGGTGTGTGTGTGTGTGTGTGTGTGTGTGTGTGTGTGTGTCTTCCCTTAGGTGCTATCCACCTTGTCTTTTGAGACATGGTCTTTCACTGGCTGAAACTCACTGAGTAGATTAGGCTGAGCAGTGAACCCTAGGGATCCACCTGTCTTTGCATCCCCAGTGCTGAGATTGCAAGCACACACTCTTAGATGAGCTCTGGGCATTGAACTTGGGCTCTCATGTTTGCCTGCAAGTGTTTTGTCGACTGAACAGTTCACCGGCAGCCTGTGCTATATCTAAGGGTCATGGCATTATTCACTAAAGTGTGTTGAGAGAGTTGTTTGGTGAGTTCAGAGTTCCAGATGAAAATGAGTGTCCTTTAGGGGCAGTGGGTAAAGTGTCCTTGGTTCTGAGCTTTCCTGGTTGTTCCTTTGCTTGATGGAGGGGGTTTGTTTGGGGGAACAGAACCCAGGGAGAAATTTGGTGTGATGAGAGTCTGTAGGGAGCTTTTGGATGAGGTTTGGTGCTGGAGGATAAGGGTAATATGGGTTGTCCGAAGTCCCTGCGTCTCCCAGGACAGTAAAGAGGACAGAAAGGACAAACAGCTTGCTGTGATCCTAGGAAAGCAAGAAACCATTGACAAGGTGGAATTATTTGATTACACATTTTTCAGACAGTCATAGCAATTTAACAAAAGTTAGAAGCATTCCTAAGTGAAAAGACAAATCACTGTAAAGACTTAGAGTGTCTGGAAGTGGTCACTGTTACATGTTTGGTACTATTTTGTGGTAGTCATTCTGATTTTTGAAACTGGGTTCACTGTGTAGCTCTGGCTCACCTGAAACTTGCTGTGTAGACTAGGCTGATCTTGACCTCACAGAGATCTATCTACCTGCCTCTGATTTCCAAATGCTGGAAATAAAGCTATGTGTCACCATGCCTGTCCATTCTAATTTTAATTAATTCATTTTTATCTTTCGGGTGGATTAGTATTTTGCCTGTATGTATGTAAGTGCACTTCATGTGTGTAAACCAGACGAGGCCAGAAGAGGGTGTCCGATTCCCCTAGAATTGGAGTTATGGATAGTTTTTTTTTAAATATTTTATTTATTTATGTGTATGAAGGTACTGTCTGCATGTAGGTCTGTGCACCCGTGTCATGCAATGCTGCGGAGGTCAGAAGAGGGTGTCGGATTCCCCTGGAACTGGAGTTACAGACGGTTCTCAGCCGCCATGTGGGTGCTGGGGATCGAACCCGGGTCTTCTGTAAGAGCAGTCGGTGCTCTTAACCACTAGGCCATCTCTCCAGCCCGAGTTATGTTAGCCACTATGTGGGTGGTGGGACTCAAACTCAGTCCTCTGCAAGAGCAGCCAGTGCTCTTAACCACTGAGCCATCTCTCAAGCCACTAAAAGTTTTTTGAGACAGGGTCTCCTTGCAGCCTCAGCTGGCCTAGAACTCATTATGTAGACCAGGCTGGCCTTGAACTTCACAATGATTCATCTGCCTCTGCCTCTCAAGGGCTGGGATTAAAGGTGTGCCCACCTTGCCTGGCCATGTAGGGTTTTTTTTTTTTTTTTAAAGATATTTAATTAAATTTTTTTGTGTGTGTGTGCTAGGTCTTGAACTGAGAGTCCGGCTTACACTAAGTGAATGTTGTGGCAGTTGGCTAAGTTAAGTATTCTCTAGTTAACTTCTCTAAGTGGTCTAGGTAACCCTCCTGGATGAACCTCTGCACTCTGAGTGCCCAATGCATTGGTGGAGCCTGTATACCAGTCTCCATCCAGTTTTGTGGAGAAGGATTCTGGGACAGAGACCAGTTGAAAATTAAGTCATGCTCTGGCGCCAAATAAGACCTTGCCTTTTCCAGAGGCTTCAGTAAGTTTTCAGACTCTGATTTCATTCTTGTCGCTTGTATCAGACACCTCTGTGTGCTGCTTCAGATCCTCCAGCCTCACCTCTCTCTGGAGCCTTTGATCACTTTTCAGCCCTGGCTGATGCCAGCTCGGCCTGGACTCTGTCCAGCCTCACTGGGACGCAGTTGCACATTGTGGAGGACCCATCCATGCGAGGCGGCCTTTCTGTCCAGGCCCCTTCCTGTGCTTCGATGCCCTCAGTTGATCAGGCCTGTTTGCTTTGCCCTTTCACTTTTTGCCTCGTAAGACTTGGTACCGATTATTTCAGAGACCAAACTTTATAGGAAGAGGTCAGGCCTGTTCTTCCTTGAGCGGCTAGATGTTTTGATTCATCAACCCCCAAAGGATTAGAAAGACTGATGGATGTGCTAAGGGTGGAGTTTAGTCATCCTTTCAGCTGTGGGGATAAGAGGAGGCAAGTGTTGGCTGAGAAGCAGAGACACTGGTGAGTTTAGGGGCTTATTTACCAGCTGTGTCAATCTGGTTGCTCACATCACCCCCAGAACGTCAGTTTCCTTCTCTGTGACGTGGAGATGGTAGCACTGTAATACCAACCCTGCAGGCTTGCTGTGGCCATGATCGAGCTCTTATATAAGTGCCCAGATCAGGGCAAATACTTTATGTGGTGGGTGCTGGCTGCTGTTATATACCAATAGATTTATTCTGATGGACCTTATACAACTTTCACTTGTCAGTCAATGTCTTGTTTTAAGTGACATTATTTTCAAATAACACTGTGCATGCTGGGCAGTGAATAAATATTTATTGATTAGATTTAACCCATAGTAACTATATTAAGTTTCTCTTAACAGTAACCACAGCTGTGTTAAGCAGTAGAGCTAAGCTTAGTTCTTAACCCCTAGGTGGCAGGATTGTGAGTTTTCTCTGAAGAGCATCAATTGCAGAATGTTGCTCTGAGCTGGTTGCAACTGAGCTAAGAACTATTATCATCTTAGTACAAGGAGTGGGGTCAAGATAGTGCATGGGGGGTTAGTAGTGTAGACAGTGACAGAGATTCATGGAGATGCTAGGTGCATGGGGGTTAGTAGTGTAGACAGTGACAGAGATTCATGGAGATGCTAGGTGCATGGGGGTTAGTAGTGTAGACAGTGACAGATTCATGGAGATGCAAGAACTAACTAAAGACTGTATAGCTTTTGGGTCTTCCCGTTGAGGAGCCACATTTACAAGTATCATTATTATTACTATGTTTTGTTTTTTGAGATGGTTTCATCATGTAACCCAGACTGGCCTTACACTCCCAATCCTCCTGCCTTAGCCTCCTGAGTACTAGGATCATAGGCATGTGTTACCTCTCCTGGCTTGGTAGTTACTGATTGATATCTAATTTTTAAAATTAAAACATTTTTAATTTTTTGTGTATGAGTGTTTTGCCTGTATGTATGTAAGTGTACCATGTGCATACAATGCCTCAAGGGACCAGAAGAGGGTGTCATGTCTCCTGGAACTGGAGTTAAGGACGGATGTTAGCCAACTTGTGGGTGCTGGGAACCAACCCGACATCTTCTGGAATAACAGAAAATGCTCTTAACTCCTGAGCCATCTTTCAGCCCCTGGTATTCAATTTTTATGACCTTGGCAAGGTGCCTGGTAAAGGAAAGGGTTGCTTTTAAAAAAAAGAAAAAAGAAATCATATTTTGGAGTCAGGGAAAGCCATCCACAGCTAAGTGTATTGTATTCACTGATGTACTCAATGACTGTTATCTGTGTCAGGAGTGTTGACCCAAAGAAAACAGTGGTGAAGTAAGGGTTTGGTTCTGGGCTTCATGGATCTTGTTAGTCTAGCAGTGTATTGTGGACTGATCCACACCTTTATACTCATTTGTAATGAGGTAGTACAATCACCTCCCATGATTAGACTTAGGTGAGGGCATGGGCCCTTTTCCTATAACCCCACCAGAGGAGGTAAGTTATAATACAGCCTCTCCAGTTCTGCCCCATGCTTATTAGCAAGTGGCCACAGCATGAGTCATGCAAGCCATTGCTGAGCCCAGTGAGGTCACAGCTCTCAGACAAACACCTGCTGCAACATTTCCCTGGAGACACATGCTGCAGGACTCAGGTATTCTCTGGGCAGATCTGAATTTGGCCTGGCCAAGGACACTGCTTCCCAGGGACCAGACTAGGCGGTTGCTGCTCTTTGTGTGTTGCCCTCCTAGGAGCAGAGTCATCTGCACCCGCATCACATTTCCACTCAGTCTGCTTTAAACAGTGTCCATTTTGCCAGTGAAAAATGATTTCTATCATTTGTTTTGCTGGTGAACGACGCTTTTCGTGCTGATCAGAAAAAAAGATAGCAGAAGGCATGCAACAACTGCTTCCAGAGCAGAAAGTCTCCAGTTTTGTTTGTTTTCTTGCCATGAGCCCTTTTGGCAGTCAGACAAAGCTTGTGGGCTCTTAGAATAATCTTTCAGACTTAAAATGTGTAAGATTATAAAGGAGACCAGATTATTCCGAAATGCACTTATCAGATCTATTTTTAGAGCTGTACAATATAGTAACATGGACTTATTTATTACTGTGCTGACTAGCCAGATCTTGTGTTGGGGACAAGTACTTAGACTTCAAAATCGGCCTGAATTTATATGATATATTTGCATCAGTTAGTTTGTGAGATGAAAACAGCTGCTTTTCTGTTGGTGATAGATTCATAGGTAGTACTGCTAATTCCATAACTGTGGCTATTAATCATTGAAGGAAGCACTAGATCTCAGTGGTATGTTATTAAGAAATGGAAGTGTGACTTTTCCCACTTGCTTCACAAAGCCTCCGGTTACCTCTGCAGATTAAGAATCCCAGCTCTGGAGCATGCTTCCTTGATTGGGGTTTTTTTCATATACTATGGGATCATTCCTGGAGAGGGTTTTTGTGATTAGGGGATTGGATGCTAACTGTTTATCTCTGTGGAACACCCTTATTCCCTTCACCTCTTTATAGGTGATGGGGGTGTTGTGCTTGGGGTCAGGATCAAGCTCTTTCTGATCTAGAGGACAGCATGACCTTAGGGTGGGAAGAAGAAACACTGTATGAACCATATGTGAACAGTGCAAAACCAGAAGCCTGCCCTGTGTGAGGGAGGGATGAAGTGGCCCGGGTGTGACACTGTATGAACCATATGTGAACAGTGCAAAACCAGAAGCCTGCCCTGTGTGAAGGAGGGATGAAGTGGCCCGGCTGTGACACTGTATGAACCATATGTGAACAGTGCAAAACCAGAAGACTGCCCTGTGTGAAGGAGGAATGAAGTGGCCCAGCTGGGGACACCTCACATATAGCAACTCATCTAATCCCTGTGACAGCCCTGTTATTATTTGCCTTTTGCAGATGAGAAATAGGAATAGAGAGATTAAATAACTTGTCTAGAATCAAAGCTAGGGCTCTCTGGCTTCGTGGGACTTGAGCCTACTCACTCAGCACAAGATTACATTGATGACAGTGTGGAAGACAGACTAGGTAGAGTGTTGCTGCATGTAGGACATCAGGTCAGAGGCTGTTAACATGATACTGGCCAGAGATGGAAAAGGTGCCCTGAATACTGAGCATTAACAACAGGTGAAGAATTTTCCAGCCTAGCCATCTACACATCTCTGTTTTCAAGTTAGACAGCATCCATGTAATAAGAGGTATAGTCCCATTTTTAAAAATTATTTTTGCCGGGCGTGGTGGCGCACGCCTTTAATCCTAGCACTTGGGAGGCAGAGGCAGGTGGATCTTTGTGAGTTCAAGGCCAGCCTGGTCTACAGAGTGAGTTCCAGGACAGCTGGGACTACAAGGAGACCCTGTCTCGAAAAGACCAAAAAAAAAAAAAAATTATTTTTAAGTGCTGGGTGTGGTGGCACACACCTTTAATCTTAGCACTTGGGAGGCAGAGGCAGGCAGATCTCTGTGAGTTCAAGGCAGCGTGGTCTACAGAGTGAGTTCCAGGCCAGCTGGAGCTACAGGGAGACCCTATCTTGACAAGACCAAAAAAAAAAAAATATTTGTGTGTGTGTGTAAGAGAGAGAGAGAGAATGTGATAATGCCATGTGTGTGGGTGCTCACAGAGGCCAGAGGATGGCATCAGATACCCTGGAGCTGGAGTTATAGGCAGTTGTGAGATGCCAGATGTGGTGTTAGGACCTTAACTCAGGTCCTTGGAAGAGCAGCAGTTGCTCTTAGCTACTGAACTGTCTCTCCAGCCTTCCAGCCCACTGTTCTGAGTAGAGATTTTTCCCAGTAGTTTGAAATCTTTCTTGCCTGTATACATTTTTCCTATGTTATGCCTTCCTTCCCTGACTGAATTTTGTCATCTTCAGCTATTGTTTGTCCTTACACCCCTGACTAGATGGGGACACCAGCAGTATGTTTCCCAAATGTGTACTGTCTGGGGACCCAGCCTGTAGTCATACCCCATTCTAAAGCATGGGAAGCCTTCGAGATCTGGCTCATTTGCCAGCAGTCACTCTGTGAACTCAAGGGTAAAGTGGGAGGGACTCTGGGTCAAGGGTGCACTCACCTATAGGCAGGTCTCCAGCTGCACCGCATTAACTCTAGAGGTGCATCAGGCCCCTGTGGATGTAAATGCAGTAGCCCCTCAGCATGTTTTGACTTCCCTGTCCAGGAAAAGAGGCTCCTGGCTGCACAGTGAGCTGATAGTGACGGTGTGAGTGACATGGCAGGTTCTAATGAATTGGGTAGTCTTCCACCCTGGTACAAACCACAGTACCTCAAGTGGACTTCCTGTTGGTAGAATGTGACTGGTGAGCTTTTAAGCTGAGTAGGCATAAAAGTAACTTGAACTTGTATGACCCCTGGTGGATCAGTAACCAGAGTCTGTAGCTTTCCACATCATAGATGGAATCTTAGATGATTACAGCCAAATGGAAGTTTTATGAAAATATACTTAATCTACCTTTCAAGTTGATAGGCTTGGCCAGCTGGCTCCTGATCCCAAATGTTTGATTGGTTGAGCTCAGGTTCAGCTCCTGGCCTGGGTGTGACATTATGGGAGTTCATGCATTGCACAGGCAAGTCTTAGGAGCCCATGGGTGCCCTTGCCCTGCCCCGTACCCACACAGCCTGTTTGACTCTGCTCTTGCTTTCCCAGGTCTGGGAGAGATGCCTCTATCTATCTCAGACCAAGGGAAGGTTCATGGTCATAATGGTAGACTGGCTTTGTTTATAGTCGACCATGAGGCAGTGAGTATTTTCCAGGTGGTAAAGAACAGATATTATTGAGTTTTGGAATTAACCTATAGTTTATTTTCAGACTTTGTAAATCTGGTTTATGTATATTTTGGAGTAATATAAAATTAAAAGGAACAAGAACAATAAAAAAAGACTTGTTCAAAGAACAGACCAAAACAGTAAACTTCTGCATCAAAAAAGCTAAAAAAGACCGAGAAAAAGATCCAAGATAGGACTTAACATGTATGGCAGAATGCATGCACTCTGTTTGGGAGGGGCAGGGATGGAGGAAGGGGTCTCAATTTGATTAAGAAATGTATGAAATGTACAAAAGCTCAAAAAATTAAGAAAAAAGAAAAACAGTAATAAAGAAGAACAGATATTATTCGTCTCTGTGGTCTCAGAGAAAGAAAAACAGTAATAAAGAAGAACAGATATTGTTCATCCCTATCATCTCAGAGGTGGTCTCTGCAGTACCATGTTTCACTTGCATATTTAAAAATTTCCTTTCGCTGGGTGCGGTGGTGCACGCCTTTAGTCCCAGCACTCAGAGGCAGAGGGATCTCTGTGAGTTCGAGGCCAGCCTGGTCTACAGAGCGAGCTCTAGGCCAGCTGGGTCTAAAGGGAGACCCTGTCTCAAAAAATTCCAAAAAAAAAAAGCCGGGCATGGTGGCGCACACCTTTAATCCTAGCACTTGGGAGGCAGAGGCAGGCGGATCTTTGTGAGTTCAAGGCCAGCCTGGTCTACAGAGTGAGTTCTAGGACAGCTGGGGCTACAGGGAGACCCTGTCTCGAAAAGACCAAAAAAAAAGAAGAAAAAAGATTAAGGGTAGAGGGGAACCTATACTTCTGCAGTGAGGCTGGAGAAACCATTTGGAATAAAAATGTGAGTGTGGCCTGGCCCATCAGCACAGTTATGAGAGACATCTGGAGGATGGGTTCGGGCCCCCTCTTTTTTTTTAAATTAAAAAGAATTTTTTAAAAATTTATTTTCATATGTGTATGAATGTATTGTCTGCATGTAGGTCTGTGCACCCGTGTCATGCAATGCCACGGAGGTCAGAAGAGGGCGTCGGATCCCCCTGGAACTGGAGTGAAAGACGGTTTTCAGCTACCATGTGGGTGCTGGGGATCAAACCCGGGTCCTCTGCAAGAGCAATCGGAGCTCTTAACTGCTAGGCTATCTCTCCAGCCCCCTCGGGCCCACTCTAAAAAACAGTTCAAGAATCAGGCTTTTGTGGTGGCGCATGCCTTTAATCCTAGCACTTGAGAGGCAGAGGCAGGCGGATCTTTGTGAGTTCAAGGCCAGCCTGGTCTACAGAGTTCCAGGACAGCTGGAGCTACAGAGAGACCCTGTCTTGAAAAGACCAAAAANCATGGAGATGCTAGGTGCATGGGGGTTAGTAGTGTAGACAGTGACAGAGATTCATGGAGATGCTAGGTGCATGGGGGTTAGTAGTGTAGACAGTGACAGAGATTCATGGAGATGCTAGGTGCATGGGGGTTAGTAGTGTAGACAGTGGCAGAGATTCATGGAGATGCTAGGTGCATGGGGGTTAGTAGTGTAGACAGTGACAGAGATTCATGGAGATGCTAGATGCATGGGGGTTAGTAGTGTAGACAGTGACAGAGATTCATGGAGATGCTAGGTGCATGGGGGTTAGTAGTGTAGACAGTGACAGATTCATGGAGATGCAAGAACTAACTAAAGACTGTAGCTTGTGGGTCTTTCCCGTTGAGACCACATTTCAAGTATCATTATTATTAATATTTTTTGTTTTTGAATGAGTTTATCTGTAACGCCAGACTGGCATTACACTCCCAATCCTCGCGCCTAGAGCTCCTGAGTACTAGGATCATAGGCATGTGGGTACCCACGCGCTCCTGGCTTGGTAGTTACTGATTGATATCTATTTTTAAATTAAAACATGTTTAATTTTATTGTGTATGAGTGTTTTTTGCCTGTAGGTAATGTAAGTGTACCATGTGCATACAATGCCTCAAGGGACCAGAAGAGGGTGTAGTCGCCTGGAACTGGAGTAAGGACGGGAGTTAGCCCAACTTGTAGGTGCTGGGAACCAACCCGACATCTTCTGGAATACAGAAGTGCTCTTAACTCCTGAGCCAGCTTTCAAGACCTGTAAGTGTTTATGACCTTGGCAAGGTGCCTGGTAAAGGAAAGGGTTGCTTTTAAAAAAAAAAAAAAAGAAATCATATGTTTGGGAGTCAGGGAAAGCCACCCAGCTAAGTGTATTGTATTCACTGATGTACTCAATGACTGTTATCTGTGTCAGGAGTGTTGACCCAAAGAAAACAGTGGTGAAGTAAGGGTTTGGTTCTGGGCTTCATGGATCTTGTTAGTCTAGCAGTGTATTGTGGACTGATCCACACCTTTATACTCATTTGTAATGAGGTAGTACAATCACCTCCCATGATTAGACTTAGGTGAGGGCATGGGCCCTTTTCCTATAACCCCACCAGAGGAGGTAAGTTATAATACAGCCTCTCCAGTTCTGCCCCATGCTTATTAGCAAGTGGCCACAGCATGAGTCATGCAAGCCATTGCTGAAGCCCAGTGAGGTCACAGCTCTCAGACAAACACCTGCTGCAACGTTTCCCTGGAGACACATGCTGCAGGACTCAGGTATTCTCTGGGCAGATCTGAATTTGGCCTGGCCAAGGACACTGCTTCCCAGGGACCAGACTAGGCGGTTGCTGCTCTTTGTGTGTTGCCCTCCTAGGAGCAGAGTCATCTGCACCCGCATCACATTTCCACTCAGTCTGCTTTAAACAGTGTCCATTTTGCCAGTGAAAAATGATTTCTAGCATTTGTTTTGCTGGTGAACGACGCCTTTCGTGCTGATCAGAAAAAAAGATAGCAGAAGGCATGCAACAACTGCTTCCAGAGCAGAAAGTCTCCATTTTTGGTTTGTTTTCATCTGCCATGGAGCCCGTGTGGCAGTCAGACAAAGCTTGTGGGCTCTTAGAATAATCTTTCAGACTTAAAATGTGTAAGATTATAAAGGAGACCAGATTATTCCGAAATGCACTTATCAGATCTATTTTTAGAGCTGTACAATATAGTAACATGGACTTATTTATTACTGTGCTGACTAGCCAGATCTTGTGTTGGGGACAAGTACTTAGACTTCAAAATCGGCCTGAATTTAGATGATATATTTGCATCAGTTAGTTTGTGAGATGAAAACAGCTGCTTTTCTGTTGGTGATAGATTCATAGGTAGTACTGCTAATTCCATAACTGTGGCTATTAATCATTGAAGGAAGCACTAGATCTCAGTGGTATGTTATTAAGAAATGGAAGTGTGACTTTTCCCACTTGCTTCACAAAGCCTCCGGTTACCTCTGCAGATTAAGAATCCCAGCTCTGGAGCATGCTTCCTTGATTGGGGTTTTTTTCATATACTATGGGATCATTCCTGGAGAGGGTTTTTGTGATTAGGGGATTGGATGCTAACTGTTTATCTCTGTGGAACACCCTTATTCCCTTCACCTCTTTATAGGTGATGGGGGTGTTGTGCTTGGGGTCAGGATCAAGCTCTTTCTGATCTAGAGGACAGCATGACCTTAGGGTGGGAAGAAGAAACACTGTATGAACCATATGTGAACAGTGCAAAACCAGAAGCCTGCCCGGTGTGAGGGAGGGATGAAGTGGCCCGGGTGTGACACTGTATGAACCATATGTGAACAGTGCAAAACCAGAAGCCTGCCCTGTGTGAAGGAGGGATGAAGTGGCCCGGCTGTGACACTGTATGAACCATATGTGAACAGTGCAAAACCAGAAGACTGCCCTGTGTGAAGGAGGAATGAAGTGGCCCAGCTGGGGACACCTCACATATAGCAACTCATCTAATCCCTGTGACAGCCCTGTTATTATTTGCCTTTTGCAGACTTGCAGATGAAGAACTAGTACTAGAGGCGATTAAATACTTGTCTAATCAAAGCTAGGGCTCTCTGGCTTCGTGGGACTTGAGCCTACTCACTCAGCACAAGATTACATTGATGACAGTGTGGAAGACAGACTAGGTAGAGTGTTGCTGCATGTAGGACATCAGGTCAGAGGCTGTTAACATGATACTGGCCAGAGATGGAAAAGGTGCCCTGAATACTGAGCATTAACAACAGGTGAAGAATTTTCCAGCCTAGCCATCTACACATCTCTGTTTTCAAGTATAGACAGCATCCTGTCCTAAGAGGTATAGTCCGCTTTTTAAAAATTCTTTTATTTTGCCCACGGGCGGGGTGGCGCACGCCTTTAATCCTAGCACTTGGGAGGGCAGAGGGAGGTGGATCATTTTGAGTCCAGGCAGCCGGGGGCTACAGAGTTGAGTTCCGGACAGCTGGGACTACAAAGGAGACCCTGTCTCAAAGAAAAGAAAAAAATCCCAAAAAAAAAGGAAAAAATTAATTTTTAGCGGGGTGTTGTGGCACACACCGTTAAGCTTGCACTTGGGAGGCAAAGGGGGCAAATCTCTGGAGTTCAAGGCATCGTGGTCCCTACAGGAGTATTCCAGGCCAGCTGGAGCTACAGAGGAGACCCTATCTATGACAAGAACCCAAAAAAAAAAAATATTTGTGGTGGTGTTGTAAAGAGAGAGAGAGAATGTGATAATGCCATGTGTGTGGGTGCTCACAGAAGCCAGAAAAAAGACATTGGATCCCCTGAAAACTGGAGTTAAAGACAGACAGCTCTCAGCCGCCAAGTGGGCACCAGGGTCGAACCCGGGTCCTCCACAAAAGCAGCAAGTGCTCTTAGCTACTGAACTGTCTCTCCAGCCTTCCAGCCCACTGTTCTGAGTAGAGATTTTTCCCAGTAGTTTGAAATCTTTCTTGCCTGTATACATTTTTCCTATGTTATGCCTTCCTTCCCTGACTGAATTTTGTCATCTTCAGCTATTGTTTGTCCTTACACCCCTGACTAGATGGGGACACCAGCAGTATGTTTCCCAAATGTGTACTGTCTGGGGACCCAGCCTGTAGTCATACCCCATTCTAAAGCATGGGAAGCCTTCGAGATCTGGCTCATTTGCCAGCAGTCACTCTGTGAACTCAAGGGTAAAGTGGGAGGGACTCTGGGTCAAGGGCGCACTCACCTATAGGCAGGTCTCCAGCTGCACCGCATTAACTCTAGAGGTGCATCAGGCCCCTGTGGATGTAAATGCAGTAGCCCCTCAGCATGTTTTGACTTCCCTGTCCAGGAAAAGAGGCTCCTGGCTGCACATTGGAAAAAGGCTGATATGACGGGGGAGTGACATGGCAGGTTTAATGAATTGGGTCGTCTTCCACCCCCCGTCACCACAGTCCCCTCAGATGGACTTCCTGTGGGTAGAATAGTGCCTGGTGACTTGTTAAAGCTGCAGGTAGCAGAAAAAGTAAACTTGAACTTGTCTGACCCCCTGGTGGATCATAACCAGAGTCTGTATAAGCTTCCACACATAGATGGAAGACTTAAGAATGATTAACAGAACAGCCAAATGGAAGTTTTTATAAAATATACTTAAATCTACCTTTCAAGTTTGATAGGCTTGGCCAGCTGGCTCCTGATCCCAAATGTTTGATTGGTTGAGCTCAGGTTCAGCTCCTGGCCTGGGTGTGACATTATGGGAGTTCATGCATTGCACAGGCAAGTCTTAGGAGCCCATGGGTGCCCTTGCCCTGCCCCGTACCCACACAGCCTGTTTGACTCTGCTCTTGCTTTCCCAGGTCTGGGAGAGATGCCTCTATCTATCTCAGACCAAGGGAAGGTTCATGGTCATAATGGTAGACTGGCTTTGTTTATAGTCGACCATGAGGCAGTGAGTATTTTCCAGGTGGTAAAGAACAGATATTAGTTGAGTTTATGGAATTAAACCTATACTTTATATTTCAGACTTTGATAAATCTGGTTTTATGTATATTGTGAGTAATTAAATTAAAGGGAACAAGAACAATAAAAAAAAAAAAAGGCTGCTTGAGCTTTTGTTCAAAACAGTAAACTTCCATCAAAAAAGCAAAAAGACCGAAGAAAAAGAATCCAATATAGATTAACATGTATGGCAGAATAGATGCACTCTGTTTGGGAGGGGCAGGGATGGAGGAAGGGGTCTCAATTTGATTAAGAAAATTAAAAATGAAATGTACAAAAGCCTCAAAAATTAAGAAAAAAGAAAAAACATAATAAAGAAGAAGATATTATTCGTCTCGGTGGTCTCAGAGAAGAAAACAGTAATAAATAAGAACAGATATTGTTCATCCCTATCATCTCAGAGGTGGTCTCTGCAGTACCATGTTTCACTTGCATATTTCAAATTTCTTTCGCTGGGCGGTGGTGGCACGCCTTTAAGTCCCCGCACTCAGAGGCAGAGGGATCCTGTGATTTCGAGGCCAGCCCGGGTCTACAGAGTGAGTCACAGCTGGGGGCATTAAAGGAGACCCTGTCTCAAAATTCCAAAAAAAAAAAAAAGCCGGGCATGTGGCCGCACACCTTAATCCAGCACTTGGGAGGCAGAGGCAGGCGGATCATTTGTGAGTTCAAGGCCAGCCTGGTCTACGAGTGGAGTTCTAGGCACAGCTGGGGCTTACAGGGAAACCCCCTGTCCGAAACAAAACAAAAAAACAAATTCCTTTCACTTGCAGACAATGATCGTGATTGAACTGGTAGTTCTTTCTTCTTTTTTTTTTTTTTTTTTTTTTTTCCGGTCTTTTTTGAGACAGGGTTCCTTGTTTTCTGTTTTTTTTTTGCGAGACCCACTCTGTAGAACCCAGGCTGGCTTGAACTCACAGAGATCTCCTGCCTCTGCCCCCAATGGCTAGGATAAAGGCAGGCGCCACCACTGCCTGGTCAGCCCCTCGCCTTGGTAGTTAAGGCTGGCCATGAATTTCTGATCCTCCTGCTTTTACCTCCCAAGTGCTAGAGTTACAAGCCTGTGCCACCATGTTTAACTCCTAGTCTCAATGAACATTTATTAAATGCTTCAAACTTAGCATAGTGATCTGCCTGGCTCTGTCTCCCAAGTGCTGGGATTAAAGAGCTTTTCTTTTTTTTCTTTTTATTTTGTTCTTCTTTTTGAGACAGGGTCCTCCCTTAAACCCCAGCTGTCCTGGAAACCACGTCGTAAGTTGAGGCGGCCTTGAACTCACAAATCCGCCTGCCTGCTCCAGATGCTAGGATTAAAGGCATGCGCCACTACGCAGCGACCTAAAGAGCTTTTTATATTTATTTTTTATTTATTTTATTTATTTATTTATTGTATGAGGGTCCTTTTCATGAGACAGGGTCTCCCTGTAAAGCCCCAGCTGTCCTGGAACTCACCTTGTAGACCAGCTGGCCTTGACCACAAAGATTCCGCCTGTCTCTCTGCCTTCCAAGCTGACTTGCTTTGTAGGTTATTAGAACTAAAGACTACCAGGCTTTTGACACAGTGATAATGAAATGTGGTTTCGAAGCGGGCGTGGGTGGCGCACAGCTTTAATTCTAGCACGTTGGGAGGCAGAGGCAGGCGAATCTTTGTGAATTCAAGCCAGCCTGGTCTACAGTGTGAGTTCACCAGACAGCTGGGGCTACAGGGAACCCTGTCTCTAAAAAGACAAACAAAGGAAAAAAAAAAAAAAGAAAAGTGGTCTTATGTATGTATGTGTGCATGCATGTGTGTTGGGGATCAAAGCCAGGGCCTTGTGCATGCCAGGCAGGCCGCATACCACTGACCTATGTCCCTCGCCTGCCTTCTATTATTATTTTTTTAAATATTTTGTTATTTTTGAGGCTGGAGAGATGGCTCAGAAGTTTAAGAGCATTGGGGCTGGAGAGATGGCCTAGCGGTTAAGCTTACAGAGGACCCAGGTTCGATCTCTAGTACCCACATGGTGGCCAAGAACTGTCTGAAACTCCAATTCCAGGAGAACTCCAGTTCCAGGGGAATCTGACACCCTCTTCTGACCTCCGCAGCATTGCACGACATGGGTGCACACACTTGCATGCAGACGGTACATTCATACACATACAGAAATAAAAAAAGAATAAAAAGAAGTTTAAGAGCACTGTCTGTTCTTACTGAAGACTCAGGTTCGAATCCCAGTACACACATGATGGCTCACCACCATCCATAACTCCAAT
The DNA here is from genome assembly GCA_009823505.1 of Rhizomys pruinosus. Classification (NCBI taxonomy): domain Eukaryota; kingdom Metazoa; phylum Chordata; class Mammalia; order Rodentia; family Spalacidae; genus Rhizomys; species Rhizomys pruinosus. Next base: position 1,275,814 of record VZQC01004221.1, read on the forward strand.
TCCTGGGATCCAGTGCCCTCTTTTGTCCTCCTTGGGTATTATATGACATGGGTACACTTACATACATGCAGGCAATACACTCATAGACAGAAATAAAAATAAATAAAAATAGTTTTTAAAACCTTTAAAGATGAAAAATATGTATTGTCTGCATGTATATAAATGCATTCATGTCATGCAGTGCCCACAGAGGTCACAAGAGAGTGTTGGATTCCCTGGAATTGGAGTTAAGGATGGTTGTTAGCCTCCATGTATGTACTGGGAACCAAAACATGGTCCTCTGTAAGAGCAGCCAGTGTTCTTAACTGCTAAGCCTTCTCTCTAGCCCTTATTATTTTTAAAGAAATAAGATGGAGGGGCCGGAGAGATAGCCTAGCAGTTAAGAGCACCGACTGCTCTTGCAGAGGACCCAGGTTCAATCCCCAGCACCCACATGGCGGCTAAGAACCGTCTGTAACTCCAATTCCAGGAGAACTCCAGTTCCAGGGGAATCTGAGATCCTCTTCTGACCTCCATGGCATTGCACGACACGGGTGCACAAACCTACGTGCAGAGAGTACATTCATACACATACAAAAATAAATAAAATAAAAAAAAAAAAGAAATAAGATGGAGACCTAAACTTTATGCGAGTAGCTAAACAGTCTGCAGGTAAATCTTCCTTTATCACAACTATGAAAGGATAATGGTGTCCAGGGGTCCAGTGTGACATGACCTTAGCCATACTGCTTGTACCACCTGCTTGCCCACCAGGTAACCCTGGTACTCATTGCAAACCCCATTTGATAACCAGAGTCATTAAGAGAATCACTTGAGTATTCACTGCCAGCGCCTTGTCTGCTTCTTAGGTGATAGTTGTTACAGTGATCGATTTTGTTTTTAGAGAAATCCGAGTTACACTGTGGTGCTTACAGCCATATTTATAGCATATGTTCATATAATATACGTAGCATGGTATCAAAGCCCCTTGCTTCTGCTATGGGATCAGGATACTTATGTCTGGATTCTCCCTGAGATGTGATCTGTGATAAACTGCTCTTGTCCAATCCTGGATTCACCTTCTCATTCTTTGGTCTCTTAGTGCTGTGTGCTTTTGGCAGCAAATTCTTTTTTATTTTTATTTATTTTTTATTTTTTATTTTTAAGGGATTCTACAATATAATGACACAGTTGTTTGCAGATAACATTGATGTTACTCATTATGTCATACAATTAGGTAATTGGTGCATTTTGCAAGTATCTATGTCCAAATTTTGAACAACCCAAGGTTCCCATAGTCCAGATGGAGAAGCTTGTATGCACAGGCATGTTGATCAGTTAGGAGTCCAGACTATATTCCTGTAGTCTCATGATTCACCCCTATCTCTCTGCAGCCCTACAGGCGAATACTACCACCCTCCCTTCCGCAGTTTGGGTGTTTCCTGGGCTTTGGAAAGGGGCACAAGTGGGTGAGAAAGCAAAACCAGTCCCAATTATCTTTGGAGTTGTCATTTTGGACTCTAGTAGTCTGTTCAGATTGTTTTCCTTCATGGGTTGACAGCTTTTCTAGTATACCCTTTTTAGTCATACTAGACAAACACAAGCTATTGATGTACAGACATTTATACAGTACACACTTATTAATGCAAGCTAAGCTGTGAGCATAGACAACAGATGCTAGGATGGTATGCTACATCTGCAAACTGGGGTTTCTCTATAAAGGGTGAAAGTTCTTATTGTGGCTTATAACATCTCCTAACCACTGTGTAGGGACATAACTGTGGCATCCACTCTGAGTTTTCCCAAGGAGAGAGCTAATAGCCAATTAAGATTTGGGATATATAATAGAACTTGGCTGCCACTGTTGCACAGTATCTCCATGGCAGTTGAGGTGTAGCTGATTGGACAGAGGAGTCTTGCTTGTCTCAGGGAGACCATTATTTTGCTGTATTGCTTTAGTGGCCTTGTAACACTCTCTGGCATTTCAGAGGCCAGTTGTAGCTAGCAAGTGATGTCTCATACATTTTTCATGCTCAAACCAGGGCTTCGACAACAGGGACTTACTGCCTTTCTCCTTGCATATATCCCACTTAATAGGCAAAAGGCCTTTAAATTTGGGGGGGGGCAGGTTTGAATCCCCTAGCCAACACTCCCTAGGCAGAATAATTCATTGCTGATGTCAGAGCTTTGTATGTAATATATTTTGCTTAATTCACACTTATAAACACTTAACTATTGAATTTGGCCTAGAATAGAAATATCTTTTCATAGTTCCTATGCCTCCAGTCAAATATCATACTTTCACAGTTCCTATGCCTATCAGTCAATTAAAAAAGAGTACTTATAGCCGGGCATGGTGGCGCACACCTTTAATCCTAGCACTCGGGAGGCAGAGGCAGGCGGATCTTTGTGAGTTCAAGGCCAGCCTGGTCTACAGAGTGAGTTCCAGGACAGCTGGGACTACAGGGAGACCCTGTCTCGAAAGACGGGAAAAAAAAAAAAAAAAGAGTACTTATGCCTGTTTTATAGGAAATTACCACTCTAACAATTGGCTCTAATTTACAGTTAGGGAGTGGTTTCATTACCATCATGTTTTTCTTTTTCTATAAAAATGGGGAGAGGTAGGAAGGTTTCTCAGTATCTGGAAGGTAAACTTCATTAGGGCCCATTATAAACAGTTAACCCCAATATTATTCAGAGAGGTGCTCAGTGTCTGTGACTCAGGCAGTCTGAGGTTCCTCTTTCTTTAATGTTCAGATGGGTCAACCTCTCTGCTGGCGACAGCAAATTCTTATATACCAGGTTTTTCTAAAACAGGAATACTGATTAGAGTTTCTCTGTTTATTTGCCCGATTGCCAGCATATGAGGTTGAGTGCCCAAAAGTAATTTGCTGGCTCCTGTATTCAGCTGCATTTATACTAGGTACAATAGAGTTTACTAACTTTTTTTTTTTTTTGATTTTTGAGACAGGTTTTCTCTGCAGTTACAACTTCCTGGAACTCACTCTGTAGACCAGGCTGGCCTCCATCTCACAAAGATCTGCTTTCCTCTGCCTCCCAAGTGTGGGATTAAAGGGATGTGTCATCATGCCTGGCTATAGTAAAGTTTTAAAATCAGAATTCATTAGCCAGGCATGGTGGCACACGCTTATTATAATCCAAGCATTTTGGAAGCTGTGGCAGGATGTTGGAGAGTAGAAGGCCAGCCTAGGATACACAGTCAGACCATGTTGCAAAAGAAATAAGATGAAACGTAAGCTGCAGTGAAATGTCTCTGTCTCTCCACTTGAATGTTTGCAGTCAGAGAAATGGGCAATACTAACTCTCATGTGTGGTTGGTTATGTACACTTTGGTATGTAGTTAGACTTTTATAAAAGATTAAATATGCTTCTGGTGTAAGCATTCTTACCATATAATTCAACAGTTCTGCTCTTAGGTATCTATTCATGAAGAATAAAAAGCAGTATGTACACAAGGACTTATGCTGAATGTTCCAGCACTGCCCTTTCTAATGGTCCCAAACTGGACACATCAAAGGCCTATCAACCAGTCAACAGACAACAGAATATAGTAGGCAATACAAAGGAGCCTTGTATGCTAGGATGCTCCATAGGAATGAGCCTCAAAAATGTGTTAAGTGAAAGATACCTGATGCAAAAGACTACATAGTGTGTGCTTCTATTCAAATTAACTGTTCAGAAAAGACAAGGAGGAAAAACAAGCCTCTGGTGTAGAACCTGGTGTAGAACCTGGTGTAGAACCTGGGACCCACTGTGCTTGGCACTTGAGGGATGATGGAAGTATTCTAAGCCTACACTGTGGTGGCACAGATTGATTTGTTAAGTCATTGACTTAGGATGGATGAAATCTGTGGTATAATATGTTAATTCTTCAACCAAGCTTTTGTAGTTTCATTGACCTTTGTGACATTTGACTCTTGTCCTCCTGGGATGCACCATGAGGTAGGGGCTCATTCCTTGAATGGTTGGGGAGATGGAGGCTGTATGAGTTGTAGAGATTAGAGGGTGCATCTGACCCTGCATGGAATGGGAGGAGCTTAGCCCAGTGGCATACACCTGTAATCTCAGCTGTCCAGGAGGCAGAGGCAGTAGGACCACTTGAACCTAGGAGTTTGAGGGTGGTTGGGTGGGTAACATAGTGAGACCTCATCTCAAAATACAGAAAGTAGAGAGTCTCAGACAAAGTGAGCCTGTGGTTCTTCCCAAAGTACTTGATGCTGTGTATGCATTCCTTAATTAATTAATTAATTAATTAATTAATCGACAGAGGGTTTATGTAGCCCAAGATGGCCTCGAACTCACTGTGTAACGGAGGCTGTTCTTAAATCCGTTAACATTTTTTTTATCACCTTTATTTATTGTGTGTGTTTAGTATATATTGTGTGTATAGTATATATATTGTGTATAGTCTATATTGTATGTATATAGTATATATTGTATGTATAGTATATATATTGTGTGTAGTATATGTTGTGTATATGGTATATATATATTGTGTGTATAGTATATATTATGTGTATAGTATATATATATTGTATGTAGTATATATATTGTGTGTATAGTATATATATTGTGTGTATTATATATTGTGGGGTGCACATGCCACTGTATTCATATGGAGGCTAGGGGACAACTTGCAGGAGTTGGTTCTCTCCTTCAGCCATGTGGGTCTCAGGAATTGGACTTGGGTTGTCAGGCTTGGAAGCAGGTGACTTTACCTGCTGACCACCCATCAGTTCTGGCCTTGAACTTTTGATCCTCCTGCCTCCACTTGCTAGGTCCTGGGACTATAGATTTTCCCTCCTAAACTCTGAATGATGCTTCTCCCTGCTTTTCCTCCTCATGGGGCCATTCCATTGCAGTCTGTTCTGAATGTACTTTATTATAGAGATATATATTTATAAGTTAATGGTATTCTGTTGATATCTTCCTTTCACATTTAGTCTTCAGCAGCTCCATTTCTTTAATCTGAAATGAAGACCATCCAGAGGAGCACAGAGGCCATCTGTTCAGAGCTTGCTACAGCATTGTGCTCTGAGAAAGTTCCAACCTGGAAAGCTGGAAGCAAGCTAACTAGATGGAAGTGTCTTGAGGTTGGTTTGGGGGAGATGCACACTTGGCTTTCTTGGGTTGAAGTTGAGTTGTAATGAGGGTATCTGGAAGCCCTTCACCAAGGCCTGACCATTCCAGGCTGCTGCAGAAGTCCCAGGTCAGAGTTTATTGTCAGCCATGGGCTGGCCACTGTCTGACTTTGTCCTCAGTCTTTCCAGCCAGACATGGGCCATGGGTCCCAGAACTGTTAATACCATCCAGTCTCTAGAGCACCTTATCCTAACTTATTTTAGTTTCCAGATTATAGACTGAGGATTTGAAAGCTAAAGTTCCTGTGCTCCTCTCCTCAACCAAACCAAACTGAATGAAATCAAAAGCCATGGCCCACCATGGACAGATGCAAATATTTGCCGAATGAATGACTGTGAGGAGGAGAAAGGGTCAGTGGGGTTGAGAGACATCGCAAAGGTGGAGGGTGCTCAGCAAGGGGAAGCACCGGATAGTGCTGCGCAGAGTAGGGCAGAGCAGGGGTTTCCTTGAGAGCAGGAAGGGCGGAATAGGAAACTGGAGCTGCATCTTCCCAAGGAAGCTGGGGAAATCCTTGCTGAGCAAGGGGTTTGGGGAACGATTACAGTAATGAGCTAGAAATCTGTTTTTCTTCATCTGCTAGGTGATTTGACCCTCAGACAACATTGTATCATGAAACAATCACATTGGTGGGGATATTGCCCGTGCGTCAACAGAAGTGAACACGCGTGTGACAGGCGCCTCTCACGTGCCATTGCTTTTTCTTTGAAGCTCCCAGGCTTCCCAGCTGAAGTCTGAATTCTAGACCTGCCCCTTCTCGTTACTGAAGACAACCATTTAACTTCAGTTTGATTTCACAGTAGCTAACTCCGATGGCATTACCGCTGTGACTTGGAGGGCCCTTGTTAAGACGTGGGGGGGGGGGGAGTTTTTTGTTTTTTTAAGTCTCATGTAGCCCTCAAACTTGCTGTGTAGGTGAGGATGACTCTGAACTACTTACTGATCTTCTGTCTCCACCTCCTGAGTGCTGGGATTACAGATGTGTACACCCATGCCTGGTTTATTAGGTGCTGGGGTTGAACCTGGGGCTTGGTGCATGTCAGACAAGTACTCTACTACCTCAGCTACACCCACAGCCTATTGCATTCTACATTGGCAGGCAGAAACTGTGGGTCATCCCCTTCACTGGTGTAAATTAGTGACTCTCTTCGGCTATCCCAGTGTCTGAGAGAGTAACCTCTTCTGCATTCTGTAGCCATGGAAGCTCTGCTTCCTGCTGGGCTGGGGGAGGCAGCAGCTGGGGTTGCTGCGTGAGAACGGAGGCCAGATGTTCTCACATTTCAAGAGAAATTGGAAACCAGATTTCCTAATGTGAAACCTTCTCGTTTCCACTTTGGGTCAGTATTGTGAGGACTGAACACAGTGTATCTCTGTGTGCTGTGTTGAGCCTCTAGGTTGGAGCCTGAAGTCAGAAAGAGTGGAGGCTGGAGAGGTAGTTAATTTCACTCATTAACCCCCTCCTCCCAATGAATGATATACATAAGAGATCCAGAAGAGGCCACCAGAAAATTAGAAATGATTAATACTTTTAGTAAAGTAGCAGGTTACAAAATCAACTTACAGAAATCAGTAGCATTTTTGTAATACCAACAACAAGCAATCAGAAAAAGCATACAAGGAAACATCCCATTCACATTAACTTAACTTCAAAAAAGATAAAATACTTAGGAATAAATGTAACCAAAAACATTAAAGATCCCTACATTAAAATTTTCCAAGACTTTAAAGAAAGAGATAGAGGAAGACACTAGGAGATGGAAAAATCTACCATGCTTGTGGATTGGTAGAATCAGTATTGTGAAAATGACCATCTTACCAAAAACAGTGCATAGAATAAATGCAACACCACTCAAAATACCCACAACATTCTTCACAGAGCTAGAAAAAGTCATCCAAAAATTCGTAGGGAACCACAAAAGACCCCAGATAACCAAATGATTTTGAGCAAAAAGAACAATGCAAGGGGTATTACCATACCAGATCCTAGGTTATATTACAGAGCTATAGTTATTTATTTATCTATCTATCTATTTATTTATTTATTTATTTATTGGTCTTTTTCAAGACAGGGTCTCCCTGTAGCCCCAGCTGTCCTGGAACTTGCTCTGTAGACCAGGCTGGCCTTGAACTCACAAAGATCCACCTGGCTCTGCCTCCCAAGTGCTAGGATTAAAGGTGTGTGCCACCGCGTCAGCTCTACAGAGCTATAGTTATAAAAACAGCATGGTACTGGTATAAAAATAGGCACATAGATCAATAGAACAGAATACAAGACTCAAACATGAGCATATACAATTTCAGCATCTTGATATTTGACAAAGTGACAAGAATACACAATGGGAGAAAAACAGCATCTTCTACAAATGGTGCTGGCAAAACTGGATTGCCACCTGTAGAAGAATGAAAGTAAGCCAGGCATGGTGGCACACACCTTTAATCCTAGCACTTGGGAGGCAGAGGCAGGCGATCTCTGTGAGTTCAAGGCCAGCCTGGTCTACAGAGCAAGTTCTAGGACAGCTGGGACTACAGGGAGACCATGTCTCGAAAAGACAAAAAAAAAAAAAAAAAAAAAAAAAAAAAGAGATGCCCTAGTTCTTGTAGCTTTTCCTAGTAGGTCCTGCGGTGTTCTGGAGTTTAAAAAATATGTATTATTTTTATTTGATGTGTATGAGTGTATTCCCTGCATGTATCTAAGTGTCATGCAGGGCTGGAGGAGGTCAGAAGAGGGCGTCGGATTCCCTTGGAACTGGAGCTATGGATGGTCATTGGCTGCCATGTGAGTGCTGGGAATTGAATCCAGGTCCTTGCCTCTGCAATAGCAGCTAGTGCTCTTAACTGCTGGTAGAGTTTCTCCCCATCACTAGTAGAATTTTCAAATGCCTCTGCCTCTGGTATGTATTGCAGCGCTCCTCCTCCTCCTCCTCCTCCTCCTCCTCCTCCTCCTCTTCCTCCTCCTCCTCCCCCTTTTCTCTTTTTCTTTCTCTTCCTCGTTCTTTTCCTTCCCCTTCTCCCTACCTCCTTCCTTTCTTTTCTTTTCCCTTATCCTCTTCTTGTTTCCAAGCATATACATATATTTAATTTTATTTATTTTTTATGTGTATGAACATGTCGTCTGCATGTAGGTTGGTGCACCCATGTCGTGCAATGCTGTGGAGGTCAGAAGAGGGTGTCAAATTCCCCTGGAACTGGAGTTAAAGATGGTTCTCAGCTGCCATGTGGGTGCTGGGGATCGAACCCATGTCCTCTGCAAGAGCAGTTGGCACTCTTAACCACTAGGCCATCTCTCCAGCCACAGTTTCCAAGCGTATTTTATCAGTGATGCTCAGAATTCTTCAAAGTGGAATGGAATATTCTAGATGCTAAGGAAAATTGGACTGGACTTCTTTTTTTTTTAATTTATTTTCATATGTGTATGAATGTATTGTCTGCATGTAGGTTGGTGCACCCATGTCGTGCAGTGCCGTGGAGGTCAGAAGAGGGCGTCGGATTCCCCTGGAACTGGAGTTAAAGATGGTTTTCAGCCGCCATGTGGGTGCTGGGGATCGAACCCAGTTCCTCTGCAAGAACAGTTGGTGCTCTTAACCTCTAGGCTATCTCTCCACCCCCTGGACTGGATTTCTTACAGAGACTGACTATATGAGGGTTAAGATACTCCAGTGCTGAGTCCACTCAGTTTGGCTTTACTCTGTGTGTAGAAAGCACACTGGGGAAGGGTGATGAAGGAAACACAATGCTCATCACACAGATTGTTGTTTGGTTGCTGGTACTGCCAGCCAAGTCCCCAAAAAGGAACAATGTCATTATGTGATGTGGCTGGGTTAAAATGAACTCTTTGTCTCCCCCCCCCCCATTTTTTTTTTTCTTCAAACAGGGTTTCATGTAGCCCAGGTGGCCTTTGATCTCTGTGTAGCTAAGAATGTCCTTCACCTCCTGCCTCTACTTCCTAAGTGACAGGATCGTAGCATGTGCTGCCATGCCTGGTTTGTGCAATGTTGGGATCAAACAAACCTAGGGATTCATGCTTTTTAGGGAAGAGTCCTAGGCTTCATGCATGCTAGGTAGGCATTCTATAGAATGAGTTACATCCCTAGCCCCGAGCTCTTTGTATAGACAGATGTTCATCCTTTTCAGAGTGGGTCAGAATGCAATCATGTTAAAACAGAGATTTCATGTGTTTCTACCTGTGATCATTTCAGCACCTTTAAATCTTTAGAATTGAAAGAGGTGATGGTGGTGCACACTTTTTTAATCCCAGCACTCAGGAGGCAGAGGTAGGCAGACCTCTGAGTTTGAGGCCAGCCTGGTCTACACAGTGAGGTTCAGGACAGCCAGGGCTACACAATAAGACTGTTTTTAAACACATTCACACCTTCCCACCCAAAAAACAACAATAACAGATCAAAAGGGGTGATGGTACTTGGTTTTTATTGCTTGACAGTAGTAATTGATTTGTAACTCATTTTGATATATATATATATATATATAGGTTTTTTTTTTGGTCTTTTTGAAACAAGGTCTCTCTGTAGCCCCAGCTGTCCTGGAACTCACTCTGTAGACCAGGCTGGCCTTGAACTCACAAAGATCTGCCTGCCTCTGCCTCCCGAGTACTAGGATTAAAGGCATATGTCACCACGCCTGGCTTTGATATTTTTATATATAATATTGTGATTTATTTTGGACCCTGTATCATTTTTGTCATTATCAGAAGTATTAATAAAAAATTCAAAGATTATCAACTTTCATAAAATCATCACTGAATAACTTTTTCATATTTTAGCAGTCAGGAGATTTGAGAATGTAATTTGATTTATTTTTATGGTATAATTTATTATTTAAATAAGAAGTAAGCACAGATCCCTAAAGGTCAGTAAAGGGAATGAGAGAGTAGCTTATTCAGAGATGTCAGTTTCTTTCTGAAATATACAGTAATAGTGTGGGGGTATGCAGTGTATGGATAGACCCCAGAGCCTCACACATGCTAGAGGAGAGTCTTAACTACTGAGTTATAGCCTCAGCTGCAACCATGTCATAGGTTGTTTTCCAAACTGCCCTCTTCTGAAACAACACCTCCTTCCATGGTGATCTATCTGGGTTGTTAATGTTTTCATCTCCTGTGGCATAGTCACCACCGTTTGGGAAACAGGGGTCACTGGAGGCAAGAATCTTGGATGGATGCTAAAGTTTATGGTTGAGATTATGTAGAGAGTGTCTCTATGCTGGACAGCTTTAGTGTCAACTTGACATACCTGGGTTGAGGGAATCTCAGTGGGGAATTGGCTCCATTGGACTACCCTGTGACCATCTCTGTGGAGTATTTCTTGATTGTTGAGTGATGTGGGAGGGCCCAGCCCACTGTGGGCGGTGCTACCCCTGGGCAGGTTGTTCTCTTAAAAGAAAGCAGGGTGAGCATGGGCCAGGAGAGCAAGCCAGTAAGCAGCATTCTTCCATGGCCTGTGCTTCAGCTCCGGCCTCCAGGTTCCTGCCCTGAGTTCCTATGTTGGACTCCTTCAGTGATGAACTGTAACCCCGAGATGTGAGCCTTTCTCCCCAAACTGTTTTTGATCAGAGTGTTTTGTTGTAGCAATTAAAAGGAAACTAGAACAGTCTCCATGGTCTGAAAGCCTTTTCCTGCACCATGAGTGTCAAGTGCGGAGGCAGAAACTGTAACCTTTGAGTGGGACATCTAGCAGTCCCACCCCCAGCCAAGCAGTCCGGCAGGCCCTGGGCATCGTAAGCCTCCTGCAAGATGCTTGGCAGAGGCATCTGTTACTTGTCTTAATACCTGACAAATGCACAGGCTGGCTTGAGTCACGAGGAAATATCAGGCAAAGTGAGTCGGAGGGTGATCTGCAAACCAAGCCAGTGTTTCCAAGTGTCCTGAGAGAGGCAGCCGACTCGGACTAGAGTAGACTTGACAGCCCCACACAGCATGGGGCCCAGGACAAGGAAAGGACATCAATGACGGCAGCTGGCAAAATTTGCCCAGGATTAGCTGTAGATTACTTGATGAATTATGTGTTGATGGCTCAGGTCCAGACTTGGGTCATTGGACTGGTGTTCTGTAAGTCATTAACCTGTGGGGAAGCTTGGGAAAGCATGTATAGGAATTCTTTACACTCTTTTTGGAATGTTCTTTAAGTTTTAAAGTATTTACAAATGAAGCCAGGTAACAAGAAAATAAGCTCAGCTCAGCTGAGAAGTCGGTGTGGTGCACTGTGACAGTCCTCTTTGGTCAAAAACTTTTTTCTTTGGTCCTTGAGTCCTCACAGCCACGAGGTCACTGAGTTCTAGGTCAGGGGTTCTGGGATCAGTGAGGCATGGCTGCATTGAGTAGCAACTATATGTCAACAAGGTTTTGTTTAATTAATTAATTAATTAATTAATTATCTTATTTTTGTACAGAGCTGTAATTACATCTTGGAGTATCTCATGGCTGCAGGTTATGTGAGCTTTCCCATTGTAGCTACCAGAATCCCTGGCTGAAAACCCAGCCCTGTAATTAACGTACTGGTTTCTTTCTGTTTTTATTATGCTATTTTGAATTCAGGTTAGTCCCTGGATTCTTCTGCAATGAATCATATGTTGTTGAATTTTGTATTTGTTAGTGTCCTCTTAGGAAGACTTGATCTTTTTTTTTTTTTAATTTTTTTTTAATTTATTTCTGTATGTGCATGAATGTACTGTCTGCATGCAAGTCTGTGCACCCGTGTCGTGCAATGCCGCGGAGGTCAGAAGAGGTGTTGGATTCCCCTGGAACTGGAGTTCTCCTGGAATTGGAGTTTCAGACAGTTCTCGGCCGCCATGTGGGTGCTGGGGATCGAACCCGGGTCCTCTGCAAGAGCGGTCGGCGCTCCTAACCACTAGGCCATCTCTCCAGCCCTGGGACTTGATCTTTTAAGGAGAGAATATTTTATTGAAACTTGAAATATACCAGATATATTTTTCTGCTTTGTGTTTAGGAAAAGGCAATTCAGATTTTTTTATATGCACCAGTAAACTTACTGGCTCTAACTATCCCTGGGGGCCTTGTGCTAGGTGATAATTAGAATGGGAAGAATGAATCCATTGGCAAATGCTGCTGTTGACAGGGGCTGTGGTTAATGGGTGGCTCATGGGCTCTCAAGTCCAGATTGGTTCTAAAAAAATTCTTATTGAATTTTTGTGAATTTCAAATTTTATACAATGTATTTGATCTTTTTAGATCTTTTCCTGTATCTGTCCCTCCTTCTACCCCCCTCAAGATTTATGTGTACACAAACACACACACACACACACACACATACACACTTCATACACACACACACCACACTCACACACACACATTCCTGTAGTGCCAGGCTTGTGTTCCCAGATGCTCTTTGTTGTGGGTTCATCCACTGGAGCCCAAGTCCATGCTGGTTTTGCCCTGCTTGGGAGCAGGGTGACCATAGACTTGGGAGCTAGAAGATCATATTTCACACCCTAAATCTGTGTCTACATTAGATGGTCCTTTCACTTTTCTGAGCCTTAAGTTTCTCAGCTGTAAATCTGGAGTCATGAGCATATCTTGTGAAGTTATTGTGAGCATCGAAGAAGTGATACATGGTGTTCCTGGCCTGCGAGTGCCTCAAGACCGTGCCTGGGTTGTTAACCAAGTGATCCATGATTGAGGAGAATATGCTTAGCTCACAAAGACCTTTAACAATGGTAGCATGTATCAGTAACCTGTAGTATCCATCATAATGTTTTAAATACTTTTACATTTATTTGTTGTGTGTGTGCACATGTGTGTAAGTATGTGTGGAGGTTAGGGGACAGTTTGTGGAAGTTGGGTCACTTTTTTCCACCATGTGGGTCGTAGATACCAAATTTAGGTCATCAGGCTCAGTGCAAGCACCTTGACCCACCGAGCCATCTTGCCAGCTCAGGGCTTTAAAACTTTTTTTTATGTGTATGAGTGTTATGCCTGTATGTGTATAAGTGCACCTGTGTTGTGCAGTGCCCTTGGAGGTCCGAGAGCTGTCTGATCCCATGGAACTGAAGTTATGTATGGTTGTTAGCTGCCATGGGGGTAATGGGAATGGAACCCAGGTCTTCCGCAAGAACCCTTAACCACTGAGCCATCTCTCCAGCCCCTGGCCCAGGGCTTTTGGTCAGGAAGTTTCCCCATTTGTTATTATTCCAGATAAATGGTTTCTTTAATATCTTAGCTGTATTGGATGTGTTAGCTCCCATCTAAGAGGCACTGTCACTATTTGCTAGACATTTTGTGTCCTCATGGCAAGTCATTTGGTTCAAATAAATATCAAATTTCTTTTGAAAGAAAATCTTATGAGATAAAGGGACAGAAGGTGTTGAGACAACTGAGGGGGGCCTTAGTTAGATGCAGGTGTCGAGACAACTGGGGCACTTAGATGCACTGTTAACTCTCGAGCTTAGGCTGAAGTTGGAATTTGGATCCTCTGAGAAGGACCAGTTTGTGACTGTGGTTTCACTCTAGAGTAAAAAGGACTTTCCTTAAGCCAGGCGTGGTGGTTCCTGCCTGTAACCTCAGTGCTTGGGAGTCTGAGGCAGGAGTACCACAAATTTGAGGTCAGCCTGAGCTCCACAGTAAGTTCTAGGCTAGACTGGGGATAGTGAGACCTTGTTTTAAAACAAACAAAATTAACAAAAATTTACTTTTATCCTTAAATTGTCTGGTTTTGTTCTGTCATTATGTAAGTCAACATTGCTGTAATTAGGAATTCTGCACTGAAGTGTTCAGGCTGCAGGGGCCTGTCTGCTCTTAAGTGGCTCAGGAAAAAATAAATATGCATACGTGTATTTATGTCTGTGGAGAGGGAGGAAATGAAAGAGTGCAGCCAAGTTTAGCAGCTGGTGATTGGGGTGAAGGGTCTGTGGGGTTCTTTGTTAGCCATGTACACTTAGTCATTTTCCCAGGCAGAGTCTGTGGCAGTTTCAGACAGGTTCGAAGTGCCTGGGTAGGTGTAGAGGATAGGAACTGAGATTTGCAGGGAGGAGAAACCCCCTGACAAGAAGCTAGCTGACCCTTAATTTCCCCTTTTGTCTTAGCCAGAGCAGAAGTCCTGTTGGATAGAAAGATCTGCATATACCAGAGTGAAATGCTTAGGGCAGGATTTGCAGTAAAATCAGATGACTAGCTGCTTTGGGTGGATGGTGGTTGAGACAGGATTTTACTATGTAGCCTAGGCTGGCCTGGCCTCCTGAGTAGCTGGGATTACTGGCTTGTGCCTCTGTACCTGGATCAGAAGTAAAGGTTGTCTGTCTGTTTGTTTGTTTGTTTTTTGTCTTTTTTGAGACAGGGTCACCCTGTAGCCCCAACCGGCCTGGAACTCACTATGTAGACCAGGCTTGCCTCCATCTCACAGAGATCCACCTGACTCCTGAGTGCTGGGATGAAAGAATTATTTCTGTCATATACAAGGATAAACAAAAATGCAAAAGGGAGAAATATCAGGACTGAAAATTTCCAGTGCTTAGACACTTCTGTATTTGTATTTGTTAGTGTCCTCTTAAGAAGACTTGATCTTTTAAGGAGAGAATATTTTATTGAAACTTGAAATATCATACTAGATGTATTTTTCTGCTTTGTGTTTAGGAAAAGGCAATTCAGATTTTTCATATACACCAGTAAACTTACTGGCTCTAACTATCCCTGGGAGCCTTGTGCTAGGTGATAATTAGAATGGGAAGAATGCATCCATTGGCAAATGCTGCTGTTGACAGGGGCTGTTGGAAAGGCACAAATTAGTTCCCTATAGTTAGTGCCCTGCCCTAACCAACACTAATTCATCATCTGCTACTGTTTGGTTTCAAAGATAATATTTTGTTTTCTCCCCCCCATCCTCCCCCCTTCCCTTTTCCTCCTCCTCCTCCTCTTCCTCCTCCTCCTCCTCCTCTTTGTTCTCTTCTCTTTCCTCTTCCCCTCCCTCCCTCCTCCTCTTCCTCCTCTTCCTCCTCCTCCCCTTCCTTCTCCTCATCTCCTTCCCCTTCCTCTTCCCCTCCCTCCCCCTCCCTCCTTCCCCCTCTTCCTCCTCCTCCTCCTCCTCTTCCCCTTCCTTCTTCTCATCTCCTTCCCCTTCCTCTTTCCCTCCCTCCTTCCTCCTCCTCCTCCTCCTCCTCCTCCTCCTTCTCCTCTTCCTTTTCCTTTTCTCTCTTTCTTTTTTATTTTCTTCAAGATAGGATCTCATGTAGCCCAGACTAGTCTTGAATTTACTATGTTGTTCAGGCTAGCCCTAAACTCCTGATGTTCCTGCCTCCATCTCCTGAGTGCTGAGGTTTTAGGTGTGTGAACCTGGCTAATACTTTGTTTTATCACAAATTCACAGCATGTTTATTATCTTTTACTTTTCAAGATGAGTTTTTGAAACTAAATTTCTTTCTTAACCCTTGTTCCCTTTCTTTCCTGTCCACCATGATGTGTCTCTTGGAACCTCAGGGGCCAGCCTAAGGTAAGAGATTTGGTTCCTCACATGATACTTGTAAAGGTTCGTATTGTATTCTCAAAGTACTGGACATTTTCTCCTCAAAACTGAAAATGCTTTCTCCCTGCCAGTTTATAAAATCAGTACAAGCTGTTGGCCTGCTCACAACTCCAAAGCCACTTACTGGCACAGGAGGGGCTGGAGGTCTGTGGAAAGCCATGCTCTCTGCCCAGTTCTGCCCAGTCTCCTAGCAACGTAACATGGGTTTCTGTGTGCCAGTCTAAAACTGGTATTTCCAAATTGTGGTCTCTGCATGCTAAGCCGACGCTTCCTGGCCAGCCCAGCTTTCTTCAGGGATTGTGCTCCAATCTCAGATTAGAGCCAATTCTGAGACAACTTTTTTTAATTAAATTATACTTTATTGAGTGTGCGTGTGTGTGTGTGTGTGTGTGTGTGTGTGTGCGCGCGCGCGTGCGTGCGTGGTGTGCGTGCCACAATACACATGTAGAAGTTGGGGACAGTTTGGAGGAGTTGGTTCTCTCCTTCCCATGTGGGTCCCAGAGATCAAACTCAGGTTGTCAGGCTTGGCGACAGGTGTCTGTCAACTGCAGAGCCATCTCACCAGCCCCTGAGAAACTTCTGTCTGGGAGTCACCTCCTCTCTCTAAGGGTCTCATAGGTATAGCACAAGGTCTCTGTTTTTAACTGAACCACTCCTGAAGTTACTTAGAACTTCCAGGAAATTCAGTTTATCAACGTTCTTGGGGCTTGTTTTTGTTTTAGAGTCTGTGGTTGAATTGTAATTTTCCTCTGTTATTCTTGCTAAAATATATATAGACATGCTGTTTGGATGAAAATGACTCTAGTTTATTATGTCTGTGAAACTTTACCTCATTTTTCCTAAGAGAAGGTGCTGGGTTGTTTTGGCTTTTTGTTGGAGCTGAAGCTAGAGATGCAGTACAGGCATGAGGCAATGCTCACAACATTTGTAAACTGCCCGTGCTTTATTCAGTGATGGTTCCCTGCATTGAAAAAAAACCCTGTGCGGATGAGAAAGTCTGGAGGGAGAAGCCCACATCATTAACAAAGCCCTCCTCTGGGGAGAGATGATTATTTGGCAAGTGGGAGACCTCTATTTATTTATTTTTAAGCTTGTTCATTGTGTGTGTGTGTGTGTGTGTGTGTGTGTCGGGGGGGGGAGATACACATGTGTAGAGATCAGAGGACAACTTTCAGTAGTTGGTCCTCTCCTACCATTTGGCCCCAGGGATGGAACTAGGTTGTCAGCCTTAGTGGCAAGCATCTTTACCCTCTGAGCCATTTTGCTGGCTGTGTTTTTTTTTTTATTTATTGACTTTTATTTATGTGTATGAGTATATTTCCTGCATGTGTGTAAGTACATGCCTACCATGCAATGCCTGTGGAGTCAGAAGAAGGCATCAGATTCCCTGGGAACTGGAATTACAGATGATTGTTAGCTGCCATGTGGATGCTGGGAATTAAACCCAGGTCCTCTGCAAGAGCAGCCAGTGCTCTTAACAGCTGAGTCATCTCTCCAGCCCTGTTGGTCCTATTTTTTTTAATTTCTGTTTTGAGTTTGTTAGTATGAACGTGTATTTCTTCTCTATTCATGGAAATTTTTTTTTTTTAATTTGAAGAACTAATGCTAATTTAGAAAGACAGAAACAAGGGAGGACATGGGTAAAGGGTCAGTTTTTTAAGAACTATGTATGAAATGACATGTATGGGAATGCCATGTGAAACCCATTACTTTGTATGATAACACATAATTTCCAATAAAAAGGTGGAAAAAATTGCTCCTCATTAGAACCCTAAAAGATGGAAATCATTCAAGTGAAAGACTTGTTCAATCCAAAACCCAACTTCCAACTCTAGTATCAGTAAGTCAGTGCAGTTCATGTGCTTGCTTGATTATTGAAGATCAAGCCTAGAACCCTTTGTACATTAGATAAGTGTCTACCATCCAGCGGTATGCAAAACTCATTCCTACTTCATACATTGTTTCAGAAGGAAACAAGGCATATTCATTAACCAGAGAAACAAACACAGGTTCTTGAAACCAGTGTCCACTATATCATATTTGACAAAGAAACCATGGTTCAGAGTCCTAAGTAAACACTAGCTGTGTAAAAGAGCTAAGTTATCATGACTCGTTTGATAGTAATTTGTATAAAATACTCATTAATTCAGATCTATGAGTGGAATATGCATGAATAAAGTGTGATTATCACCTGCCTTTGTGAAGTTTGGCTAGAAGATATCTGTAGTAATTTACCACTTACAGGGATTAATGTAGTATTTTTAATAACTAAGAACTAAGCGTGTGTAGCTGAGAAACCTTGTGCACCGCTGGGTCACTGCCATACACGCAAGTCCCTGCTGCCCTGCTTCCTTTGATTTCAGGTCACTAAGTCAGTGCTGGCAAATTTTGATAGACATTGTAAGTGGCAGAGAGGAGAAAGATGGGAGAGGGGAAGGGGAGAGAGATAAGGAGAGAGATAGACCTGCTTGCTGATAAACCCAGCCAACCAAAAAGCAAGCTATTTTTATCAACTGGACGTAATAACCATTCTAGGATGCATATTATTTAACTGAAATTTCTTTAAATCTTTTTTGAAGTCTTTTTGTGTAGGTGTGTGTCTGTCAGTGCTAACAGAGGCCATCTGATTCTCTGGAGCTGGAGTCACAGGTGGCTGTGAGCTGCCTCATAAGCACTCTGGGAACCGAACTTGGGTGCTCTTAACCGCTGAGCCATCTCTCCAGCCCCACAGACTTCCCTTTTAATTTAACATTGCAAATAGTTCTCCCTGTAAAATGTAGATCTGTATCATCTAGAGGGCATTAAATTGTCATTCTAAGACTCTACATACATCACTAATCCCCACTGTGTGACAGCAAGTTTGTTGTTTATTTGGGGGGTGGGGAGGTTGAAACATGATCACCACATAACCCAGGCTGACCTGACTAAAGCATGTCCCAGTCTCCCAGCTGTTGGGATTACAGGCTTGTGTTAGCAGTTCTGACTAGCAGGTTGGTTAACAGTTAACGGTTCTTTCAATGCTGTGACATCATCGTAATATCATGGGTAATGTAGAGGTTCTCTTCTTCAAACACTCTTGTGTTCCCTTTCCAACAGGTGTTTGCTTACGATCACTGTTTCTGGTCCATGGATGAATCTGTTCAAGAGAAGTATGCAGGTAATTGAGCTCAGCATCCTGTGCACTTAGCATGGCAGAGGCATTCTGGTATGTTCTCTACCCACTGCCATCATATCTTTTGGTGTAAACACTGTCCAGGCAGCCACTTCCATTGTTTGCTGTTAAAGTTTTGTGCTGTCCTAAAGTTGCCAGACTTCAGTGTGATATTCTTGTTGTATGATTATTCCATCTCAGAGGTGTCTGACACACACATCTCCAAGGGGGGCAGGAGCTACATGGTGGCCATGCAGGTTCCCTGCAAGGCCTGTGACAGGTCTAGAGAGACCTCAGGTATAAGGAAGGAAGGAAGCCTACACTAGAATCCAAGTTGTCTTCTCAGAACCTCTGTGATGTTCCTTAAATCTCCAGGCCTGCTGCAGTGCCCGCTTTGCCTCTGTAGTGGAGAAGTTGCCATGTCCCCTCTCGGCTTCCTTCGTTTGCCTGTTCTCCCATCTCCTAAACAATAATGTTCTCATCCCCATTTCACCACAGTTTCAGGATAGTGGTTGCAGTCTTTTTTGCTCCCTGTATTTTCTGACTGCCGGTGTCACCTATTTCTAAGCAATCTCTTTTACATATTGAGGATGATATTTTATTGGCTTCTATTATGTGGTTAATAAAAAGATTAAGGGGCCTTTGGTTTCAGTGGCCCAGCGGTGATTCTAGGGATCACCTCCAATTCAGAGAGTTGGCTGGAAGGGAGGCGTGCAGAATGCTCTTGCTCAGACAGCAGCATTTTGTCCTTCTACCTGGTATCTGAGACTCAATGAGTTCGGATTGCTTGAAGCTGAAGGACATTCCTGGGACTAAAGAAAGACCCTGTCTCAAAATATATATATATATCTCTGGAGGCTGGAGAGATGGCTCAGCAGTTAAGAGCACTGGCTGCTCTTGCAGAGGACCCAGGTTCAGTTCTCAGCACCCACATGGTGGCTAAGAACAGTTCCAGGGACTCCAGTGCCCTCTTCTGTCCTCTGCAGCATCGCATGACATGGGTGCACTCACGTACGTGCAGAGAATATACTCATCCACATAAAACAATAAATAAATGATTACAAAAGTTCTCAGACTTTTATAATCGTGTAAAATGGGCAGTTCTTGGGATGCATTGCGTCGCTCAGTGGCTCTTTGTTCACGTGTGTTTTAAGGAAACCCTTTACTGACTTGTCCTTCTGTGTAATAACATGAAGGACAGAAATGTTTGGAAGCATTCATCAAGCTTAAAAATCTTGTTTGGAGTTGGGTTGAGTGGTATACACCTTTAGTACCAGCATTTGGGAGGCAGAGGCAAGTGGATCTCTATGAATTCTAGGTCAGCCTGGACTACATAGGAAGTTCAGGATAGTCAGTGCTTCTTAGTAGGATCTTGTCTCATAAAAACCAGCCAGCCTGGGGCTGGAGAGATAGCCTAGCGGTTAAGAGCGCCGACCGCTCTTACAGAGGACCCGGGTTCGATCCCCAGCACCCACATGGTGGCCGAGAACTGCCTGAAGCTCCAATTCCAGGAGAACTCCAGTTCCAGGGGAATCCAAGACCCTCTTCTGACCTCTGCGGCATTGCACGACATGGGTGCACAGACTTGCATGCAGACAGTACATTCATACACATACGAAATAAATAAAAAACAAAAAAACAAAAAAACAAAAAAACCAGCCAGCCAGCCAGCCAGCCAACCAACCAACCAACCAATCAACTAACAAATATTGTTTAGAGATGAAATTAATGGACTTTTTTTTAGATTTTTGTTTATTTTTGTGGTGTTCCTGTGTGGTTTTGTCTGAAAATGCCATTTTTCCTCTTTCAGGTCAAGACGATGTTTTCAAGTGCCTTGGGGAGAATATCCTTCAGAATGCCTTTGATGGCTACAATGCCTGTATCTTTGCCTATGGACAGACAGGTAGTGTGAAGTCACATTCACTCATGTCAACTGTGAGTGAGAGTCCAGAAGCTGTTTGACAGGTCACGTTGCACATTTATCCATCCTATTTTCTTTCACAGGAAGTACTATAAGCAGTAGGATGTTTTTTATTTTATTTTATTTTATTTTATTTTATTTTATTTTATTTTATTTTATTTTTTTGTCTTTTCAAGACAGGGTCTCTCTGTAGCCCCAGCTGTCCTGGAACTCACTCTGTAGACCAGGCTGGCCTTGAACTCATAAAGATCCGCCTGCCTCTGCCTCCCAAGTGCTAGGATTAAAGGCGTGCACCACCACACCCGGCGGATGTTTTTTAAATGAGTTCAATAAAATTAAAAATTTTTTATTTTTCATGTGTGAGTGTGTGATCTACAAGTGTGTAAGTGAGCCTGTGTCATCCAGTGCCCATGGAGCTCAGAAGAGGGCATCAGATTCCTCTGGAACTGGAGTTACAGATGGTTGTTAGCTGCTGTGTGGGTGCTGGGAACCAAACCTGGGTCCTCTACAAGAGCAGGCAGTGAGTCATCACTTCAGTCCCCAAGAATTTTTTTTTTTTTTAACTGATCTTCTTACATGGCACTGGTTTGTTTTTTTCTTAATTCATTTCAGAGCTTTGGGGATTGAGCTCGTTATTGGCCATAACTTATTGTCACCATGCTCTGAGAATGCTCTCAGAGGGTATCAGAAAGCACACCTTATAACATCTCGCTGGTCACAGTTGGTGTAGAGGTTCAGGTTTCTGTAGGTTTGTCATAAAGGAAAGAGAATCCATTTAAAGTGAAGCACTGGCTTTCATAAGGGTCTGTTGTGTGGCCTGTCCAACTGGAAACTGCACTTCACAGTGTTTATGATGGCCTTCAGCATTATGGAAACTGCACTTCACAGTGTTTATGTCTGCCTTCAGCATTATGAAAACTACACTTCACAGTGTTTACAACGGCCTTCAGCATTATGGAAACTGTACTTCACAGTGTTTACGATGGCCTTCTTCAGCATTATGGAAACTGCACTTCACAGTGTTTATGTCTGCCTTCAGCATTATGGAAACTGCACTTCACAGTGTTTACGATGGCCTTCAGCATTATGGAAACTGCACTTCACAGTGTTTACGTCTGCCTTCAGCATTATGGAAACTGCACTTCACAGTGTTTACAACGGCCTTCAGCATTATGGAAACTGTACTTCACAGTGTTTACGATGGCCTTCTTCAGCATTATGGAAACTGCACTTCACAGTGTTTACGTCTGCCTTCAGCATTATGGAAACTGCACTTCACAGTGTGTATGATGGCCTTCAGCATTATGGAAACTGCACTTCACAGTGTTTACGTCTGCCTTCAGCATTATGGAAACTGCACTTCACAGTGTGTATGATGGCCTTCAGCATTATGGAAATTGCACTTCACAGTGTTTATGTCTGCCTTCAGCATTATGGAAACTGCACTTCACAGTGTTTATGATGGCCTTCAGCATTATGTCCAAAAGAGCAAAGCTCCAAGCCAGGCTGTGCCAGCACCACTCTAGCCCCTGCCTCTCGCCAGCTGGGACTCTGCCACGCCATTTCCTCACTGTAAAATGTTGATAATTACAGACTTTTGCTGTGGGATTACCATAATGAATTGCCCTGCACATACAGGAAAGGCCTGGAATGTCAGAAGTAGAACATTAGTTTTAGGTGTTATGACAAGGATAAGCCTCTAGGGACACAGGCAGCAACTTGTGTGCTTGAAAGCACAGAGATGGTGAGGCATGGTGGTGCACACCTTTATTCCAGCACTTGGGATGCAGAGGCAGGTGGATCTCTGTGATCCAGGCTAGCCTGGTGCACATAGTGACTTCTAGGCCTGCTGGGGCTATAGAGAGACCCCATCTCAAAAAACTAAAGGAAAAAAAAACCCACAACCAAAACAAAAAACAAACCCAAAGAAGAAGAACAATAACAAAAAGCACACAGACATGCCAGACATTGCCACTGAAGGGAATTGACTAGTGTCATCTGCTATTGTTTCAGATGTGGTGATTTAACTTCTGTCCTTTTCCTTCTCTGTGCTTTTTGAATTTTCCTTTGTAGCTGTGGCTGCCTTGGTATATAGATCAGGCTGGCTCACAGAGCTCTGCTTCTGCCTCCTGAGTAGTGCTGGAATTAAAGGGGTGTGCCACCACACCTTGCTCTGGGCCCCTCTTTCTTAAGACAGGGTCTTGACCTATAATCCAGCCTGGCTTTGAACTCGTGATCTTCTTCCCTCAGCCTCTGGAGTGCTGGTATTACAAGTGTGTGCCATCATAGCTCTGCATTTCTATTACAGTGGGTTCTTTATATTAGCAGAAGAGTGTTTGGTCTGTGCACTGTTACAAAAGGGTAGTAAGCTCAGTTGCCCTGAAGCTGGTGGATAACCTATATATTTCTGTGCTTTTGTTTTAGTAGTTGGGAATAAGTATAACAGTATTAATGATATGATTCTTCTCAGTTTATTTAGAAAACTTAAAATCTTGCTATTTTTCAGATGTTCTAGGTATTTTTTAAAATCATGAAGATGAATCAAGTAGGTTTTTTTTCGTAGGGGATGGTCTCATGTGGATCTTGGCTTGGAGTTGGATCCTGAGTGCTTGGGGGCCTCCGGGGCTGAGTGGTTTTTTTTCTTTCTAGACCATGCTTACCTTGGACTTGCACATGAGTACTAAGCTTCTGTGTACACCAGTCTCATTAGGTTTGCATAGGTTTCTTACAGGATTTTGTGCATTTTGCTAAGTGCTAACAATTCATGAGGAACAGTGAAAAGAGGGGCTAAATGCATTTAAAGGTCTCAAGGAGGCAAATAGTACCTGCTTTCCATTTTTCAGGGTCTGGAAAATCTTACACCATGATGGGCACAGCTGACCAGCCCGGATTAATCCCAAGACTCTGCAGTGGACTCTTTGAACGAACTCAGAAAGAGGAAAATGAAGAACAGAGCTTTAAAGTTGAAGTGTCCTACATGGAAATTTATAATGAGAAAGTTCGAGATCTTCT
The DNA here is from genome assembly GCA_009823505.1 of Rhizomys pruinosus. Lineage (NCBI taxonomy): Eukaryota > Metazoa > Chordata > Mammalia > Rodentia > Spalacidae > Rhizomys > Rhizomys pruinosus. The sequence goes on from VZQC01004221.1 coordinate 1,299,521, forward strand.
TGATCCCAAAGGGTAAAGGCTTGGGGGCTTGAGCAGTGTAGCTTTCTGTAGTTGGGCTTCCAAGGGATTTGCAGTTGAACTCTGGTATTTGCTACTGAGCTTTAGTCATGTAGAGTGGTTTGGGGCTTATGGGAGGCGTTTGGAGTAGGGATGAGCGAGGAAGCAGGCACAGACCTCACACCACCCAAAGCCACAGACCTCACTTCGTGTTGTGTACCGTGGTGCCTTCGGCGACTCACCTCTTTATTTTCTTTTAAGCCAGTAAATTTCAGATGGAGTGCTGTAGTTGGTTTCTAGGTGTGAAGTGGGGGAGAGGCGAACTCAGAGCTTTGGAACCTGGCCTTTAGGATCATTAATCTGCCCAGTCCTATCCAGGGGACAGTGGATAAAAAAATGCCTAGGACTTCATGGCGTCTACTTTGAAAGAGAACTGGTCTAGGACATTGGAAGTTTTCAGAAGCTCACTGCTAACCCTGCAGCCACTGAACTGAACCAGGGGAGTGAGAGGTGGCGAGAAAACCTGGGTGTGGCAGAGTTCCCAGGCTCAGCTTTTAAGGAGGAGCAATAGCAGGGGGGTGGGGTTGGATGGGGCAAAGGCTGTTTTCATGAGAAAACCACCTTAGCCAGGTCAGAGAGCCAGGCAGGCTGGTCTTTCTCAGCACTTCACAACCGTCTTTCTCTGGCTAAGATAATGAACCTTGGGCCATCAGTTGGAGCTGGTATTGACACTTGAGGTGTCTGTACAAACCATACGCCAGGCACGAAAGAGGAAGGGCTTATAGTGGAGAGATGAATTTTGTAAAGAAGTCAGAGCACCATGGAGTCTGCTTTCCACCTGGGAGGCAGGCTCACACAAAGGGAAGAGAGAACAACTGCCAGAGCGTGAGAGAAGATTCCAGAGAGCTTGAAGATTTCTGTGCTGATAGGAGTTTGTCCCCTAGGAAGCGAGGTGAGAGCTGTTTCTGTGTAGGGCTCAGGAGAGCACCCATTTGCAGGATGGTTAGCAGTTCAGTGGAGCTGGAGGATAGCGTGAGCAGAGATCAACATGTCTCAGGAGGTCAGAGATGATAGTCAGTCATGGCTCGGGCACTCACATTTCCCATGCACTTTTTTCATTCTGCCTTCATTCTTTTTCTTTTACTTTGGGCTCTGTGAAGATGGTCATTTTCTTTGAGATCCAGCTCAGAGAAGACCTACTCATTTCTACATGTCCAACTGCCTGGCTTCATACTCGTTTAAAAACTGGCTTATGTTTTATATTCCCTTGTGTGGGGTAGCCGGAACATGTTCCTAGCCTTCAGCGACTTCTTGTTCGTCCTGTTTGTGGCATAGGAGTTAGAGCACGGGCTTTGGAGTTCTGTAGCTGTGATCCAGGTCCTCTTGTTACTGGTCGAACAAGTATGCTGGATAGCTCTAGTGTCAACTTGACACACCTGGGTTGAGGGAGCCTCAATTGGGGAATTTCCTCCATTGGACTGGCTTGTGACCATGTCTGTGGGGTATTGTCTTGATTGTTGAGTGATATGGGAGGGCCCAGCTCTTTGTGGGTGGTGCCACCCCTGGGGAGGTTGTTTTGTATTATATAAGAAAGCAGGTTGAGCATGGGCCAGGGGAGCAAGCCTGTAAGGAGCATTCCTCCATGGCCTGTGCTTCAGCTCCTGCCTCCAGATTCCTGCCCTGAGTGGGCTCCCTAAGTGATGTAAGATGAATAAACCTGTTCCTTTCCAAGTTGGTATTGGTCAGTGTTTTGTCACAGCAGTTGAAAACAAACTTGAACAGCAAATTTCTTATGCTTTCTAGACGAGCTACACAGGGGAAGATGTGATCACAGGTATCCCAGAGGGCTATAGTCAGGATAGACTAGATGTGATCACAGGTATCCCAGAGGGCTATAGTCAGGATAGACTAGATGTGATCACAGGTATCCCAGAGGGCTATAGTCAGGATAGACTAGATGTGATCACATGTATCCTAGAGGGCTATAGTCAGGATAGACTAGATGTGATCACAGGTATCCCAGAGGGCTATAGTCAGGATAGACTAGATGTGATCACATGTATCCTAGAGGGCTATAGTAAGGATAGACTAGATGTGGTCACAGATATCCCAGAGGGATATAGTCAGGATAGACTAGGCAATACACCCAAGGTTCCAGGACACTTCCTGGTGTACATTAAGTGCTCAACACATTCTTGAGAACTTTAAAAATACATTTGTATTTTTTCTTTTTTCTTTTCTTTTTTTAAAAATTTTTAAAATTTATTTTTGTATGTGTATGAATGTACTGTCTGCATGCAGGTCTGTGCACCTGTGTCGAGCAATGCCGTGGAGGTCAGAAGAGGGTCTCGGATTCCCCTGGAACTGGAGTTCTCCTGGAATTGGAGTTACAGATGGTTCTTAGCCGCCATGTGGGTGCTGGGGATCGAACCCGGGTCCTCTGCAAGAGCGGTCGTCGCTCTTAACCGCTAGGCCATCCCTCCAGCCCCTTCTTTCTCCTTTTTTAAAAAAAAAATTTTTTTTTTTGGTATTTTTGAAATAGGGTCTCCCTTTAGTCCCAGCTGGCCTGAGCTCACTCAGTATACCAGACTGGCCTTGAACTCACAGAGATCTGCCTGCTTCTGCCTCCCAAGTGCTAGGATTAAAGGTGTGTGCCACCACGCTCAAAGAGATCTTATTTCAACCAAAGAGTATTTGAGAAAACTTTGTTTTATTTTAAAACAAGTACTGATTTTATGAATTCAGTGTTTATTATGTATAATAATATAATTATGTTTTATACTCAGGGCATAATATAGTATGCATTATCTTTAAGATAACATGGCCCACAGGGCTAGAGAGATGGCTCAGCAGTTAAGAGCACTGGCTGCTCTTACAGAGGACCCAGGTTTGGTTCCTAGTGCCCACATGGTGGCTAACAACTGACTGTAAATCCAGTTCCAGGGGATCCATTGCCTTCTTATGACCTCTGCGGCCATCGCATGCATGTAGTGCACTTATATGCAGCCCAAACACTCATACATGAAGAAATAAATAAATGACTTTTAAAAGCATGAGTGCATACTATTTTTGTCAAAGACCTGAGTTTGGTTTTCAGTACCCACATCAGGTGCTTTTCCTCCAGCTCTCGGCGATCAGGTTCTTTCTGAACTCTGCAGGGTCCTGCAGTGTGTGTGTGTGTGTGTGTGTGTGTGTGTGTGTGCACGTGCGCATGCGTTCACACTTTTAAAAAATCTGCAAAAAACGGGGAGGGCTCTGAGGAGCTAGCTCAGTTGGCACAGGGCTTGCTATGCAGTCATGCAGATCTGAGTTGGATCCCAGTAAAAAAGCCATTTGTGGTGGTTTGGGCTTATGGTATGGGCTTGCTCTGGGGAGGCAGAGATAGGCAGATCCTGGAGCCTGCTGGCCCGTTAGCCTAGCCTAATCATTGGGTCCCAAGACCTAGTGAGAGACCATGCCTTAAAAATGAGGTGGAAAACACCCGAGGAATGACATCTGAGACTGTCCTGTGGCCTCTGCACGCACACACCTGCTCAACACATGCATCTGCACACAAGTGAACATTGACACACCCATACACATAGATACACACATGAAAAATAAAAAAGAAAAAAAAAGGAAAAAAGTGAAAGGATGAAAGTTAGAAGTAGACTATATCCTGGCGTGAGAGGTGAGCAGTAATCAGACTTCATTCTGGGTCTACACCAGCTGCAGTCATATAGTAGTTAACAAGGACTTGGAATCATCTGTAGTCAGATGGTAGTAAGTGACAGTGCAAGTTGATTCCAGGATGCTGGAAGATTCCAGATCATTAGGAAATATCACGCACACTGCAGTTCGTACTAGAAGACAGTGAGCATCTTGGATTAGAGCCATTCCCTGGTTCCTGCTGTGCTGACACACGACAGGGTATTCTTCCCTAAGCATTACCCGTAGTCCCTCTGCCTGCTTCCTGTGGGTACTAGTGGCTCCACTTTCTGTGGGATTGTCTGTCCTGTAGTCTTTACCTCTGTTCTTTCTGTTCTCCTCCTGCCTTGTTTTGGTACCAGTGCTCTGTCTCCCAGTGCTGTGAGCCAGGTCCTTTCATCATCTGTTCCTTTCTTGTTAGCGAAGTTTGTTAATTCCCTGAGTGGGAACTGCAGACTCTCAAACTATTACTAATTTTTTTTCTTGTCTTTTTTGAGACAGGGTCTCCCTGTAGCCCCAGCTATCCTGGAACTTGCTATGTATGCCAGGCTGGCCTTGAACTCACAGAGCTCTACCTGCCTCTGCCTCCCAAGTGCTGGGATTAAAGGGATGTGCCACCATGCCCAGCCTCCAGGCTGTTATTAATACAAGATATTGCTGTTTTTCTGAAACCCTAAGCCTATTAGAGAGAGATAGAGAGAGAGAGAGAGAGAGAGAGAGAGAGTATTCTGACCTTTGATAAGGATCCAGAGTGTTCGAAATAGAATAGACAAGAAACAGGTTAAAAGCAGCACAGATGTCAGGCTGAGGAGTATGAACCTTATTTTGTAGACACCAAAGAACTACCACAGAATTTTAAACATTCTAACTCATTATTTTATTTTTTAATATTTTATTATTTTTCTTTTATGTGCATGAGTGTATCACTTGCATGCATGTAAGCACCTGTGTCGTACAGTACCTATGGGGGTCAGAAGAAGGTGTCAGATCCCCTGGAATCGGAGTTATGGATGGTTGTTAGCCACCATGTGGGTGCTGGGAATTGAACCTCAGTTCTCAGCAAGAGCAGCCAGTGCACTTAACCACTGAGCCAACTCTCCAGCCCTACTCATTATTTATTTTGAAAGAGACAATATTTTGGTGCAGCCAGATGAATACAGCCATGGTGGAAAAAAAGAACATAATTACTTGGAAACTCACTGTTAGCAATGAATATTCATGTTTGTAATTTTAATGGATAAGGAATAATTACATCTGTGGCACCAGTGGGACATTGTTACACACTGTGGCACGGCTTCCTCAGTCTGATTAGTGTATATGTTGTCTCAGTTGTCTTTTTTTAAACTTGTTTTTTGGTATAGTGTGAACACTTAAAATCTACGCCCAGCAGTTTTGAGATGTATCACATTATTACTGACTGTAGTTACCATCCTGCAGGTGGATCTCACAAACTCATTCCTCCAGACTAAAGCGTGGTATGCTTCAGCCAGCATCTGAACAGATGTTCTGAGTGTTTTCTGGCTTAAAGCATTGCATGTGCTACATGCACTCGAGGTTTTCAGCACACGCTCTATACTTGGCTTGCCAGGTCCATGCTTGCTGAGAAGTTTATTCATTTTACAATAATGAATGAGCATTTAATTTTCGTTTATGGAATCCTTTTCTGTGCATTTGTTAGAACGATCATATTTGCTCCCTCCCACTTGCTGTAGTGTATCGGTGTGATAGTGTGTGGATTTTTCCTCTCAATGTTAAAACAACTGGACAGGCCTTCTATAAGCCTAGCGTTGTGCTTTTTAAATGGCCGTAAGATTCATTTGTTGTCTTTGTTCATGGCTGAGCTGGATCTGTGTGTGTGTGTGTTTTTCCCTTTCTTGCCCTTAACATTTACTGAGCTTCTGTCTTAGGGCTGCAATCTGTGGCATGACCAGGCGACTGTTCATATCTATCTGACACTGCATTCTTTGTAGTACTAAATAGACTTCCCACGGCTTACCCTTTTGGGGGGGTGGTGATAATTTTACCACTTTATGAAGTTGTTCTTCCCAGCAAAGATTTTAAAGTTAGATTTAAATTCTTGAGAGATCAAGTTAGTTGCTCTTATTTATTTGAGGGTCTTTCTTGAGTTAAGTATGTATTTCTGTGAAGCACAGTTGAGTCCTTTTGAAAACAGGCTATTGTTAACAGATTGTTTCTGTTTGTTGTGAATAGAAGCCGTCAAACGCTGAAAGTCAGAGAACACAGTGTATTGGGACCCTATGTGGATGGACTGTCAAAATTGGCTGTCACAAGCTACAAGGTAACAGCATCCTTTATATGAGCTACTTAAATTCAGTGTGGTTTTATTTTTTTTGGCTTATTATTATTATTATTATTATTGTCTTTCTGAGACAGGGTCTCCCTATAGTCCCAGTTGTCTTGGAACTCGCTCTGTAAACCAGGCTGGCCTTGAACTTGCAAAGATCTGTCTGCCTCTGCCTCCCGAGTGCTAGGATTAAAGGTGTGTGCCACCACGCCCAGGCGGAAGTGGGGGGGGCTTGTTATTTTTAAAATTCAATTTTAAATTTTAAATTTTAAATAACTTTTTACAAAAAGATCTTAAAAGCAAGATAGAGGCCAGTCAGTAAATGTCAGCTAAATACAATGGAGATTTTAAGTTAAGCCTTTGGGTTTCAAATGGATCTAGAATTGGTTTAGAAAAGATAAGATCAAGCACGCCTTTAATCCTAGCACTCGGGAGGCTGAGGCAGGCGGATCTTTGTGAGTTCAAGGCCAGCCTGGTCTACAGAGTGAGTTCCAGGACAGCTGGGGCTACAGGGAGACCCTGTCTTGAAAAGACCAAAAAAAAAAAAAAAAGAAAGAAAGAAAAGAAAAGGTCAGCACGCCTTTAATCCTAGCACTCAGGAGGCAGAGGCAGGTGGATATTTGTGAGTTCAAGACCAGCCTGATATACAGAGTGAATTCCTGGACAGCTGGGGCTACAGGGAGACCCTGTCTCGAAAAGACCAAAAAAAATAATGAAAGATATAGAAAATTGTTTTATCTGTAGTGGTATTTTAACATTCTATTGCCTTAGACCATTTTACAGCTAGTGATTTTATTTTGAAAGTTATTTGTTGTGTTGAAAATTTTCCTAAATATTGTCCTTTTTCATTTATAGAGCAAAAATAGAATGTGTGATTTAAAAAATTTTTCCATATATGCTTGCCAGTTTTAGGATTGTTTAACCTCATTTTCTATAGTAAGTATGACAGGATTGACCATCATCTGCTGTGATTATCGTGTAGCCTAGTGTTCAGGAAGTGTCTGCTGTGTGATAGATGCTTGCAGTATACACTGAGTGAATGGATCAAGGATGGCAGTGATGCAAACAAGGCTTCATGTGACATCTGAAGTAGGTGCTCCGATGCTGCTCTGATGGCTCCAAGCTGCCACTGGGGATCTCACTTCCCTCCCCACCCCACAGAGAGAAACTATAATGCCTATGTTCCCCTAATGGCTCTTACAACAAGGGTATAAGTTGGGTGACTATTTTAGAGCTTATAATATTTCAAAAAATGAGCTATCCCTGGTGGCACAGGCCTGTCATCCCAGCTCTTCAAGAGGCTGAAGAATATCTCAAAAATGTAAGCAGGAGGCTGAGGATGTAGTTCATGATGAACATCTGCCTACATGCGTGAGGCCCTAGGTTCAATTCTCAATACTGCCAAAAGTAAAGATAAAATAAAATAAAAACATTAATAGTAAAGAAGGAAATCAGTACAGAAAATTACTGGTGTCTTTATTTTGTAGGACAGATTTATAAGATAAAAGTCTACATACACATAACATCCCTGATGAAGATGTTATAGATCATTTTTACTTTTTGCTTCTTTGCATAATCTAATTTATTTTAATAATAAACTTGTATTGCCTCTATAATTAAATGCACTGCTCTTTTCAGAATTCAGAAGTAGATCAGTAGCTGCATGACTTATATGTCCATCTTGTGTCACTCCAAAGTGGATGTTCTAATGTTGGCTGTGGTGCACTTGTGATTTAGTAGTGGAGACAGAGGCAAGGGATGATGGTTTGAGGTCAGCTTAGGCTGTGTAGTGAGTTTGTCAGCCTAAGGCTACCTTGTAAGACCCTGTCTTTAAAAGAAAGGGAGAGGGAAAGGGGGCCAGAGAGATAGCTCAGCAGTTAAAAGCACTGGCTGTTCTTACAGAAGATCCAGGTTCAAATCCCAGCACTCACATGGTGCCTGACAACCTTCCATAACTCCAGTTCCAGGGGATCTGACACCCTTTTCTGTCCTCCTTGCGCACTACATGACATGGGTGCACTTACATACATGGAGGCATAATACTCTTACACATAAAATAATAATAAAAAAAAAAACCTTAAAAAGAGGGAGAGGGAAAAGCAGACAGAGTGGGAGAGATTGAGAGAGGAAAAAAGGTGGAGTTTATAAACCGTCAGAGCTGCCACTTTCCTGTGTGTTTACAGAAAACAGTGTGCTTAGTTAGTTGCCTTGTAGTCTTCCCAGCTTAATGTTGGCTGAAAACAAAATGTAATCTCCCAAAGTTGTTGACTAAGTAGAGAAGCGTGTGATGTGTTTGATGGTGTAGGACTGTTTGAATGTTCATTACAAGCAGTGGTTAAGCCTTTAACCCTAGCACTTGGGAAACAGAGGCAAGCAGATCTCTGTGTGTTCAAGGCCAGCCTGGTTGACATAGAGTTCCAGGCCATCTGGGGCTGCAAGGAGACCTTGTCTCAAGGAAAAAAAAATTAGTGTTTATTACACAAAGACTGAGCTGCATGCCTGTCACATGTTTGCATGTAGGACATCGAGTCTCTGATGTCTGAGGGTAACAAGTCCCGGACAGTCGCTGCAACGAACATGAATGAGGAAAGCAGTCGGTCCCATGCGGTCTTCAAGATCACCCTCACGCACACTCTCTACGATGTGAAATCTGGGGTAAGCACATTGATGTCAGTTTCTAAGCAATCATGGTTTATCCTGTTCTCTTTGTTAGCTGCTTCGAAGGCCTTGCCAGGCTGTCAGGGCTCTGGGCGAGAGGAAACAGAAGAGGATGCACTGTAGGGAACTTGGCAGGGGGGCAGTGTTGTTGGGATACCCAAGAAGGGATAACTTTAGGCGTCTCTCCCAGAAGCACAAGGGACCCCCATAGCCACCATCATAAAGAAATTGCTCTGTCAGTGTGGTTGCCGCAGATCACCCTGGAAGCTGAGGAATGTGCTGGAAAAAACTCATCTTTCATGGCCTGCCTGCTGGGAGATAAACCAGGCACTTCAATTCTGCTTTCCTGCCTTTAACAAGAGGGCTTGAAAGAATGAGTGTCTCATCCTGGAGGCTAGTTATAAGAGGATCTCAGCCGAGACCTAGCCTTGGTGCAGCCAGAAGACAGTGGGTGAGGTTCCTCCAACTGTTGACCTGGACCTCCGCAGCAGCTGTGACTACACCGATGGCTGATGCCGGTGGTAGTGCTGCCACAGACGTAGCGGAGGTGTCCTTGCTCTGTAACCTTCTGCTGAAGAGCCAGGAGCACAAGAAGTCACTTGCACTGGGGAGAATGGACCATGAAGTCACTTGACTGTGTAGGATGTTTTTTGAGTATTTGGTTGGAATCCTGTGAAGAGCCAGCAGAGATGACAGGGATTCTGCCATGTTGAGAGCATGTCTGCCAACTCATGCATGGGTCATCTCTCACTTCATAGGAGGTTTTACTGCCTTACGATGTCCACTCCTTAAGGCCTCAGTTTTCAAATGCCAGAAGCTAAAATCTCCTGGCAAAATACTTCATTTTGGCAGTGTTTGCATTTGCTGAAAGCACAGTTTTTGTTTTTTGTTTTTTGTTTTAAATCACAGCAAGATTAATGTAAAAACAAAAACTTCTTTGCTTTCTATTTCCTTTTTAGCATAAAATAAAACAAAAACCTTGCTGATGACTTTTTTTTCTGACCAAAAGTATTTTTTTATTTTGGAAGTAAATATCCTTTTGTTAGCAATATGATTACTCTATGGAAATACATAATTTTTTATGGCGCTAAGAATGCAGCCTAGGGTCTTATCCATTCTACGCAAGCCTTCTGTCACTGAACTATAGCTCCAGTCCATAAGTGTAAAATTTAAAGAAAAGTTTCCAAAATGATCCAGTCTTAGATTTTGGCATTGCTGTCCTGTTTCTGTTTTACTAGTGAGCTAGAATATAAAATATGTTACTTGCATGTGATTTGTAAAAGGAAAGTATCTCTATCTAAGATCATAACTAATAATAGAAAACTAAAACAAATTACTTGAATAATATGAAACATTTCAGAATAAAAAATATTTTTTTTGAGACAGGGTCTCCCTGTAGCCCCAGTTGGCCTGGAGCTCCCTGCATAGACCAGGCTGGCCTCAGTTGGCCTGGAGCTCCCTGCATAGACCAGGCTGGCCTCAGTTGGCCTGGAGCTCCCTGCATAGACCAGGCTGGCCTTTGTTGGCCTGGAGCTCCCTGCATAGACCAGGCTGGCCTTGGTTGGCCTGGAGCTCCCTGCATAGACCAGGCTGGCCTCAGTTGCAGAGGGTTGACTGCCTCTGTCTCAGGAATATTGGTTGATATTTTTGAAATTTTAAGTAGTTTCAAATCATACTAATTTTTTTGTTTTATGAATAATTTTGTGTATCTCTCTGAAAACTTTATTGGTCTCTTCAAATGTCCCATTTAGAGGTCTTTTTCTAAGGTAATCAACTCTCATTTGGATTATCGAGATCTGTAAAGTTTCTATTAGATAGTATACTTTTCTTACAGTGCTTTATAGCAGCACAAAATAATTTTGGAGCAATAACAGGTAACATTAACAAAGGATTCAGAGGCCATTCAGAAGAGTCTGCCTGCTTCCTGCATTCATTAGCTGTTCCTGTGTTCTCTCTGCAGACATCTGGGGAGAAAGTGGGCAAGCTGAGCTTAGTGGATCTAGCTGGCAGCGAGCGAGCCACGAAAACTGGAGCTGCAGGTGACAGGCTGAAGGAGGGCAGCAACATCAACAAGTGCGTGTTCCACAGGTTCATTCCTGAATTGCTTAAGTTACCAGAATATTAGGGGAGCGTCTGTGATTATGAAAGATGACTGAGGAGATGAGGAATTGTATTTGGGATTTTTTTCTAGTGTTTTCCATGGGCCTGGCCTCATTTTCTGTTCTGTGGTGTCATTTGATGGCACTGAGAAGCACAGGCTCAGTTCAGTCAGGGCTTGTCAACAATGGCTCTGTTGACATTGGGTCAGATGGCTCCTTGTCCTGGGGTGAGGGATGCTGTGCATTATGGGATGTTTAGCACCATCCCACCTGCTAAATGCCTCCCTCCAACCCCCAGTTGTGACACCCAGATTTCCTTATGACTTGTGTTCCTGTGGGATACAGTCCTCCTCCGCTTAGAACCAATGACCCAGGTTCTAGAAAAGAACAGTAATTCATCTCCTGAGAGTGCAGTGACTGAGTGTGACCTGGTTATAGCTGTGTGAACAGATGGCATGTGTGTGAGCCTCACTGGGCTGTCTCTTATGACTGCTGTTGTGTTTGTCAGAGTCTCAGAACAAGGACTTTGTGAGGTAGCACTTCATTTAGCAGTCTTTCATATGGTCTAATTCTCCTTTAGGTTAAATTATTATCTCTTCACAAGGATGAGTCTTTCCCATCCTCAGGGCCTTTCAGTACACATCACTCATGACATGTGGCCAGTGAGCATTAGTGAGCACTCATCCAGATGCGAGCTGTGATGGACTCCCATAGATACCAGTTCTGTCTCTTACACTTGTTTTAATTAGTATTTGGTCTTGGGCTTCCTCCTTGAAGCTATCTGCTGCTTGTATTATCTTGACCTGAAGTTTTATGGTTCATGTTTTTTAATCTGAAGAAATGAAAGCCAAATTGTGCTAAGCATTTTATTAGTGGAACAGAGGCTCTGTAGAGCTTAGTTTTCAGATCAAATAGCAAAATGCTGATCACAGCGCTACTGGGATGCGGGCTCAAGGGCATCTTGCTGTTCCATCTCCCTGTTGAAGTATGATTGTTGATGCGCTCTGGTTTGGGTAATTCTGACTTTGTTGCTCCATGCAGGTCCCTCACAACCCTTGGGCTGGTTATCTCAGCCCTAGCAGATCAGGGCGCTGGCAAAAACAAAAACAAATTTGTTCCCTATCGTGACTCAGTTCTCACGTGGCTGCTCAAGGTAAGTTGTCTTTTCTTCCTTTGGTGGCAGGAAAAGGGAGCGTGAAGAGCAGCCGCTAATCTCTCTGCTTCCCCTTTCTCATCTGTTCACGTTTACAGTTTCTAGGTTGTTTTTACAAACAGAGGTTTCATGGACTGCGAAGCAAAGGTGTCTTCCTAGGGATTGACATTCTTGTCTTCCAGAACTGGGTGGAAGGGGTTCATGCAAACACTGACTCACACAGTGGCTTCTGGAGATTGGGGGCAAGCAGGACCTGATCCTGATGGGACAGCATGGTCACTGGCAGTGTCCGCTGCTCACATACTACACGCTCACAGATGCCTTCGTTTGATAGTTTGGACCTTGCTTTCTGTTTCATTTCACTGACCCCTTAATTTGTACTCTCCCATTGAATTCATAAGTCGCTCATCCTTTTTACAAAGTGTGGTGTATATGGATGCACTGGAGGGTCAGCCTTGGGCATCATTCCTCAGATGCACATCTTCAGCATTTTTTTTTTTTTGTTTTTGTTTTTGGTATTTTTTGAGACAGGGTCTCCCTTTAGTCTCACCTGGCCTGGAGCTTGCTCTATGGACCAGGCTGACCTTGAATTTACAGAGATCTGCCTGCCTCTGCTTCCTGAGTGCTGGGATTAAAGGCATGCACCACCATGCCTGGCATCATCTTCATGATTTTTGAGACAGGGTCTTTCACTCAACTCACTGGGATTTGGGGCTACTTAGTTAGGCTAGGCTGACTGGCCAGTGAGCCCCAGGGATCTGCCTGCTCCTGACTCCCCAGTGTTGGGATTGCAGGTGCATGTCACCATCACATCTCAGTGTCAAGCTCAGGACCTCATGCTTAGGAGCATGTATTGGTGACTTTGCTGTTGCTGTGATAAAACACTGAGCAAGGCAGCTTACAGAAAGAAGAGTTTATTGGGCTTACCGTTCCAGAGGGCTAAGAGTCCATTGTGGAGGGGAGAGAGCAGGAGTAGAAAGCTGAGAGCTTGCACCTTCAGGCAAGCTCAGAACTCTCAACAGCCACCCCTAGTGACATACTTCCTCCAGCAAGGCCACACTCCAAGACCTCTACAAACAGTGGCACTCACTGGGGACCAAGTGTTCAAATACTTGGAGACTATAGGAGACACTTCCTTCAAACCACTACACAGGCCCTTTACCAGATGAGCCAGCTTCCCAGTACCAAATTGCTCATCTTTGACAAGGTTTGCACTTTTCCATTTGTTTTTTGTTTGCATTTGTTGAGAACTGTGGTGTGCACTTGATGTTTGTGGCCTTCTCGGTGTGGACCTCTTAACTCAAGTCTGGTAGCGATCCCAGGCTGCACCTTTCCAGCTAGCCCCGTTACCATGCTTGCAGGGTCTTCCCCGTGGAGGCCACTTCCATCTAACCTGGCTGGCAACCTGTCCACTCTCCACATTTTCTAAATTCACCTTGACTTTAAATCTCTTCAATAATTGTCCTCCAAGCCCTTAAGATAAGTACAAATTCGCTAATGAGTGACTATAGAGGCCTTGCTTTCTGGCTGACCTCCTTCTAGTTTTCCATTCTCTGGTGTTATGAGCTTGAGCTGAGTGGAGAGGACTGACAGACTTCTGGGCCTTTTCCTGAGTCCTCACTTCCCTCTTTCTTCCTCCCCTTCTCCTCTTCCTGGCTAGTGCTTATCTGTGCTTAGGGCACCTGCTTTGGGAGGCTCTCAGCCTTTCAGTGATTGGCCTTCTGGTCCCCCTCCAGACCCTTGCGGATTGTCCTTGCTTCAGTTCTAACATGGCGCTGGCCTCCACGCGGAGGCCAGGAGCAGTGATCTCAGCCCTGCTCAGAACCAGCACTCTGACCTTCCGTCAGCCTGTCGGCCTTCCTGGGTCTTAGGCTCTTATCTGAGCAATGAATTGGATTAGATGGATTCAGAGTTCATTCTTTCAGCTTGAAAAAGATTCTCACTCTCAGATTTCTTTCCAATGTCCATTTAATTTGTTTGGATTGCTACATTTGAATTAAAGTTTGTCTGCTTTGCCTAGTTTTACAGGGTAAATAAGAAGCTGTCAGGAGGCCCCTTGTTCATACAGGCACATTGCTGCTCCGTGAACAAGGCTTTTAGTACCTCAGGCTCATGTAGTTCCCAGGCTTCCTCTTCTCAGCAGGAACAGAAGCATAGACCACGTTTTTCTCCTCTGGCAGTTATTGCTACAAATCCTCTGTACCCAGTGTGCTTGTCTTGCCTGTGGACTGACCATATGCAATGTCTCCTGGGGGGCTGCATGGCATTGCTGGTAAACAGAACTGCCATCTCTGAGATTTTTAGATTAGACCTGACTGTCATTAATGTGCATGGGGTTCTTCTTGACATTTCTCTGGAAGTTGTCAAACCTGGGCACCAAACAGATGAGATCAGTGAATAGCCATGAAGGAAGAGGCAAAGCAGTCGTGGCTTGCATCCCCAAAAGTCCAGATTGGTTTCTGCCTTTTCATGCACCAAAGTGTATGGTCTTCAAAATAATTATGCCATTTTCTTTGGAAAACCCCAGTGTTGAGTAAATGGATGCATGGGCATATTGTCTGTCTGTGATCATATTGTGTTACTTACCTTGGGAAGTTTTTGATTCTGATACTAGGACACAATAATTTGGGAAGGTGTCCAGTCATCTGACCCAATCCCCAGCTCTGAAGTTCTTGTGGTGCCAAGAATGTGTCATGTGCAGTTGTAGAGGAGTGGGCCTCCTGTTGGAATCAAAGGAATCTGTGGTGGAGTATTGCTTGGTTTACTAATTCTAGACTTTAGGTTATTTTTTCATAACAAACCTGCTTTCTCACTAGTAAAATGGGGGCACTAATAATTGACTTCACAGAAAGTAGAGAACTATGTAAAACCCCTAACAAATTATGTATATTAAAATGGAAAAAATGTATTTTTAAAATCAAGAACTTTCTACAGGTACTACGGAAAGCAGAGCTAGCTTTCCTGTGATTTAGTGAATTTCTCTTTGAATCTTGAAGAATCTTATTCATTGAGGCTGTATTTCTGAAAGGGGATATTAAATCTGTTTGTATAAGTGTTGGTGCATGTGCATGTGCATATGGAGGCCAGAGGACAGTGTTGGGTCTTCCTCAGGCTCTGTCTACTTTTAAGCTTTATTTATTTGTTTGTTTGTCTGTCTGTCTGTCTGTCTGTCTGCCTGCCTGCCTGCCTGCCTGAGATTATATGCAGAAGCCCTCGGAGGCCAGAAGAGAGCATTGAATCCCTTGGAACTGAAATTACAGTTATTAGCTGCCATGTGGGTATTGGGAACTGAACCTGGGTCCCTGCAAGAGCCTTGAGTGCTCTGTAACTGCTGAGCCATCTCTCCAGCCCCTCCCACATTGAAATAGTGTTTCACTCTTACCTGGAGTTCATCAAGTGAGCTAGGCTGGCCAGCAAGCCCCAGGGGGTTATAAGTACACAGTACTACACTCAGCTTTTTTTTCTTTTTTTTATGGGTTTTGGGGATGGAGCTCAGATCCTTGTGCTTGAATGCAAGTGCATTACTGACTGAGGTATCTCCTAGCCTTGAATGTATTTTTGTGTGTATGTAGTGTACATACATTCAGGTGTGTGTACGAACACCTGTGCACAGGTGTTCATGCACTTCTGTGTATGCGTGTGGTGGCCTTGGTTGTTGTCAGGTGTCATCTTCTGTTGCTTTCCATTTTATATATGGAGTCAACCCGGAACTTGGTGACTCAGCTGGTCTGGCTGCCTCCTGGATCTCTCTGTGCCTCCTGTGTGCTGGCGTCACAGGTGTGCTGGCGTCACAGGTGGCTGCCTTGCCCACTCAGCTTTTCTGTGGGTTCTGGGAATCTGAACACCAGTCCTAATGCTGGGGTGGCAGTGTTTCACCTATTGAGCCATTGCCTCAGCCCTGAATCTTTGCTTGAGTTTATGATAATTTTTCTCAGTTTTGGATGGTACAGTGGTTGTGTGCGGAGTTGTCTGCTGCCCTGGAACACATTACCCCCGACTTGATAGCAGGGACCAGCAATCACTTACCCTGGATTCTGCAGGTCAGACTTCCAGGGCAGCCTGGCTGTATGTGGCTGGGGTTTTTCCTGTGCTTTGGTCCAAACACGAGCCAAAGCTGTGGCCTTGAGGCCTGACGTGCAGGTGAGGGCATCCGCGCACTTCCTGGTAGCAGGCAGGCTTCAGGCTCCTGCTTCCTCTTCACTCCTGTGGGTCCCTTCACAGGGCCTCTTCCCACTCTAATCCAATCTCAGCTGTGACATGCCAGCAGTTCCCTCATATTCTGTCTGTTAGAGGCTGGTCAATAAGTTGTCAGCACGTGCAGGTGAAGGAGGTCCCTTTGCACAGTCAGTGGATGGGGGTGGACTTGAATTGCTGGTTTTATATCTGAGTTGAGTCTTTTTTTAGTGCTGGAGATTCAACCTAGGGCTTCATGCATGCTCAAAAATGTTCTGCCTTCTAACCAATGGCCATTTTATTTTATTTGTTTCAATATTCTTGTAATTTTAACGTTCTCAACAGTAGTTCTTCCATTGTTAAACTCTGGTAACTGGACTCGGTGTTTTGGTGCACTGCAGATCAGCATCTTCAGTACCTTTGAATGAGACGTGGAAGCCATTGTGTAAACTGCGAAACCTTTTTTAGTAGTTTCTGGAGCCCTGGTCAAGGGAAGAAAACACAGTTCCTATAACACTTATTGGTTTAGAAGGCTAGAATTGACCCTTCTGCTATCAGAGCCGTACAGGCTCTTGAGACCTGTGCTAGCAACTTTCCAACAGGCAGCATGGTGGAGGAAAGGTCCCAGTGAGCACTTCTTGGTCATGTGTCAGATTTTTGGGTTGAGCAGGGAATGAGCATTTGTGTAGCACATAGGAATTCTGGGTCACTCTCTAGGAAAGGGAGGGGGTGAGAAAGAATGAATATCGTGCTTGTTTAGTTCCTCTGTGGAAGGTTGGCTAGCCATTTAAAAAGTCCTTTCTTGGGGCTGGTGAGATGGCTCAGCTGTTAAGAGCACTGGCTGCTCTTACAGAGGACCTGGGTTCAAATCCCAGCACCCACAGGGTGGCTAACAACTGGCCTTAACTCCAGTTCCAGGGGATCCAACACCCTCTTCTGACCTCTGTGGGCACTGCATGACAGGGGTGCACTTACACACATGCACATAAAATAAAAATAATAAAATATTTTTCAAAAGTTCTTTATAATGGAATCATGAGATCTATTAAATAGGACAAATTTACTTAGGATTAATTTTACTAAACCAAAATAAACATAACATTTATTGGGTTTTCTTGTCCTTTCTTGAATACTAAATGCTTTTGTTATTGTTAGGAAGAGGGATCTGTGGGAGCCATAGCCTGTGTGTGCTGGGCCCTGGAGCCGCTGGGCCCTCTTTGACTGGCATCTTCTCCCAACGCTAAGACTTGGGGTTTTCCTCTCTCGTAGGACAGCCTGGGTGGCAACAGCAAGACTGCCATGGTGGCCACCGTGAGCCCGGCTGCAGACAACTATGACGAGACCCTGTCAACCCTGCGCTATGCCGACCGCGCCAAGCACATCGTGAACCACGCGGTGGTGAATGAGGACCCGAACGCGCGGATCATCCGAGACCTCCGGGAGGAGGTGGAGAAGCTCCGGGAGCAGCTGACCAAAGCGGAGGTGCGGAGGGGCCATTGAGCTTCTCAGTCAGATGTGAATTTTCTTCCCTTTTGTCTGTTTTCTTTTTCTTGCTTGTGGGAAATCCTTCACTAGGAATTTTGAATTTCTATGGGAAAAGAAACTAAGAGTAATATAGATATAGGCAGGTTGTCATAGCCGAAATTGAGGTGTTTGGGTTTTTTTTGTTTGTTTTTTGTTTTTGTCTTTTTGAGGTAGGGTCTCCCTTTAGTCCCATCTGGCCTGGAACTCACTATGTAGACCAAGGTGGCCTGGAACTCACAGAGATCCACCTGCCTCTGCCTCCTGAGTGCTGGGATTAAAGGTGTGCACCACTGTGCCCAGCAAAAATGAGTTCTTACAGGCCTTAGAAAGGATTGGGTAGCTTGGCATGGTGGTGCACGCCAAGTTAAGGGCCAGCCTGGTTTACATAGTGAGTTTTAGGAGAGATCCACCTGCCTCTGCCTCCCAAGTGCTGGGATTACAGGCGTGGTCTTGCCAGGCAAGAAAATGCCTTCTTAAGGCAGGGTGTTGTGATGCAGGCCCTTAAATGCAGCAGAGACAAGGCAGATTGCTGTGAGTTCAAGGCCAGCCAAGACTACATAGCGAGACCCTGTTTCAGAAAAGCCCCACCTTCTTCCATTTCTCTCTAGGAAGCTGAGATGAGAAAAGACTGAATAGGATATGGGAGAAAGAGAGACTGTGAGGAAAGTGATTTAACTTTAGTGCAGAATCAGAGAGTGGTCCGGAGTCACAAAGAAGGAATCAGATTTTTTTCTTTTCTCATTTGTTAACCCATAGTCAGAACAGCGAGCCTTCTCATCTCAGTCACCCTGTTTCCTGTTGTGGTGACTTATGTTTGTAGAGTCATCATAAGCTCTTTTCTATGACGCAGGGAGCCGCAGGCCCAGAGGTGCTGTTGCGGTGGCTTCTGTGTGTCCTTCTGCACAGTTGGTGAGGCTCGGGTTCTGCTTCTGGAGCTGCGAAGCAGGCACTGTTCTTGTAAGATGAGCTGTCAGACTCGGCTCCTGCTGACCTTGGTGCCTCAGTCCCATAGACAGTGCTTTGGGACTCGTCCTCGAAGCTGGTGCACAGCCCTTCTTTCTCTTTACTCTTGTTATGGTAGAAAAGCAATAGAATACATAGTTGAGACAGATATCTTGACCATGCTTTTTAAGCCCGTTGCATTTTATCCTGATTCTGTAGTTTTTTCCTGATCCTTGGCCATGTTGTTTCTGTCTTTCTCCTATTAAAAATGCCATCTGGGGGCTGGAGAGATGGCTCAGTGGTTAAGAGCACCGACTGCTCTTGCAGAGGACCCAGGGTTCGATTCCCAGCACTTACATAGTGGCTAAGAACCATCTTTAACTCCAGTTCCAGGGTAATCCGACGCCCTCTTCTGACCTCTGTGGCAGTGCATGACACGGGTGCACCAACCTAGATGCAGACAGTACACTCACACATATAAAAAATAAATAAATAAATAAATAAAATTTTGAAAAAAAAAATAGGGCTGGAGAGATGACCCAGTGGTTAAGAGCACTGGCTGCCCTTGCAGATGACCCAAGTTCAATTCCCAGCACCTACATGGCAGCTAACATCTGTCCATAAGTCCAGTTCCAAGGGCTCCAATGTCCTCTTCTGACGTTCACAGGCATTGCATAACATGGGTACACTTACATACATGCTGGCAGTACTCTCATATACAAAAAATAAAAATAATAAAATATATAAAAAGAGTATTAAATAATAATAAATAAAAATGCCGTCTGATCGTTTCTTGGTCTTTTAGCTAAGATCAAGTATTAATAACAGTGTCCAACTTGCAGTCTGCATACATATAATTTGTGTAGTCCAGAATAAGTTCCTGAAGTCACCAATAGAGATTGAGATGAATCATGTCTGTGAGTCTAGATATATAGCCTATTGGAATTTAAAATCATTAGCCCTCAATACATAGCTGGCATTTTTATCTCCCTAAATGTAACAAGATCCTTACAGGGTTGGACGAAAGGAAAGAGTTACGTTGACCTTCTAAATGTGGCTTGAATGACTTGATGACCTGTAGTCCTCTTGGCCTAGGTGTTGGGGTGAGCTGTGGCCGCCATGGTGTTTAGGCAGCTGGAAGCTTAGCCTGCCACCCGAAGTGGCAAGAGGTCACTGTGTCCTTTCTGAATCAGCTGATTTTTCATGATACCATGCAGATATTTCATGAAGTGAATGTTTTGTTTGTAGGCAATGAAATCTCCAGAGCTAAAAGACCGTCTGGAAGAATCTGAGAAGCTTATCCAGGAAATGACTGTGACTTGGGAAGAGAAATTAAGAAAAACCGAGGAGATTGCACAGGTTTGTGTTCAAGTGACTGAGAGAGTGCAGCCTCAGGGCAGATTGCTGTGGGACTCAGATTGGGTTGTGGCTCCTTTAAGTGCCAGCTTTTCTGGCGGTCTGTCCAGCTCACTGATGGGATCCCAGGTCCCCTTGGGCCTGTTCTTCACAGAGTCACCTGTGGGGCTGCAGAGGGCCTGTACATCACTGACCAATCGGAAGGAAGGGTAAAGAACATGCAGTTGACATTGTTCACTTCCTAAGGAGAGAGTAATTTTTCAGTGCTAGTAAGATTTATTTATTTATTAGTGTTGGGAATTAAACCTAGGTCCTCACACATGCTAGGCAAGTGTTTTACCACCAAGCTACATCACAACCCTGACTTTTAAAAATATTATGCTTTTATTAGTGTTTTGAGAATTTCATACATGCATACAATGTGTTTTGATCATTTTCATAGATCCACCTCCAGCCCTCACCCTCTCCCTCCAGCCCTCACCCACTCCCTCCCTCCAGCCCTCACCCCCTGACCTTTCTGTTGTCTTTTTCCCCACTTTGTACTGTCCATATACTCGTGCTGTGGGATCATCCACAGGAGCATGATCAGCACACTGAGAACTACACCCTTAAAGAGTAGCGACTTTTGCCCCCCAAGAGGCTATCAGTTCTCTGTAGCTCCTCAGCTAGGGATGGGGGCTCCCAGGCCACTCCTCCTCCCTGCTGGAATGCTGACTGGCTTGATCTTGGGCTCACAAGCACAGCAGCTGCCATATTCAGAAGACCTCTGGCTCCTACATTCTTTCTGCCCCTTCTTGCCGGATGGTCTCCGAGTCTCAGGGAGGAGCTCTGATACAGATCTTCTGTGTGTGCCGATCCCCAGTTTTTAACTTATTGTTAACTTTTAAATTTATTTTCATGTTTTAGATTGATGTACATCTTTGTGCCTATTTATAGTATACAGTATAATTCCACACATGTACACTTTTGATGGCAAGTACATTCATTGTATAATTCCACTCATGTACATTTTTGGTGGTAAGTACATTCATTGTATAATTCCACACATGTACATTTTTGGTGGTATGTACATTCATTGTATAATTCCACATATGTACATTTTTGGTGGCAAGTACATTCATTGTATAATTCCACTCATGTACATTTTTGGTGGTAAGTACATTCATTGTATAATTCCACACATGTACATTTTTGGTGGTATGTACATTCATTGTATAATTCCACATATGTACATTTTTGGTGGCAAGTACATTCATTGTATAATTCCACACATGTACATTTTTGGTGGTAAGTACATTCATTGTATAATTCCACACATGTACATTTTTGGTGGTATGTACATTCATTGTATAATTCCACATATGTACATTTTTGGTGGCAAGTACATTCATTGTATAATTCCACTCATGTACATTTTTGGTGGTAAGTACATTCATTGTATAATTCCACACATGTACATTTTTGGTGGCAAGTACATTCATTGTATAATTCCACACATGTACATTTTTGGTGGTAAGTACATTCATTGTATAATTCCACACATGTACATTTTTGGTGGTAAGTACATTCATTGTATAATTCCACACATGTACGTTTTTGAGGGCAAATACATTCATTGTATAATGCCACACATGTACATTTTTGGTGGTAAGTATATTCATTGTATAATTCCACACATGTACATTTTTGATGGCAAGTCCATTCATTGTATAATTCCACACATGTACATTTTTGGTGGCAAGTACATTCATTGTATAATTCCACACATGTATGTTTTGGGGGGCAAGTACATTCATTGTATGATTCCATACATATACATTTTTGTACATTCATTGTATAATTCCACACATGTACATTTTGGGGGGCAAGTATATTCATTGTATGATTCCACACATGTACATTTTTGGTGGCAAGTACATTCATTGTATAATTCCACACATGTATGTTTTTGGTGTGAAGTACATTCATTGTATAATTCCACTCATGTACACTTTTGGCGGCAAGTACATTCATTGTCATTTTTCTGCTGCTAAGGCTTTTCTGGCCTAGACAGATGTGTGACGTTTCTACTGTTACCAAGGCACAGGCAGGCAGCGTGACACAGCAGAGCACATGCGATGAGGACTCAGAAGAGGATGGGCTAGAGCTGCTTTCTTTAGGGCTGGGTGTGAATCAGGGTTACAGCACTCATCTGAAATCCTTGCCTCATTCTGTGGACATTTTATGCTTCTCTAAGCAAGGATGATCTCTCATAGACTTGAGTACTGAAAACCCTGGCTACTGCCAAACTACCCACATTTATGAAAGAATCCTCCAGCTCTTTTTGTTAGAAGTGACACTTGCTTTAAAGGCTTTGGACCCAGGTAGCCACCTCCTATTCTCCTCGCAGTAGTGCACTAGTAGGCAGAGTGTGCAGCTGCGCCTCGGTGGCTGTGAAGATTGAGATGAGGGCCTAGAAAGAACAAAATTCTGACACTTTATTTTAACATTTTATTATTTTTATTTTATGTATATGAGTGTATTTATTGCCTGCATGTAGGTAGTTGTACCAGTGTCATGCAGTGCCTGTGGAAGTCAGAAGAGGGTGTTGGATCCCCTGGAACTGGAGTTACAGACAGTTGTTAACCACCCTGTGGTGCTGGGAATGGCATCTGGGTCCTCCATAAGAACAGCCAGTGCTCTTAACCACTGGGCCATGTCTTCAGCCCCTGACACTTTATTTAATTGTGTTGCAGACTCATTCTGTGGCCCTAGCTTAATGCCTTGGTTCGCCTCATCTTTCTCCAGAATCAAAGGTTCTAGGTGACTAGGACTTACTGCTGCTTACTCTTGCTCCGAGTCGAGGACACACACAGCCTGCTGCCAGGGTTCTGTGGAGTGTCAGTTGCAGCACTGACCTGGGCCCTCGTATGGCTACATACATGAGTGTGTGGGTAGGAGGCACAATAAAAGAAAGATTCAAATTTTAATGAAATAGCACGTCAGAGTTGTGCAGGGTTTATTTTTTTCTTTGATAAACTTACAACTTTATGTCTGGTTTGTTTTGTTGTTTTGAGATGGGATCTCACTGTGTAGCTCTGGCTGTCCTGGAACTGCATGTGTAGACTAGGCTGGCCTCGAACTCACAGAGATCTGCCCGCCTCTTCCTGTGTGCCAGCATATCTGGCACAGCTCTAGCATCGTGAGGCCTACATTGTGCTAAGTCCTACAATCGCCACTATGAGTTAAGATTGGATCCAGGCCCAGGTAGCTCCTGGCCTGGTTTGAGGGTGATGGTCAGGTAAGCAGACAGTTACCAAGGCTGAGAACAGATCTGCTCCAGATAGAAGGAATGATACAGACTTGCAGAAGGGAAAGAGCACGGCTCTGTCATGGCCTTGGTCAGTGATATGGGAGGAGATGTTAAATTCTGAGTAGCTAGGGGCAGTACAGGGTATGAAAGTGAGTCTGAGGAGATAATCTGTGAAGAGTGGATGTGGGTCAGGGAGAAGGACACTGTGAACTTCATGGAACTTTGACCTTCCTCCTGGCTAGGACTCCTTGAAGATGTTAATAAAGAGAATATAGTGAAAACTTTTACTTTTAAAAATACATCTGTTCAAATGATGAAATCACCCAAAAAAAGTATTCATGTAAAAACTCTGGAAAAGAAGCAAACATTTCATGCCTCTTTTTAAAATTTTATTAAAAAAAAAAAGTGTGGCGCCGCCTTTAATCCTACCCTCAGGAGGCAGAGGCAGGCGGATCATTGGTGAGTTCGAGGCCTAGCCTGGTCTACAGAGTGAGTTCCAGGACCGCTGGGGCTACAGGAGACCCTGTCTTGAAAAGACAAAAAAAAAAAAAAAAAAAAAAAAAGAATGAAGATCAAAGACTCTTGTTTACTTGGCTGATGTTTATAATGGGTATTTGTTTATTTATTTATTTATTTATTTATTTAGAGACAGGGTCTCTCTGTAGCTCCAGCTGGACTGGCTATCACTGTGTAAACTAGGATGGCCTTGCTTTCACAGAGATCCTGTCTCTGCCTGTCTCTACCTCCCAAGTGCTGGGATTAAAGGCGTGTGCCACCATGTACTGCTGGAACACGTCTTCAGATCTGTATCTTGCCTCTGTGGCTGGGAAGAAACACTTCTCTTATGTCTTTCCAGGAGCGGCAAAAGCAGCTGGAGAGCCTTGGGATCTCTCTTCAGACTTCCGGAATCAAAGTTGGGGATGATAAGTGTTTCCTTGTCAACCTGAATGCTGACCCGGCTCTTAATGAACTCCTGGTGTACTACTTAAAGGTGAAGCTGGTTGCTGGCACAAAGTGCTTTGTGAAGCTTGGGGATCATGCTTGTTCACAGTTTTATTCAGTCAGATGACATGTAGGGCAGTCTTGAATTTCTGGGATCAGTTTCCCTTTTCAGCCACTGAGTGATGTCATTCTACCCAGTATAATTTCTTTAAGCATAAGAAGAATAATTTATTTAAACATAAGAGGACTTGGTTAAAGAAAGTAAAATTGTTAGGACTACTGAATCTGTAAATCACAGTGGACAATGGAGAACTGTAGAAAGATCTGGAACTCTGACACACAAATAAATTCTGGGGTATTCCTCCAATTTCTCTATCCATTCTAGAGCCTGCATTAATTACTCATTGACTCTAACCCAAGGCTAATAATACCAGGTGTTGTTCCCCCTTTCACACAAATGGTATGAGCTGGTAGGACTAGAAAACTAGAGCTACTGAGCGAGCTCTTTACATTGGAAACTTGTAGAGAATTGTGTAATTTCACTTCCAAGGAGACTTATACTTTTTAGACTTAAACCCTATTTTTCATTGAAAATATGCTGAAATCATTGCTTTGTGTCACATCAATAATACTGCTTTGTTAATAAGCATCTTGCATGATATTTGGTGATGCTGAGTTAAATAGAGCCTTTGATGTGTACAGTAATGTGTGCAGGTCTCAGATTTTGGTACAGGGAGTAGTGCTGCATCAGGAGGTGGTGGTGTGTGTTGCTGGTTCTTCAGGTTCTTCCTTTGCACACAGGAGGAGGGGACCTCTGGCTGGTTTCCTGGGTCATGTGAAGACTGGCTGTATGGACAGATTTTATAAACAGAAATATTATACAACTATGGACATTCCACTTTCTCACATCCATAGTTTTCACCAAATAAAAATAATAAGCAGACTTTTCTCAAGGCTCTTCCGAACAATGTTGAGAGCATGTGCGTGTGCATGTGCGTGTGTGTGTGTGTGTGTGTGTGTGTGTGTGTGTGTGTAGGGGGTGGATATCAGGCTCAGGAAGGCCATCCACCTGTCTGGAGCTCACTGATTGACTAGACTGGCTTGTAAGCGAACCCAGGGACCCTCCTGTCGCCACCTCCCCAGCACTGGGATGACAAGCGTTTGTTTCTGTGCCTGGTGTTTTTGAGTGTGTTCTGGGAGCAAACTCTAGTCCTTATACTTAACAAGTCAGGGACTTCTGCTTCTCTCCTAGCCCCAGCATCTCGATTTAGAATGTCTTCTGTAGGCGTTCATATATTCTAGGGAAGATGCAGTATTACAACATAGGCACGCTGCACTTATGGATTCTCAGAACTTTTTCTTTCTGAGGTGATGTCATTCAGATTAGAGCATACGTACACATCTCAAGGGGGAAAATCTGACTTGTGTCTGTTCCTCAACTGAAAAGTTCAGTAAAGCAACTGTTTAATAAAAGGGCCTTTTAGAGAGGAGTTGGAACATTTCTGGTCCTTTTTGTGGAGGTGGTTGGTTCTGTTCCAAACTGTGGTCAGTCTCATTTGGGCCCAGTCTGAGGCAGTTCGAAAGCTCACCCCATGGCAAGGCTGTACTCATGACAAGGCACATTCAGAAGGGTGAGCTCAGTCCAAGAACAGTCTCCCTTAAGAAAAGACCGCCATGTGGGATGGGGGAATTTGGAGGCTGCACTGCGTGCATTTAGTTCTTTGCCAGCACTTCTCCAGCTAGTCTGAGTCCGATGACATCATCTCTCCAGGTGGCTTTCATTCCCCACCTGCAGATGCAGCGCCTCCTGGAGGCGCAGCGCCAGATCTTACTTCTTTGATGCCCTTCCTGCCTCCAAGTCTGGGGTTCTCTGCTCCTCCACGTGGCCTCCCTCTTTGCCCCATGTGCTCTGCATGTCTGGACCCACTGGGCTCATATACAGACTTAGTACAGAGACTGAGCTGCAATCCCTAATGAAGGTCTATGTACAGAGACTGAGCTGCAATCCCTAATGAAGCTTTTCTCATCTTACCAACCTTGGATTGGTGGTGTTAGGCATTGCTTAGTCTTTTTGTTTGTTTCTTTATTTTGGTGGGGGGGGGTGAGGGTGGGGTGGTAGTCCTGAGACAGGGTCTGTGTACCTTCAGATTGACCCTGAATTTGCAAACCTCCTGTCTCTGCTTTCTGGGTGCTAGGATTATAGGCCTGCACATGCTGGGTTAGGTGATCTATGAGAATTTTCTTCATCTGTGTTTTTTTCTGTCATTGCCTAGTGCGTACTATGAAGAGCACAGTGAGTTACATGAACGTGAAGCTGTAGCAAAACTGAGCCTTTTGGATTTAGTGTTTGAGTTTCTAGTGTATTCTTTGAATCACAATAGATATAGCCACAAATGAGTGGCCAAGATTGCCCTCTCTGTACTAGGACTTGGTTCCTTGTGTCTCTGGATTTCACTATCTAACTCATATTTGGGGCTCCAAGTATTTGATGATAAAATGAGTTTCTTATGAAAAGTGCAAAAATTCAATTAAAACATTTTTCAAAGTGAATGTCCTCTCCTGGGACTTGCACCAGACCTTCTCCTGTTCACTTGCTCACAGGCTGTGTTCCTGGGCTTGTGCCCTGAGAATAGTATAAAATATTTAGAATTAAAATCATAAAGAAAATAATGAATACAGGACAGACATGAATACAAAATTATAGTTTTAAGCTTAAAAGGCTTAAATAAGACCCTGACTGGAGGAATATCGTTCCTTGTAAGGAAGTGTAACTATGGAATAAATTTCAGAAAAGGCTACCATTCCATTTGCTTTTAGAATATTGTAGCTCGGGTAACAGCTCAAAGGGGACCCAGCGTAGCTGACCTTAGTTTGTGCATGTGGAAACACACAATATTCATGAATAAATTTGATTCTTTCTTAGGAACATACATTGATAGGGTCAGCAAATTCCCAGGATATCCAGCTCTGTGGGATGGGGATTCTTCCTGAGCACTGTATCATAGACATCACGCGGGAAGGCCAGGTCATGTTGACCCCTCAGAAGAACACCAGGTAACGTGTTTGATTAGTGTGAAATTGTACCAGGGGTAGAGGGTGTGAGAGACATTCGTGGACTTTTGCTTTTGGCTCCCTCGTCACTGTTAGGTGCTGAGCCCTTTCTGTTTAACTTTAGTGCCTCTCACCTGCGCCTTCTCCCTGTATTCCAATGGCCTGGCTGAGGCTTCTTTATGTTCAGAACCTTTGCCACCACCCTAAGCCGCTTCAACTCACCCACAGGGGGGCTGTCCTTTGGTTTGGGTTGGAAGCCCCTGGCCTCCCTGCTTGTTTCCTAACTGCTCTGCCATCCCTTTGGCCTACCAGCTCCTGTGTGACCTTGGGGTCTAAGCTCTGCTTTAGGGAGCCCCTAATGATGGAAGCACCTCCAACCCTTCCAGAGTCAGCAGCCCCCTTGCCCTAGGTTGCTCCTGACATTGTCATACTGCCACCTGGTCATTCCACATACCGAGTAACAGATTCAACTGGCTCACCTTGGGATAGCTTCCCATTGGTCTCTGGTTGGAAGATATAAATTAAAGTTTTCCAGAACTCTCATTCCTTATTAGAAGCTTCAGTTTTGTCACTGGTAGCAGAGGCTGCAGTCGTTTGGCTCACAGCAGAGGCTCCCTCTGTCCACTGCTGGACAGAAAGTCTGAAGCACCACTGTGTCATCCAGGCTCGCCAGCTTTGGTGCTTTTTGGCAGCTTCTCATTTTGTCAGTTGAAATATTAAAAGTGCTGTGTGCTCAGGGTCAGGGTTAGACGTTGTACTGCTTCATTCGAGGACACTGTCAAGTGGAGTGTTTTTCTTTTTTTTTTTTTGGTCTTTTCAAGACAGGGTCTCCCTATAGCCCCAACTGTCCTGGAACTCACTCTGTAGACCAGGCTGGCCTTGAACTCACAAAGATCAGCCTGCCTCTGCCTCCCAAGTGCTAGGATTAAAGGCGTGCGCCACCATGCCTGGCTAAGTGGAGTGTTTTTCTCTGCAACATGACTGTGACAGGAGTACTCCGGGGACTGCAGAGGTGTTTGCTGCTGCAGCCTGGCTTGGTGTGGACTGGCTCCAGTGTTGTGGCTCACTGTGGAAGGGCCGGTGACTGAAGTGTTCGTGCCCCAGCAGAAGCAGTTCTAATCATGCAGACCCCACATGGACTACACACCAAAGAACTGTTCTTGGATTTGTGTTTTTTTTTTAACTAATCATGCTTAACAGCGGTGCTTTCTGATCGTCCCCATGTGTTTGCTTGCCCTAACTTGCACTTGTTTTGTTGTTTGTTTTGTTTTGTTTTGTTTGTCTTTTTGAGCCAGGGTCTCCCTGTAGCCCCAGCTGACCTGGAACTTGCTTTGTAGACCTTGTACTTACAAAGATCCACCTACCTCTGCCTCCTGAGTGCTAGGATTAAAGGCATGCGCCACAGTCCTCTTAACTCACTCACTGTTTTTGAAGACTGTGTCTAGCCCCAGGTCTCCATTACAACTTATTTTTGGAGGTTGTGCTTTGATTGATCAGACTAAGAGGCAAAAGGATCAGTTATTTTTGGTGTTTTAAGAACCCACACAGAGAAAAATCTAAATTGGGAGTAAGATTGGATGGAAATATGTAGAAAATCATGAAAATATGAAGCCAGGTAAGAGCTTCATTGTGTATTTGTGCTGGTCCATGCTCACAAAGCCAGTATGAAGGAGGCTGAGGCTACATAGCAAGAGCCTTTCTCAAAAACAAAACAAAACAAAACAAAACAAAACAAAACAAAACAAAACAAAGTAACGGTCTAATCCAAAGCAAAGCAAGGTTTATAGACCTTTACAGAGTTTAAAGAGATGCAGTGGCTGGGTGGTCAGCAGCTGCTGCAGAAGTGAAGTCCAAAGTGGATTTGGATTGTGAAAAAGACCTTAGAGGATGGAGAGGAGTAAGGACCTTATTCTAGAGGATAGAGAGGAAAGGGGGACTTTGTTACAGGGGGTGAAGAGGAGGGGACACCCTATTCCAGAGGATGGAGAGGAGGAGGGACCTTATTCCTTGACAAAGCAATAAAAATGGGTTTAGGGACTGATGTGATCCCTCATGGAGGAAAACATGATCATGTTTAGTGTGCAGAAAAGAAGTCTATATTTTTATGGGAGTTGAAGGCTCACTAGAAGAGGGATAGGAAGAAAGGGCCTTCAATGTCAAAGAATTTGTACTTGGTGTCCCATATCTTAGTGAATGGGTCTCTTATCAGGAGAAAAGTGGGAGGCTGGCATCCCAGGAATTACATGCGTAATTTTCTGTTTGTTTCTCGCACTTCCAAAGTCCCCTTCATAGCACTCTACCCATCATTTCTCCTGTTGGCGTCTACTATCTAGATAAGCAGATTCAGTTGAGCTCAGAAGTCTTTTGGATTGAAGGACACGGATGTTGCTCTGTGCTCTGGGAAGTCGAAGGAGACCATCTAGGGCTCAGGTTGCATTGATGGTATCTATAACTGTTCCTAGCTTTAGTTAGTTGGTTATTTTTTTCTTTTTTCCTTGAGACAGGATCTCCTTATAGTCCCAGTTGGCCTGGAACTCACTATGTGGGCCAGGCTGGCCTTGATCCTATAAGCGATCCTATAAGGGATTAAAGTTGTGTGCCACCAGGACCAAATTGGCTTTCTTTGTGCATCTAGACTGGACATGTTTTTTTTAGTTGTTGTGTTGTTCATTATTTCCTGTCATGGTTACATACTCACTTCTCCATACACTAACAAGATTAGAACTTTGAAAGATGGAAGAGATAGATCTCTAACAAGACTCTTAGTGTGTGGAGTGGGCTATAAAATGCTTAGAACTTTGAAGACTGGAAAGTAGTACCATTGACTCTCAATAGTGATATCACCACACATATTTAAATTCGCCAAGGTTTTATATTGCTTTCCTGGTACCCAGACCACTGTAATATTAGCCAGTGAAAGCGTAGCTTGGTTAATCCTTGTTCACGATCACCTTTTCTTCCCACAGGACGTTTGTAAATGGGTCTTCTGTCTGCAGCCCCATCCAGCTGCACCACGGGGACAGGATACTATGGGGCAACAATCATTTCTTCAGGTACAAAATTGCTTACAATTCTAGAAGTGGGAGGCCGTGGAAGATCGTGGTCTCAAGCTGAAGGGTGCGTTTTAAATGTGAACTCTATAATGCATGCATGGTTTATATATTTGTTCATCATATAAGTAGGTATGAGCCCTGAGGACTTAGGGACTTAGAATAGTACGTATCTCAGCAAAAATAATTCAGTTTACTTGATAGTTTTCTTTTTATTTTATTTTATTTTATTTTATTTTATTTTATTTTATTTTATTTTATTTTATTTTATTTTATTTTATTTTTTGAGACAGGGTCTCCCTTTAGTCCCAGCTGACCTGGAACTCATTCTGTAGACCAGGCTGGCCTTGAACTCACAGAGATTAGCCTGCCTCTGCCTCCTGAGTGCTAAGATTAAAGGCGCGCACCACCATGCCCGGCTTAAAGACAGTTCTTAGCCACCCCGTGAGTGCTGGGAATTGAACCCAGGTCCTCTGCAAGAGCAGTCAGTGCGCTTAACTGCTGAGCCGTCTCTCCAGCCCCGATACTTTTCTTTTTCTTTCCAGTGGAAGGTGGTTGTTTTCCTGTCTGATAAGAATTCATTAAGAATTTATTAATTTTTTTTCCTAATGGCCCCTCCCTCCCTCCCTCCATCCCTCCGTCCCTCTGTCCCTCCCTCCCTCCTTCCCTCCCTTCCTCCTTCCCTCCTTCCCTCCCTTCCTCCTTCCCTTCCTCCCTCTTTCCCTCCCTCTTCCTCCCTCCATCCATCCATCAATCATCTTTCACCTGTTTATCATGTCTTCCCATCATCCATCTTTCTATTATCTAGCTATCTTATCAATCACCTGTCATTTGTCTACCTCCTGTTTATCCTCTATCCTTTGTCTATCAACTGCATATATCCACAATCTTCTTCTCTTCTTTTTGGCTGAAAACCAGTTGGGAATGTTGGTCCCTTTCCCTAAGAGCAGTTGGTGTTTCCTGTCACTGGGGTCTCAGCCAGCACACTGGACAGTGATGGTTTAAGTAGATGGCGTATTTCCTGGACAGAATGAGAAGTGTCAGGGGAGATTGCTATCAGAGTCTGCCATGCAGCTCAGAAAGGCCGAGGTCTGCAGCCTGCCATTTTCTTGGCACTTCCCTGTGGTGTAAAGATGGCTGTGCCCCTGCATTCATGAAGATAGCATTCAACTCATAGGGAGAAAAGAACAGAGGAGGCAGCACCAGGCCTGACTGTCCACTGGTCAGAGCACCAGCAGCCTTCCTCTTATGTCCCCTGAGTAGACTATGCCTGGTAGCAAGAGAGGCTGAGAGGAAGGGTCTCACTGCAGCTGCAATGCTGTTTCCCCAGCAGCTGGGCTGCATGGTCTGGCTGGCTGGATCTAGAGTTCAAGTCCTGATCTCTTCTTTCTGTTCCCGGCCATGCTTCAGCTGTTAAACTGACTTTTCTTTTTTTTTTTTTTTTTTAATTTTTATTTATTTTTGTATGTGTATAAATGTACTATCTGCATGTAGGTTTGTGCACCCGTGTCATGCAGTGCTGCGGAGATCAGAAGAGGGCATCGGATTCCCCTGGAACTGGAGTTCTCCTGGAATTGGAGTTACAGACGGTTCTTAGCCGCCATGTGGGTGCTGGGGATCGAACCCGGGTCCTCTGCAAGAGCATTCGGTGCTCTTAACCGCTAGGCTATCTCTCCAGCCCCTAAACTGACTTTTCGTAACTGACGCTGATCCTTGCTTGTTACCCACTTGAGACTTTCAGTTTTCCCTTTTGAGCTAAAGCATTGCTTGGCTTAGTCTTCCAGATTGTTCCATACAGATTTTGTCCACACTGTGCTCTTTTGCTCTCCATGTCTGTAGATACATCGGCATTCCTTGTCCACCTCTTTCCCCTCTCTTCTCACACTTCTCCCTCCTCCCTGCTTTTTGCGTTGGGGTTCCGCTCTGACTGTTTCATGCCCGTACCCCTTCCTTTCTCCCTTCTGCCTCAGCTGTTCTCCAGCACCCAGCTTGCTGTAACCCTGTGGCCTGTTTACTCACTCGCACATATGTGGATGTTTTATTTCTACTACTTGAACATAAAGCTCCCGAATACAGCAGCTGCCTTGTACTCCTGTGGCATTCCCTTGGCTAGAATGTAAGGAATGGAATGAATAAGTGACTGTCGTGATTTAAAAAGTAACAGCCTTTTTTTCAACCCCAAGACTCAATTTGCCTAAAAAGAAAAAGAAAGCAGAAGGCGAGGATGAGGGGCACGATGGCTCCTTGAGGAACGACAGCGGTTCTGAGCAGCTGGATGCCGACGGGGACTCCTCTAGTGAGGTGTCCAGTGAGATCAACTTTAACTTTGAGTACGCTCAGATGGAGGTGACCATGAAGGCCTTGGGCAGCAATGGTGAGCAGGCCTGCTGTGCTGGCGGGGGCTTCTGTGGAGGGCGGACCTGCTTTTGGTCACACCTTTCCCAGGCTGGTGGCCAAACTCTGTGTCTTTGGCTGTAACATACTAGTTTATTGCAATTAGAAAACTTTGATTCTCTGCCCTGATAATTAAATCACTGCAGATGTTTCCTCACGATGGAATCTCTCTGGTTTATTGTTACATTTCTGGAGCATTCATGACAACCTATGTATAGAGCGTACATTAGAGCTCCGTTGTTCTGAGTGGAAGATAACAGGAAATAGACTTAATGAGAACATATGACACAAGTAACTGGAAGAAAGCAAGCCGAGCTCATTGCACATGGTCTCTGATGGTAGTGGTTTGGGGCAGTCAGAAGGACAAATGATTGCAGTGGACTGCGCTTTCTGTCCATGCTTTAGATCCAATGCAGTCCATATTGAACAGCCTGGAGCAGCAGCACGAGGAGGAGAAGCGTTCCGCACTGGAGCGCCAGAGGCTCATGTACGAGCAGGAGCTGGAGCAGCTCCGGAGGAGGGTGTCTCCCGAGAGGCACGGCTGCCGCGGTGTGGACCGGCTCTCCTTCCACTCACCCAGCGCCCAGCAGCGCTTGAGACAGTGGGCTGAGGAGAGGTAGGCACGCAGCGACCTGCTCAGGGCATTACGCAGTGCTTGTACAAGAGTAAAACTTCAAGAGAGTTTAGCCAAGAGCCACTTTGCCCCCCCCCCTCTTCCCTTTCCCTCTCTTCCTCCTTTTCTCCTCTCCTCTGTTATCTCTTCCCTCTCTTTTCTTTCTTTTCTTTTTCTCTTTATTTATATTTTTTTTTGGTGGTGTTGATATTTTGAAGCCGTCCTTGAAATCCCTCTGTATCCTAAGCTGGCCTGGAACTTCCATTCCTCCTGCCTCAGCCTCCTGAGCACTGGGGTTACAGGTCTGTACCAGCAGGCCAGGGATCTTTGTCCTCTCTTCTCTCTTTTTTTTCTTTTCACTATACTGAGGATTAAATCCAGGGCCCGTGGGTGCTAGGCAGGCACTCTCCCCTTGAGCTGTATTACCAAATCTTATTTTTTGTTTATGACAAGATGGGAATTGCCAGTATATATAGCACTTTTTTTAAAAAAACTGGCTACATTGGGTGCTGCCCATTTTCAGTCTGTGTGGCCTTTGGATTTGAATGAAGTGTACTTTTTGTTGTATAATGCTTTATGTTCTGAAGGTTGATAGATGCTCTTTTTTAAAAAAAGGGAAATGAAAGTTGGTCTCCTAGATTGATTAGCTCAGGTAGGTAAAGGCTAGTGCTCATGAGATGCAGATTAGAAGCTGATCTTGGTGTGGGCCAGTTAGCCCTGCACAAAGCCCTGCACAAGTGCCTTCTCCTAGGCTGCAGACTATGTCACTGACCTTCTGCTCCTCTGAGTCTGGTCTACATCAGGCAGCATCCCTGTCTGCTGGGAACTGGCAGGCATGCAGAATCTGTATTTATACCGAGTCGTCTTTTGTTCATCAAGACACCATGATGCTTCATTTGTACTTGAGTAAGGCGCCGCACTTACCTGTGGCCAGCTCGATGTACAAGGAATACTGGTGCTTGTGACATAGCCTGACACAGTATGTGCATGGGGCAGTGTCAGTAATGTGTCCCCTGTGGGACCTGAGAGTTGTGCATTAGCGCACTGGGACTGGTTTTCTGACATGCTGGGTGGGTTTTGTTTTTGGCCTGTTATCTCCAACCTGTCTCCATCACTCTGGCTTTATTTTGTCTTAAAGAGAAGCAGCATTGAATAACAGCTTGATGAGACTGAGAGAACAAATTGTGAAGGCCAACCTGCTGGTGCGTGAAGCTAGTTATATTGCAGAGGAGCTGGATAAAAGAACCGAGTATAAAGTCACCCTCCAGATTCCGGCCTCCAGCCTGGATGCCAACAGGAAGGTGAGGTGCCTGCCCTCAACCCCGCACACAGCAAAGATGCTGCTGGCTGAGGTTGTACTGGGCACCATTGTGTGATTGGGACACTATGTTTGTGCCCAGTCCTCTCTCGGACCACTTCCCCCAAGCTCCATGGGTTTTCCCTTCTCAGGGGGTTATTTCCCTTTCGCTCCCTGGATGTGGTTGTAGTTCCCCACTGGGCTCACGCTCCCTGGATGTGGTTATAGTTCCCCACTAGGCTCACGCTCCCTGGATGTGGTTATAGTTCCCCCCTAGGCTCACGCTCCCTGGATGTGGTTGTAGTTCCCCACTAGGCTCACGCTCCCTGGATGTGGTTATAGTTCCCCACTAGGCTCACGCTCCCTGGATGTGGTTATAGTTCCCCACTAGGCTCACGCTCCCTGGATGTGGTTATAGTTCCCCACTAGGCTCACGCTCCCTGGATGTGGTTATAGTTCCCCACTAGGCTCACGCTCCCTGGATGTGGTTATAGTTCCCCACTAGGCTCACGCTCCCTGGATGTGGTTATAGTTCCCCACTAGGCTCACGCTCCCTGGATGTGGTTATAGTTCCCCACTAGGCTCACGCTCCCTGGATGTGGTTATAGTTCCCCACTAGGCTCACGCTCCCTGGATGTGGTTATAGTTCCCCACTAGGCTCACGCTCCCTGGATGTGGTTATAGTTCCCCACTAGGCTCACGCTCCCTGGATGTGGTTATAGTTCCCCACTAGGCTCACGCTCCCTGGATGTGGTTATAGTTCCCCACTAGGCTCACGCTCCCTGGATGTGGTTATAGTTCCCCACTAGGCTCACGCTCCCTGGATGTGGTTATAGTTCCCCACTAGGCTCACGCTCCCTGGATGTGGTTATAGTTCCCCACTAGGCTCACGCTCCCTGGATGTGGTTATAGTTCCCCACTAGGCTCACGCTCCCTGGATGTGGTTATAGTTCCCCACTAGGCTCACGCTCCCTGGATGTGGTTATAGTTCCCCACTAGGCTCACGCTCCCTGGATGTGGTTATAGTTCCCCACTAGGCTCACGCTCCCTGGATGTGGTTATAGTTCCCCACTAGGCTCACGCTCCCTGGATGTGGTTATAGTTCCCCACTAGGCTCACGCTCCCTGGATGTGGTTATAGTTCCCCACTAGGCTCACGCTCCCTGGATGTGGTTATAGTTCCCCACTAGGCTCACGCTCCCTGGATGTGGTTATAGTTCCCCACTAGGCTCACGCTCCCTGGATGTGGTTGTAGTTCCCCACTAGGCTCACGCTCCCTGGATGTGGTTATAGTTCCCCACTAGGCTCACGCTCCCTGGATGTGGTTATAGTTCCCCACTAGGCTCACGCTCCCTGGATGTGGTTATAGTTCCCCACTAGGCTCACGCTCCCTGGATGTGGTTGTAGTTCCCCACTAGGCTCACGCTCCCTGGATGTGGTTATAGTTCCCCACTAGGCTCACGCTCCCTGGATGTGGTTGTAGTTCCCCACTGGGCTCACGCTCCCTGGATTTGGTTATAGTTCCCCCCTAGGCTCACGCTCCCTGGATGTGGTTATAGTTCCCCACTAGGCTCACGCTCCCTGGATGTGGTTGTAGCTCCCCACTAGCCTCACGCTCCCTGACCTACTGCTTTGGCTCCCTCTCTTCATACCTACTTTTTTGTTGCTGTTTGAAATAAGGTCCCATGCTACAGCCTGGCTGGCCTCGAGCCATCCTCACCTCCACTTTTCAAGTTCTGGGAATATAGGTATGAGCCTCCTTCTTGGATTTTTGAAGCAGTGATTTATATTACTTATTTATTTACTAGATTTTTGAGACAGGGTCTCGCTATATAGCCCTCGCTGACCTGGAGCTCACTGTGTAGACCAGGATAGCCTTCACCTCACAAAGATCCCCCCTGGCTCTGCCTCCCAAGTAATGGAATTAAACGTGTGTACCATCACCACTGGTTTAGTCCTGCTGTCTGTAGTAGCTCAGGCTGGCCCCCTTGTGCCCAATTAGATGAGCCTTTTTTTTTTTCAAATTTTTAATTTATTTTTTATGTGTATGAATGTACTGTCTGCATGTAGGTTTGTGCACCCATGTTGTGCAATGCCGCAGAGGTCAGAAGAGGGTGTCAGATTCCCCTGGAACTGGAGTTAAAGACAGTTCTCAGCTGCCATGTGGGTGCTGGAGATCGAACCTGAGTCCTCTGCAAGAGCAGTCGGTGCTCTTACCACTAGGCCATCTCTCTAGCCCAGATGAGCCATTTTTAACATCACTATGTAGTGACTGACTTAACTAGATGAGTATTTTTAGATATCAGCCATTGCTGTCTAGGCCCAGGCCCAGTGTTCCCCAGAGAAGCCAGTGCCACAGATCCCTGATGGGATTTCAGTGTTTGTCCATTGAAAAATTTGACCTTAAGATAATCATCAAATCTTGGGCCTGGAGAGATGTCTCAGAGGCTAAGAACCCTGCATAGAGGACCCAGATTCAGATCCCAGCACCCACATGGTAGCAAACAACTGTCCTAAAGTCATTCCATGGAGTCTGATGCCCTCTTCTGGTCTCTGCTGGTGTTGCATGACATGGGTGCACTTACATGCATGCAGGCAAAAGGCACAGCATTCATGCACATAAAATAAAATAAAAAAGAATCATCAAATCTTTCTGGTGTGGTGGCACACACCTTTAGCCCCAGCACTCAGGAGGCAGAGGTAGGTGGCTCTTTGTGAAATCGAAGCTAGCCTGGTCTACATAGTGAGTTCCAGGCTAGCTGGGGCTACTAGGAAGGCACTGTCTCAAAAAAAAAAAAAAAAAAAGTCCTTTCTTCTGTTATATACACTTTGTTTCTTTGGAAATGATTGTAGGCAAGACATTCTTGGGCTGGAAAGATGGCTCAGCAGTTAAGAGCATTGGCTGCTTTTGCATAGGACCTGAGTTTGGTTCCTAGCACCCACATGGTGCCTAATAACTGCTCCACATTCCAGTTCCAGGGGATATGATGCCCTCTTCTGGCCTCACAGGCATTGCACACATGGGTGCATTTATAGTGATGCATGCAAAACACTTATACACATAAAATAAATTTTAAAAAGTTATTGATGGATGTGGGTATATTTCACAGTTCTTTTAAGTTCCTAAAAGATATTTGCAATGGTTGTTAAACAAGTAAATCTTAGATAACACTTAGATGCAACTTTGTGGAGGAGATAAACAGGCACTTTATTTTCCTGTTATGGCTTTAAAAAGTTCTTAGATTGCTCTGTGTTAAGAGCACGACACTTGTTGTGTGGTAGTGCCCACCACTAGTGCTAGCACCTGGAAGACTGAGCTTGTGAAGTACCAGGGCCCAGGGTTTCAAGACCACCAGTATATCAAAAAAGACTTAAAACAAAAATTTTGGGGTGTGTGTGTGTGTGTGTGTGTGTGTGTGTGTGTGTTTCTGGTAATTGAACCTAGTGCCTTGCACCTGCAGGGCAAGTACTCTACCACTAAGTTACATTTCTAGCCTTTCACTTTTGTTTGGTTTTGCTTTGTTTTCAGAAACAGGGTTTCCCTGTTTCCCCAGCTGGCCTGGAACTCACCATAGGCCAGGGTAACTATAGGCCAGTTCCGG
This sequence comes from Rhizomys pruinosus, assembly GCA_009823505.1. NCBI lineage: Eukaryota > Metazoa > Chordata > Mammalia > Rodentia > Spalacidae > Rhizomys > Rhizomys pruinosus. The sequence continues at coordinate 1,337,655 of VZQC01004221.1, forward strand.
GGATCTCAACGCCATCTTCTTACCTCTTGAACTTTGCACGACACACATGCACTTATACACATGCAGGCAGTACACTCAAACATAAAATAAAAAAAATAAAAAAATTTTCAGTAGAGTTCTGGGAATCTTTGTAACCATGAGGTTGGTGTGATAACCTCTTGACTGCCAGGTGAGCTGTTAAGGGCTGGCACACCTGTGGATAGTGTGGTCTCACAGAGCCCTCCTTCTGTGTCTGCATCCCCTGTGGATAGCGTGGTCTCACAGAGCCCTCCTCCTGTCTGTGCAGCCCCTGTGGATAGCATGGTCTCACAGAACCGTCCTCCTGTGTCTGCATCCCCTGTGGATAGCGTGGTCTCACAGAACCGTCCTCCTGTCTGTGCAGCCCCTGTGGATAGCGTGGTCTCACAGAGCCGTCCTCCTGTGTCTGCATCCCCTGTGCATAGCGTGGTCTCACAGAGCCCTCCTCCTGTCTGTGCAGCCCCTGTGGATAGCGTGGTCTCACAGAACCGTCCTCCTGTGTCTGCATCCCCTGTGGATAGCATGGTCTCACAGAACCCTCCTGTGTCTGCATTCCCTGTGGATAGTGTGGTCTCACAGAGCCATCCTGTGTCTGCATCCCCTGTGGATAGCGTGGTCTCACAGAGCCGTCCTCCTGTGTCTGCATCCCCTGTGGATAGCGTGGTCTCACAGAGCCGTCCTCCTGTGTCTGCATCCCCTGTGGATAGCGTGGTCTCACAGAACCGTCCTCCTGTGTCTGCATCCCCTGTGGATAGCGTGGTCTCACAGAGCCCTCCTCCTGTGTCCGCATCCCCTGTGGATAGCATGGTCCCCTGTGATTAGCGTGGTCTCACAGAGCCATCCTCCTGTGTCTGCATCCCCTGTGGATAGCGTGGTCTCACAGAGCCGTCCTCCTGTGTCTGCATCCCCTGTGGATAGCGTGGTCTCACAGAGCCGTCCTCCTGTGTCCGCATCCCCTGTGGATAGCGTGGTCTCACAGAGCCCTCCTCCTGTGTCCACATCCCCTGTGGATAGCGTGGTCTTACAGAGCCCTCCTCCTGTGTCCGTATCCCCTGTGGATAGTGTGGTCTCACAGAGCCGTCCTCCTGTGTCTGCATCCCCTGCAGATAGCGTGGTCTCATAGAGCCGTCCTCCTGTGTCCACATCCCCTGTGGATAGTGTGGTCTTACAGAGCCGTCCTCCTGTGTCTGCATCCCCTGTGGATAGTGTGGTCTCACAGAGCCCTCCTGTGTCTGCATCCCCTGTGGATAGCGTGGTCTCACAGAGCCGTCCTTCTGTGTCCGTATCCCCTGTGGATAGCGTGGTCTCACAGAGCCATCCTCCTGTGTCTGCATCCCCTGTGAATAGCGTGGTCTCACAGAGCCCTCCTGTGTCAGCATCCCCTGTGGATAGCGTGGTCTCACAGAGCCCTCCTGTGTCTGCATCCCCTGTGGATAGTGTGGTCTCACAGAGCCCTCCTGTGTCTGCATCCCCTGTGGATAGCGTGGTCTCACAGAGCCGTCCTTCTGTGTCCGTATCCCCTGTGGATAGCGTGGTCTCACAGAGCCCTCCTGTGTCCGCATCCCCTGTGAATAGCATGGTCTCACAGAGCCATCCTCCTGTGTCTGCATCCCCTGTGGATAGCGTGGTCTCACAGAGCCCTCCTGTGTCTGCATCCCCTGTGGATAGCGTGGTCTCACAGAGCCCTCCTGTGTCTGCATCCCCTGTGGATAGCGTGGTCTCACAGAGCCCTCCTCCTGTCTCCGCAGCGAGGCTCCCTCCTCAGTGAACCTGCGATCCAGGTGAGGAGAAAGGGAAAAGGAAAACAGATTTGGTCTTTGGAGAAGCTGGACAACAGGCTGTTGGATATGAGAGACCTCTACCAGGAGTGGAAGGAGTGCGAGGAGGACAGCCCGGTACGCTCCTGTGGGGTCACTTACCTGGGGGTGGTAGATACCAGCAAGCAGGATGAAGTGGCCTGCCTCAGTGGAGATCTGTGCACTTCTCCACAATTGCTCTGTTTTAGTGTAGAATTAATTTTTATTCTCCAAATTGTTGAGCTGAGTAGGAATTTTAATGTCAGTGTTTCTCATAGCTTCTTTTTAAACTTCTCATTTCTTTGGGTTTCTAGCAGAATTCTCTGTTAGTGAGCACATCTCTTGGGTTGCTCCGGGGTTCTGTCTAGGACGGGGACCAACGTTTACCAATGTCTCATCCTGCTTCTCAGCACATTGAATCTTGCAGATAATTATCTCACAACACATGCTTCTTACATTCATTGCTGCTACCTTTACATTTACACCATTAGGAGTGGTTTTGAGGTGTTTTGATCCCCAAGTTGGTGCCCAGCTCTCTGTACTGCCGCTGGCTCCTTGTGGCAGGCTTTCTCTCCTCAGTGGGTTTCCTCTGATTTGTAGCAGTGTGTCTAGTGATTCAGTAGGCCTGTGTGACCCTCCAGCCTAAAAGAAAAAAGAAGAGGTGTAGTATAGGCAACTTCTTTTTTCCCAGTCTGTTACTTCTTGTCTCTGGAACAGAATTTCCACTGAAGAAGATATGATGAAAGTACTGACCTGTGGTTGAGATTAACCACTGGCAGAGCAGGGGCGCCAGCTGTCATCCTGAGAGGAGGGTGGGAGGGTGTGGGTGATGCAGCGCTCTGCGGGAGCGTGCACTTTATTCTATAAAGTATAAGTCAGGGTATATTGGTGAAAGTTTAATCACTTAAGTGTACCAAAAGTAGTTGGTCCAGTGCGGTTGTTTTTGAAGTTGTGTGTTTGAACTCTCTTTCAGGTAATCCGGTCTTACTTCAAGCGTGCTGACCCTTTCTATGATGAGCAGGAAAATCACAGTCTCATCGGTGTGGCCAATGTCTTCCTGGAGACCCTGTTTTATGACGTGAAGTTGCAGTATGCAGTCCCCATCATAAACCAGAAGGGAGAGGTTAGTTCTGCTCTGCGCCTCACTTCCCACGCTGTTGCTGTTTACACACTCTGAGCCTCACTTCCTTCTGAGCCGTCAGATGGTGACGGGACGCTGTTGCTGTTTACACACTCTGAGCCTCACTTCCTTCAGAGCCGTCAGGTGGTGACGAGACGCTGTTGGTGTTTACACACTCTGAACCTTCCTTCAGAGCCGTCAGGTGGTGATGGGACGCTCTTGGTGTTTACACACTCCGCGCCTCACTTCCTTCTGAGCCGTCAGGTGGTGACGCTGTTGCTGTTTACATACTCTGCCTCACTTCCTTCAGAGCCGTCAGGTGGTGACGGGACGCTGTTGCTGTTTACATACTCTGTGCCTCACTTCCTTCAGAGCTGTCAGGTTGTGACGGGACGCTGTTGCTGTTTACACACTCTGTGCCTCACTTCCTTCTGAGCCGTCAGGTGGTGACGGGACACTGTTGCTGTTTACACACTCTGTGCCTCACTTCCTTCAGAGCCGTCAGGTGGTGATGGGACGCTGTTGCTGTTTACACACTCTGTGCCTCACTTCCTTCTGAGTCGTCAGGTTGTGACGGGACACTGTTGCTGTTTACACACTCTGTGCCTCACTTCAGAGCCGTCAGGTGGTGACGGGACACTGTTGCTGTTTACACACTCTGCCTCACTTCCTTCAGAGCCGTCAGGTGGTGACGGGATGCTGTTGCTGTTTACACACTCTGTGCCTCACTTCCTTCTGAGCCGTCAGGTGGTGACGGGACACTGTTGCTGTTTACACACTCTGTGCCTCACTTTCTTCAGAGCCGTCAGGTGGTGACGGGACTGTATTGTCGTTTACACACTCTGTGCCTCACTTCCTTCAGAACCGTCAGGTGGTGACGGGACACTGTTGCTGTTTACACACTCTGCCTCACTTCCTTCAGAGCTGTCAGGTTGTGATGGGACGCTGTTGCTGTTTACACACTCTGTGCCTCACTTCCTTCTGAGCCGTCAGGTGGTGACGGGACACTGTTGCTGTTTACACACTCTGTGCCTCACTTCCTTCAGAGCCGTCAGGTGGTGACGGGACGCTGTTGCTGTTTACATACTCTGTGCCTCACTTCCTTCAGAGCTGTCAGGTTGTGACGGGACGCTGTTGCTGTTTACACACTCTGTGCCTCACTTCCTTCTGAGCCGTCAGGTGGTGACGGGACACTGTTGCTGTTTACACACTCTGTGCCTCACTT
>VZQC01004221.1:1348012-1407473 GCA_009823505.1 Rhizomys pruinosus
CTAACCACCAGGCCCAGCTCCAAGGGCTGAGACTGGGTGAGGGGCCCATACAACAGGCCGGCCAGCCCTTTCTCTGAGTCTGTGTGCGGTTTCCCGACAACAAAGCAATAAGTCAAGGAGGCGGAGCGAAGGGGGCGGGGCACCGAAAAAGCCAAAGCGCCGGCGGCAGCGAGAAGCGGGGGGATAGGCACATAAACAAATAGAAAGCCCTTATCTGCTGATTCAGGGTGGGAGGGGCAACCTGAAACAAAAGTTAAAAAGACGGAGGAGGATACGGTGTGCGGGGTGGAAAAGGTGAAAAAATAAAAAGCAATACTCCGTGCGTTATATTCTTGGGCGTGAGGTTCTAACTAAAATTTTCACAGTACTCTTATGCATAATGGGGCTGTTCACCCTTAACAAAATCCCACAGAAATTTTGATCATGTGTGTCTGTTTTCCCGATCCACCCTTTTGCCCCAAACCAGGCCTTCTGATCTTTTGAGTGCTGTTCCCCTACACCATCCCAAGCCCTTCTTCTGAGCCAGGTGTGCGGTGACACGAAACCCATTACCCAGCCACTTCGTTGATCATGTTTTGTGTATTCCCCTACACTCCCCCGTCCTTAGGAGTGAGACTGTTGTGTGTTCCCCTACTCTACCATACTAAGTCACCCTTCTGAGGATCAGTGTGATGTTGATGGCTTACAAGAATACAAAATCCAAAGACATTATGCGACTCTCTGTTGGATGGTCACCTTACACCATCCCCAGACTTTTATTCTGGATACTGTTGTGCGTTTCTGACCCGTACACCATCCACCGCCCCCTTTCTTCATGATCCTGTGGTGCGGGTCCCCACACCATCCCCAGCCCATTCTTCTGTCTCTGTGTTTGCTGTCTCTCCCCTACACCATCCCCAGCCCCTTCTTCTGATCCTGTGTGCTGTTCCCCTACACCATCCCCAGCCCTTCTTCTGATCCTGTGTGCTGTTCCCCTACACCATTCCCAGTCCTTCTTCTGATCCTGTGTGCTGTTCCCCTACACCATCCCCAGCCCTTCTTCTGATCCTGTGTGCTGTTCCCCTACACCATCCCCAGCCCCTTCTTCTGAGCTCCTTGTGTGTGCTGTTTTGTGCCATGGTGAGTGTTCCATTGCAGAACCATGTCAGATACAGGGCTGTAATGGTGAGAAGGCCAGGCCCTGCTGTCCAGTAGCTAGGGACAAGCAGGTGTGAGCAGAAGCCTCCAAAGTGTCATCCATGCTCAGACAGAGCAGGCCCCAGATGTCTAGGTATTCAAGGTCCAAGAAGGTTCAGGACAAATGATACCACAGGAGTTGAGGCTGCAGAGGAGGGTGCCAGCCAGGCCCAGCCCACAGATAGTGTGTATTTTCCAGGTGAATAGTATGTGGGTCCTCCTGTCCCTGGCTCCTGCCACTTTGTGGTTGGAGCTCTCCCTCCCTGAGGAGTGCACTATAGCCCTTGCCTGCATTTCCATATGCCCCCTAGTGGACCAGCACTGCCAGTCGCTCAGAATCTTCACAGGAACTGGTGGCAGGTTTTGATGAGGCGATGGGCCCAGTGTTTAAAAGAGACCTTGAAGAGAAGAGTGAAGATGTCTAGGTCCAACTCTGGGTTTGTGACTCATACCCGGTCGTGCTTCTTCCTCAGTAAATATTTCTAGAGTGGATGTAGATGTTGAAAGGGTGTCTTATGTTAGCCACAGGTACTGAAGCGAGTGCTGACGGATAGCCGGGCTGCTCTCTGCAACCCTCTGCCAGAGCCTGTGCTGCTTGGTGATGTCCGTGGAAGGAGGAAATTCATAATTCATCCACAGGTTCATCTTGGCTGCCTTGTACTTGATTTTAGAACCTCTTCCTGGAGGTCATGTGATTGATTACCAGAGACAGAGACAGGCTTTTTGACTCCATGTGGCCCTTTCAGAGGTGATAGGTCAGTGCTCTGGAGGGTCAAGTTTCATGGCATATCCTAACATGCATGAACACTGTCTCATTTGAAATTGATCACTGAAAAAAAGAAGTGATCTGAGCTAACATTGTTGAAGAATGATGTTAAAATATCTTAATATTTAATGGAAGATAGCAAACGGGAAAACAGCAAAGACAGTAAGGCCAGCTCCCAGTCACCCCCACTCTGCAGCCTACATGTCTGTGCTGCTACTTCCTGGAGGAGTGGCTTGAAGCTGCCTGACATCATATTTCATCTGACAGTAGGATGGCATCCAAAACATGGGTACTTAAGGAATTTTGTTTTTTTGATGATTCTTATTTTAACACTATGACATACGGTTTCCTTAAGTGTTTTAGATGATATCACTAGGTTTCCTCTAATCTCTGTCTGTCCGTCCATCCATCTGTCCATCCATCCATCCATCCATCTATCCATCCATCTATCTTTCCTACTTTGCAGTTTATTTAGTGTAGGACCTAGATCATTGCTGATTGCTGTTGCTTGACATGTTCAGCTGTGTTAGATCTGGGTTGCTAGCTGGGTATAAAATGCTGTGGAGTAGGAGAGCAATGGTCCTTTGTAAGTAGTGGTACATTATTATTAATTATTATTATTATTATTATTATTATTTTATTGTCTTTTTGAGACAGAGTCTTCCTATAGTTCTAGCTTGGCTGGAACTCACTATGTAGACCAGGGTGGGTTTGAACTCACAGAGATACACATGCCTCTGCCTCCCAAGTGCTGGGTTTAAGGGTGTGTGCCACTATGCCCAGCTAAAATGATTGATTTTTAAAAATCTTGATGTCTTAAGAACTCTTGACATATGTGTGTTGCAATCCTTTGTATCACTAGCAGTATTGAAGTTCTGATGTTCCTAAATTTGAGTGGTAGCAGTCACTTTATAGTTGGCTTAGTCTTGCAGATGTGACCCTGCCCCTTACAGACTGATAGCTTTGGGATGATGGACAGTCTGGTCTCTTTCTGTATACATTTCCTGTCCTGGCCCAGGAACACACTGTTTATTCAAGGAGCAATGTTCTTTTAAGTGGGAAGTGCTCTTTAGAGATTACGTCCTAGCATGTTAGCTTCCTTTACTAGAAAAGGCAAGGAAGGCAGCCATATGCCAGTGAACAAAGCACCAGTGCCATCTGGAGGCAGCAAGGAACCGACAGTGAGAGGAACCACTGGCCCAGCAAGAAGTCCAGCTTGATTTTTCCATGGAAGAATGTGCCCATATTTATACTCTTTCAGAGACATTAAATTAAAAGCCCTAGATAACGTCGATGCCTGCTGATGCTCTTTGGCTGTTCCTGTATTGAGCTAGAAGTTGAGTGTGCTATTCTGGCACCTTGTGGTGGTTTTAATTTTTGTATGCAAAAACTTCAACCACCTGTGTTCTGATACCTGGCCATTCCTCTTTCCCAGCGTTGTTCATTCCTGGCAGTCTAAGTCCCCAGAAGTTGCTTGTAGAGGACAGGTCAGCATATCAGACCTGTTTTGTTTTTTTTTTTATTTCTGCCCTGGGTTGGGCCAAATTTCTATAGGAAGGAGTGGAATTGTGTCACACATCAGTATGTGGGCCCTCTGCTCAGTGCCCAAGACCTGCTCTCATTCCCCTGCTTGCTTTCCTTGGTGTGGATGGCCCCACCTCCAAAAGGGCTGTAACCTTCCCTTTCTCTTAGGAGAAAGCTAAACCCAAGACAATGCAGATTTGAATGTACACCAGCACACAAGCTGGTAAGTGCAGAGATTTGTGCCCATGACAAGATTTTGGAGTGACACAGATCTTCCCACACATGACATTGCCTCATTTAGAGAATATATTAAACATTTTTAATCATATGGAAGAAAACTGTTTAAAATTTTTTAATGAAAGTTTATCATAGAATGTTGATGGCCCAGCTTGATGTGGAGAGAAGAATGTGTCAGTCAGTCTTTCATAGCTCAGCAGGGAATTGCTGTTCCCTAGAGGCCTCAAGTTTGTTGATGTCACAGAAAGATTGAATTATAACTGGGTCGCTACTCATTGTTGACCCATTTTGTACCTGTTAAAGTAATTCTGCTTGGTGAGATTTTGTACCTGTTACAGTAATTCTACTTGGTGTGATTTTGTACATGTTACAGTAATTCTGCTTTGTGTGATTTTCCTTGTCCTTACGTGCAGTCTCTAAATATCAGAGTTATATTGGAGGCTGCTGGACTACATGAACTTATACCATGGAGTCTTTTATTTTCATTCAGTCTATTTACTTGGTGTAGAGTGAATCATAGAACATGCAGAAAATGACTGGGTGAACAGTGGTGTTTACAACATTGCTCAATTGCATGAAAAGTGGCTTAATCATAGCATCAGAATGTAATATAACTCAGTAAGTTTAGGGTTTAGTGTACTTTATTATTGGAGTTTTACACTATTGTAAATTACCACAGAAACTCCAAAATGAAAGTCAGATGCTGCCACACAGAGAAATAATAAGAATATTTGGCTACTTTAAGATCTGTTAAAGGAAGCTGGAGAGATAGTTTAGTGGTTAACCCAAGTTCAGTTCTGAACATCGACATTGGGTAGTTAGCAACTGCCTGTAACACTCTAGCTCCAAGGGATCTGACAGCCTCTTTTGGCCCCCACGGGTACCTGCACACACATGGCATTCATGCGTGCTTGCGCGTGCACATACACACACACACACACACACACACACACACACAAATAAATAATAGGGCTGGAGAGATTGCTCAGTGGTTAAGAGACTTTGCTGCTCTTGTGTAGGACTGGGGTTTGTTCTCAGAACCCGTTGTAGCTTGTATCTGCCTGTAATTCCAACTGCAGGGGATCTGACACCTTTTCTGGACTCTACAGGTACTTGCACTCCTGCACATACTCACTCACATACATCCACATATATACATAATTAAAAAATGATAAAAATGTGCTGGAGAGATGGCTTGGCAGTTACTGGCTGCTTTTGCAGAGAGTCTGGGTTCAGTTCCCAGCACCCACGTGGTGGCTAACAATCATCTGTAACTCCACTTCTAGGGGATCTGATGCCCTCTTCTGGCCTCCATGAGCTTTGCATGACATGGTTACACTTACATAAATACAGTCAAAGCACTCATATACATAAAACAAATTTTTAAAATGAGGTTGGAGAGATGGCTCAACAGTTAAGAGCACTGGCTGCTCTTTCAGAGGATGTGAGTTTGATTCCCAGCACCCATATGGTGGCTAGCAACTGTCTGTAACTCTAGTTCCAGGGGACCTGACATCTCCTGGCCTCTGTGGGCATTGCATGCACATGGTGCACTTACTACATACATCCATGCAAGAGAAACACTCATACAAATGAAAACCCAAAATAAATTTAAAAATTTAAAAATTTAAAAACATGGTAACAATAAACCTGGGTGTATCCTGACTGGGCACCTGCTTCTGGCTGCACTTTGTCTTCCAGACTCGCTGGTCCTCTGCTTTGAATGTTTCCCATCACTCCGCATGGGGAAAGCCCTGGATACATGTCAGTGTGGAAGAGGCATCTTTGCCCGTTCTCCCCTCCGGATCATCAGGGGCACACTCGCAGTGCTGCAGCTCAGACAGGACTAAGACAATCAAGCTGTAGCAGTGGGTGGCATTTCTCTTTCAGAGCCTCATTTCCTCTTTCCACCAAGTACGTGTCTTGCCCTTTCCTGAGTATTTACTGTTTAATTGACTCAGACATCAATTTTCATCTTCACTCCCTGAACTGAATAGTTTTTTTTTTTTTTCCTTATAAAGTGCTGAATGGGGTTGATTTCTGAGAACTTTCTTCTGGATGATGATGGTGGTGATGATGATGATGATAATGGTGTTGGTGTTGCTGTTGGTGTTGGTGTTGATGTTGATGTCCTTTGTTCTGACATAGAATTCAGATGCTGCTTACCAGCTTCTAAGGGCTGCATAGTATCTAACATGGTCATTGGGTCATCATCACCTTGTGCCAGGCCTCTAGTGGGACAGTCCTCACTGTTTCTGTGCAGGACAGTCCCCACAGCGAATGGCCAGAGTAGACCAGTAGTTAGTGACAGTGAGGACAGGAACTTAGTCCAGACCTTTGAGGCCAGGCACTCCTTGGAACCTATGGGTTAAAACAGAGTCTTCTTTTCCTTTCAGGTTAAAATACTCCAGGCCACGGGGCTGCCTCAGCATCTGTGCCACTTTGTATTCTGCAAATACGACTTCTGGGACCAGCAGGAGCCAGTGACGGTTGCTCCAGAAGTAGATACCTCATCTCCTACCAGCAAGGAGCCGCAATGCATGGTTGTCTTCGATCACTGCAGTGTGAGTTCCTTCACAGTCTAGATCAGTGTCTCCACTACTCTTGTGTGAACAAAACTATAAAGCGAATGCTATTTCAGACACAGTTGTGCCTCTCTGTGGCTTAGAGCATTGTCTTAGGCCCAAAGCCAATGTGTCAGTTTGTTCTTTGTGCCCACAGTCAGAAGCTAGCTTTTGTGTGAAGAAAACAACTTCCTTACATGTACATGTGAATTCTCTTCTCCAAAGAGATTTCATGTTTTATAACATGGCTGAGAAACTGTTACATGAAATGTTTAAAAACTAGTGTTGAGTGAAAATGCTGAACACAGACAAGAGGTCACCCTGTTGAGCACCCCACGTTGTGCTGGGTGTCTGCTTATTTCTGTGGGTCCTTGCCAGTTATTAGATAGTGGTGCTTTTGTCAGCCAAAGAAACTCCACAGGGTCATTTGTTCAAAGTAGTGATAGTCACTTTGCCTTTGCTGCTGATCAGCTGGTCTAGACTGGTGGCTCCAGAATCATTTTTGCTCCTACCCCACACTTAACTCATCTCACTTTTGAAGAATGGGTTAACTCCTAATCTGTGTGGAACAGAGCTGCATCTTTAATCATTAGATATGGACCGAGGGCATGAGAGGACAAACCCCAGGTGACAGGGTTCTATAATGTTACTTATATGGTTTTAGAGCGAAATCCGAATTGCAAAATGCTGTCTTATGCAAATGGGCAGGTAGGGAGAATTTTTTTTTAATTAGATGTTTTTCTTTGCACTAATCATTGTTTCTTTTCCCTATTATTTGAGGTAGTTAGCTTCCAAAATACTGGGAGAACAATTTTTTTATAACATACAACCTGTTGCATACAGTGACTTTTATTTATTTTATTTTTATGTGTAAGAATATTTTGCCTGCATGTATGATAGTGTACCCGAGTGTTCAGTGCCTGAGATCAAAAGAGGGTGTTGGATCCCCTGGAACTGAAGTTACTGATAGTGCTTAGCTGCCATGTGGGTGCTAGGAACCAAACCTGGGAAGTCTGCAAGAGCAGCCAGAACTCTCTTAACAGCTGAGCCATCTCTCCAGTCCCCTATTAATTTTTATGACTTATTTTGTGTGTATGTATGTGGCATATGTATGTATGCATGTTTACATATGTGTGTGTCCATATGTGTGGAGGCTGCCATCAGGATCACTCGATCACTTTCAATCTTCCTCATTGAGGCAGTCTCCCAGATGCACCCAGAGCTGGGCTGGTTAGTTTCAGTAGCCAGCTCGCTCCAGGGATCCTGTCTCTGCCTCTGAGTGCTGGGATTGCAGGTGGTCTGCCATGCCTGCCCACTACTTCATGACTCTGGGGTCCAGACTCTGTTCCTCATGCTTGAGAGGCAGGGACTTTACCTGCTGACCAATCCCCCGGGCCATAGTAACTTTACATTGCAGTATTAGAAATCATTGTAATGCTTAATACAGGGCTTGGGGGTCTGACTCAGTGATAGCATTTGTGAGTAACTGGGTTCCATCTCCAGGAAAAATAAAGACCTCCAACCAAAAACTCCCAAGATATTGCTAACTAAATTAGATAACAATTTTGTATTCCTACATACTACTTTTTAAAAGTGAAATGTTTTAAAGTTCAAAGTCATAGGTTTTTTTTATTAGATTATTTATTTTTTTACATTTATATTTATATGTTGTTTATACATTTATATTTATTTACATATATGTGTGTTTTGCCTATGTGTATGTAAGCGCAGTATGTGTGTGTAATGCCTGTGGAAGTCAGAAGAGAGTATCAGCTCTCCTGAAACTGGATTTACAAATGGATGTTAGCCACCATGTGGGTGCTGGGAACCAACCCCAGGTCCTCTGCAAAAGCAGCCAGTGCTCTTAACCACTGAGCCATCTTTCCAGCCCTAGTCATAGCTATTTTTAGAAGCAAGGATATTGCCTATGTACATCCATTATGGGTGTTAGAGACAGTTCTGTTCAACACTCAAAGTATGCTGTTGTCTATTTTTTTCCTCCCTGAGGTAATTATAAACTTGATGTTTGGTGTAAGTGGTCATAAGACCAAGCAGGTGTGTGGTGCTTTGCAATGCGCTGTTGTGTTTCAGGAGTTTTCTGTTAACATCACTGAGGACTTCATTGAGTATCTGTCGGAAGGGGCTTTGGCCATTGAAGTGTATGGCCATAAAATGAGCGATCCTCGGAGAAACCCAGCCCTGTGGGATTTGGGAATCATCCAAGCGAAAACAAGGAGTCTCCGGGACAGGTGAGTTCTCTGTTCACTGGATTCCATTTCTAGTTTTGGAAAATTGCTAGAGATCAATATTGTCATTTGTATTTATTGTTTTTCTTGTTCTTAAATATGTGTGCACGCCTGTGTGTGTCTCTGTGTGTGTGTCTGTGTCTGCCTGTTTATCCACATGTATGGCAGTGTATGTGTGTGCTCTTGCTCGTGGGGGTCAAACATGGTGTTGGAAGTCACAGAAATCCTCTTGTCTCTGTTTCCCAAGTGCTGTGATTTAAGGTATGTGCCACCATGCCCAGATGATCCTAGGAGTCATACTTGATCACTCTCTTCCTTACTCATTGAGACGGTCTCTCAGTTGAACCCAGAGCTTGCCAGTAGGGATAGTCTGATTAGCCAGCTTGCTTCACACACACACACACACACACACACACACACACACACACACACACACAGGATCTCCTGTGTCCACCTGCCAGGCACTGGGCTTATAGTGGGCTGTTATAGCTACATGACATTTACATGGGTTCTAGACTTCCAGTGGGCTGTTGTAGCTACCTGATGTTTACATGGGTTCTGGACTTACAGTGGGCTGTCATAGCTACCTGACATTTACATGGGTTCTGGACGTACAGTGGGCTGTCGTAGCTACCTGATGTCTACATGGGTTCTGGACGTACAGTGGGCTGTCGTAGCTACCTGATGTCTACATGGGTTCTGGACGTACAGTGGGCTGTCGAAGCTACCTGACATTTACATGGTTTCTGGATGTACAGTGGGCTGTCGTAGCTACCTGATGTCTACATGGGTTCTGGATGCATAGTGGGCTGTTGTAGCTATCTGATGTCTACATGAGTTCTACAGATCCTGACTTGGGACCTCATACCCGTGCAGCAAGCAAGCATTCTAACTCCTGAGCCATCTCCTCACCCACCAATACTTTGTAAGCCAAAGGTCACATTTCCTGAACATCCTCAGGTTTCTGAGGTAGATGGCTTTGTCTCTATGGAATTAGTCCTCAGTACAACTTCTCCAGGGCAGTGAAGATGAAGATGGAAAAAATCATGGTTTTTTTTAAGGGGTGACAGGGGGATGGTGCTTTGCCAGGTCACTTCCTGTGGAGGGCTCTTCTCATAATGGGCCATGGAGAGACGAAAGGGATCTTACGACAGCATTGAGGTTTCTCTGTCTCCAGCTCAAAGATTCTTGTTGGTAGTAGTTGCCTGTTTGAGTTTGTGCTGCTGGGGTTTGAACCAAGGGCCTTGCACATGTTGGGAAAGCTCTCCACAGCGCTCCACCCCAGCCCTTTCCCAGCTCTTTCTGAGTGGCATCAGCAATAGGAGGCGTAGGCACATTTGTTGACCTAAATGGAAGAGTTAAAAGGCAATGACTGAAATAGATGTTTTTACTTTGATCTAATTATAGTTGAGAAACTGATTTTCCTCCCTTTTTTGGCACTAAGTAGGTTTTAGCAAATCCTAAATTAGAAGGTGAGATTTTTTTCCTTCATTCTCGAATTGACCTGAGAACCGATCCTTGTCAAGTCTCTGAGATGCCACCTTTTTCTTTGAGAAGAGAGTCTTTGTGCTTGGCTTCTGAGGGTCTGATTGGAGTGTTTCAGTTATCAAATACCATTTGGGTATAGATTTGCCATTGTCACATCTTTATTTTTTGTGTGGTCTGCATGTGGTCACATGTATGTGTGCTTGTGTGCATGCACACCAAGGCCAGAGGTTGATAGCAGGTGTCCCCTCAATCACTCTCCACCTTAGATATCCCAGTAGTATCTCTCCCTAGGACTCAGAGCTTCCTGATTTGATCTGTCTAGCTAGCCACCTTGCTCTGGGACTCCCTAGAACAACATAAAGGCACCATGCCTGGGGGTGTAGCCCAGTGTAGAGTCTTGCTTAGCATGTGAAGTCCACCTGGGTTAATTCCTAGCAACACCACAGACATCCACCACCAAAGGAGCCATTTCTAGTTGTGATGTTGTTAGAGTCACTTTGCACTTCATTTTGTTTGTGTGTGCTTTATATTTCTATTCAAACTAAGGCCATTCCTCTAAGTTATAATGTTTAGAGGTCATTCTCTGTCGGGTCAAATTGAAGATCCTACACTTCCTGTATGGGATGATTTAGGGGCTAGAGATGCAGTTTCAGTTAGTAGGGTGCTTGCCTGGTACACATGACGGGTTGGGGTTGGTTCCCATCACTGTGTACACTGGGTATGCTGCTACACACTTAGAATCCCAGGAGGAGGATGCAGGAAGATCTAAGGTTCAGGATTGTCTTTGACTACATAGTGAGTTTGAGGCCAGCCTGGGCTAGGTGGGGCACTGTCTTAGGGGAAAAAAAGTATAACTTCCCAAGAACTGCATATATTTCCCAGGTGGAGTGAAGTCACCAGGAAGTTGGAATTCTGGGTTCAGCTCTTGGAACAGAATGAGAATGGAGAATACTGCCCTGTGGAAGTGATTTCTGCCAAGGACGTCCCAACTGGGGGCATCTTCCAGCTCCGGCAGGTACTGAGATAGCCTGTGTCCATGGTAAACTCCTTGGCACTGGAAGGCTTATGCTGGATTCTTTTTGCCAGAAATGTTGACGGAGATGAAAGTACATTGGCCAAGTCCATTTCTTATGTTAAACTTGCTCCTGTCTCACTGGCATTCTTGAGCTTGCTACTTATGATATCTTAAAGGCAGTTTCTGAGAGAGTTAAGGAAAAGATAAGCCTTTTTAAAAACATTTTATTGTTTTTAGTTTTTGTGTATTTATGTATTTTTATTGTGTGCATGAGTGTGTGCATGTATGTGTGTGCATGTGTGTGCATGTGCATGTGTGAGTGAGCTCACACTGCACATGTATAGAGGTCAGAGGACAACTTGTAGGAGTTGGTTCTCTCCTTTCACCTTGTGAGTCCGGGGATTAAACTAAAGTTATCAGCCTTGGTAGCAGGTGCCTTTACCCACTGAGGTATCTCTCTGCCTCCCCCTCCACCCCAATAAGCTTTAAAGGAAAAAACTGAATGGTGAGAACAGAAGACAAACATATCAAGCAACATTCACACATTCATGGACACAGGGAAAAGCAGTTCAACATGGTAGAAAGACTCCAACATACGGGACCTGACCTGCTGGCTCACTGTTGGCCATGCTGGGTCTGAGCTGTGCACCTGTGAACTCCTTCAGTGTCCTCTCCCTTCACCTGGACTGAGGAGAGGAGGGAAGCACCTGCATTGTGGGATTTGTCTGAGAATTACGAGACTGTGTGCAGAGCCCAGTGCTTTACACAGGCAGATGTTGAGTGTGTGCATCTGAGTGGATCCGGACACACACAGAGCCAGTGCATGCATCTGAGTGGATCCGGACACACACGGAGCCAGTGCGTGCATCTGAGTGGATCCGGACACACACAGAGCCAGTGCGTGCATCTGAGTGGATCCGGACACACACGGAGCCAGTGCGTGCATCTGAGTGGATCCGGACACACACGGGGCCAGTGCGTGCATCTGAGTGTATCTGGACACAAACGGGGCCAGTGCGTGTATCTGAGTGGATCTGGACACAAACGGGGCCAGTGTGTGCATCTGAGTGTATCTGGACACAAACGGGGCCAGTGCGTGCATCTGAGTGGATCTGGACACAAACGGGGCCAGTGTGTACATCTGAGTGGAACCGGACACACATGGAGCCAGGCATGCCACCATCTGTCAGTCTGCACTGCGAACTAATGCTGAGGAAATCTATTTAGCTAATATTTTTGGTTAGTTTACAGAGAGAAGATCTCATTATAAATGTCATACATATAAAGGTCGTACATATAAAGGTCGTACATCATATAAAGGTCATACATCATATAAAGGTGTACATATAAAGGTTGTACATCATATAAAGGTCATACATATAAAGGTCGTACATCATATAAAGGTCGTACATATAAAGGTCGTACATCATATAAAGGTCATACATATAAAGGTTGTACATATAAAGTTCGTACTACATATAAAGGTCGTACATATAAAGGTACATCATATAAAGGTCATACATATAAAGGTCATACATATAAAGGTCGTACATATAAAGGTCGTACATCATATAAAGGTCGTACACATAAAGGTCGTACATATAACGCCTCCCCGCTCTGGCCCCCTCGCTCCCCTCTGGCCTCCTTTCTGGTTCCCTTTTCCCCCAAACTCTTCCTTCTGCTTTCATGTCACATGTGTTCCAAATAGTGAAAAAAAACTTAATATAATTTGCGTGAAGATTTGGAAATGCTTTTTGCTCTGCATTGTTCAAACATCTAGTACACTACTTACTGTGTACTCTGAGTTTCCATGGAGAGGGCTCAGTGGCTAAGAGCACTTGCCATTCTTCTAGAGGACCCAGCTTGTTCCCAGACCCATGCTGGGTGGCTCACAACTGCCTGTAACTCAGCACCAGGGGATCTGGCACCCTCTTATGGCCTCCACAGACATGCATACACACACACACACACACACACAGAAATACACATAACTAAAAAATTAAAAATTTAAAAATATTAAAATTGTTCTAGAAAATGAACATCCAGGAATTCATATGCTTTAATATTTTTCTGACTGTTTTAAAAAATTGAAGCAGGGGCTGGAGAGATGGCTTAGTGGCTAAGAGAGTTTGCTATTCTTGTAGAGGACCCAAGTTTAGTTCCCAGTGTCCACATCAGGCAGCTCACAGTCACCCATAATTCCAGCTCCAGGGATCCATTGTCTGTTTTGGGTTCTTTTTGCTACTTGCACTCATGTCACGCATATATCTTATATATATATATATATAAATATATGCACTTTACTTTAGTATTTTATAATCAGCTTATATAAGTGCACCCGTGTCATGCAATGCCTGCAGAGGACAGAAGAGGGTGTTGGACTCTTGGAACTGGAGTTACAGACAGTTGTTAGCCACCATGTGGCTGCTGGGATTTGAACCAGGATCCTCTGCAAGAGTAGACAGTGCTCATAACTGCTGAGCCATTTCTCCAGCCCCACATAATGCAATTTAAAATAAAATGTCTTTAAAAGGAAGGGGAAGGCATATAAATGTTAGCAGGTGTACAGATGCATTTCTGCGTAGGCAATGGACTTAAAGCAAAGACGGGGATGTAAGTGAAGTAGGATTTTTACAGTGTGAAGAACATCTTTTTCTAGGCATCTGTGAAAATTTACACATCTTCCTTGGCTGCCTTTGAAAGTCATATTCTGGAAGCCAGGCTCTCCCCCCCCTCCCCCCCCTTTTTTTTCTTTTCTATAGCTTAGTATCAGCTAGATACTTCTGTGTTTACCATACTTCTGAGCCCTTTCCTGAAAGTGTTCAAAGATGTCCTTGGTTTGTTAGGAAAGGCTTCTGTGAGGACAAGTGCCCACCCCCCAAAGTCCAATAGGGTCTGTAGAGGGTTTTCCTGTACAGATGATAAGGACAGGCCCCTGAGCAGGGTGGAAGAGGCCGGAAAGCAGAAGCAGAGGTGGGCACAGAAGCCTGGGAGCTTGCTCAGCCCACTGCAGTCTGATACAAAATCAGGACCTACTGTTCTTGGACAGGATGGTGGCAGGTGAGCGGGGCTGGTTTAACATGGGGAAGTGTCGCAGGAAACAGTGGTAGCGGCAACGCTGCAGCAGGTTTGGGTACTGGTTGAAGTATACTTTTCAAAGCTTTCCACGGAGCAGCTGGCCATTTTAGACCTGTATTCTCCTTGTCTTCCCACTGTGTGTCCCAAACCTTCCTCTGTGTGTCTTACAGTAAACAAATGGTAGGTCAGAATAGACAAGAGCATACTAACTGAAGTGGTAAAGCTATCTTAGACTATTAAAAGAAGTTTTCTGGGCTGGAGAGATGGCTCAGGGAGTAAAGGTGCTTGCCACATGAGCCTGTGACCTGCATTGGTCCCTGGAGCTCTGAGAAAGGTGGAAGGAGAGAACTGACTCCCCGAAGTTGACCTCTGAAGTCGACGTGCATGCTGTGTCAACGTACACCCGTATACATTATGCATATACACCGTAATAGTAATAATGATAATGAAAATTTTAAAAGGAAAATGCTTTCTGATGGGTTTTTCCTAACAGATGCCTCATGTACAGTCCTTGGAAATGCTCAGATCTGAAGACCCCTATGCCCTGTCTGTCCAGGTGTCCTGTCTGTGCAGATGGAGTCGGCAGGACCCGTGGCTGTCTCAGCACATTGTCTTGCCTGTGCAAAACTCTTGGGAGCTAAAATGTGATGGAGGAAGGCAAGAGTAATTGACTTGAAATTGGATATTCAGATTCCATTTTTCAAATTCTATTCTCTGTTCCTAAATGTTAGACCCAATTCGAGGTCATAGCCTGGGAATACTGAGATTCTTCTTCACGGTGTTTCCCTTCAGCACATCTGTGGATTCGCACAGGGTTTACTCTGGGAATGATTTAAGCAGGAATAGCCTCCAGTGGATCCCTTTGTTTTTCAGTTTAGTTAAAAATTATTTTTTATTCTAGGAAGAGGGCAGAGATTCCAAGGAGTCTGTGGCCTTTCTTTTTGCTAACTCTGTTGATTTTTGTTATGTTTGTTTATCAGTGTGTGTTTGTGTGTGTGTGTGTGCGCGCCTGTACATTCACGCAGATCAGCTTTGCCTGGTTTAAACCAGACTGTATACTGACTTTGGTCATCTGAGCTTTAACTTCATATGCCACCTGTGTTTTTCTGTAATAATAGTTTAAAGACTATATTATATTTGTAATTTAAACAGTTATCAATATTACGAATTTACTAGTACCTAACATTTTGTGATTCTTCGTAGTGTTTCCAGATTGGCGATGCATGTGCTTGATTATTTACTTAGAACCTGTCCATAGAAAGGTGTATTGATGGTGCAGTTATTTGACCCTGAAGCAAGCTTGTACCAATTTGAATTCCTGTCCCACAGTGTATGATATTGCCTGTTTCATAAACCTCAGTCTGTTTTGGAAATACTTTCTACCTTATGAAGCAAAAAGAAAAGGAAATCATACTTACTTTTATCAGTAAGTTGAACTTTTTTTAAGACAGGGTCTCACTGTGTTGCATTGGCTGACCTGGACTGTGTAGACCAGGTTGGCCTTGAACTTGTAGAGATCCTCCTGCCTTTGTCTCCTGAGTGCTGGGATTCCAGGTTGCACCACCATGGGCAGCTCAGTTGAGCATTTTTAATTAGACACTGTTTACATTCCCTTTGTTAGTCTGCTTCCTTTGATCTGGGTGTTGTATCTCATGCCTGCAATTCTAGGACTTGGCAGGCTGAGCCAGGAAGATTGTCTCAAATTCAAGATCAGTCTGAACTAGAGTACTGCACTAGCCAGGGCTGCATAGCAAGATCTTGTCTTTCAAAGAGCAAAGAAAGAAAAGTTTCCTCTTAATGTTTTTGTTATTGAAGAAATAGAAAACATATTCATTTTGTTTTTCTATCTGCTTAAGGAAAATACATTTTCCTGACTAGGTTTGAACCTTTTATTTTAGTATTTAACAGTTATGAGACAGGTGAATGTCTCCAAAGTTAAATGTTTTTCTCAGCATTAGCCTGTAGGGGTCTCTCTAAACTGTAATTTTGAAAATCCAGAATCTGATTTTTGAGTTTCACAATCTGTGCTCCAGGGGCAGTCCCGGCGAGTTCAGGTTGAGGTGAAGTCTGTACAGGAGTCTGGGACCTTACCACTCATGGAACAAAGCATATTGTCAGTTGGCATCGGATGTGTGAAAGTTAGACCTCTCAGGTCTCCTAAGATCCAGGAGAA
The DNA here is from genome assembly GCA_009823505.1 of Rhizomys pruinosus. Taxonomy (NCBI): domain Eukaryota; kingdom Metazoa; phylum Chordata; class Mammalia; order Rodentia; family Spalacidae; genus Rhizomys; species Rhizomys pruinosus. Next base: position 1,364,280 of record VZQC01004221.1, read on the forward strand.
CTACCATGTAAGTTTCTACATCTTTGTACTTGCTGTAAGACAAAAGCAGCCCAAGTCTTTTGAAACTCTGCTTTCCCCCAACACCCCTGTCAGTGTCCCTTGCTCTGCCTTGGAGGTCTTGGCCCAGGTCCGTGCACTGACACCGTACTGGCTTTACCCTGGTATACGGTGAGCTGAGAGTTAAAAACCTCTCACCCTGGCAAACCTCTAAGCCTAGTGATGAACCTCCCCCCCTCTGTCGAACCCCCCACTGGCTGGTGAAGACTCTCTGCCAGCAGGTGTTTGATTTCCCCTAGTGTGTGGGGTTGTAAGCCCAGCAGGGAAAGCATTGTACTGTCTGAAAAGGTCAGAGGAGCCTCTTCACTTCCCTAAGAAGTGCTTGTCTTACCAACTTCCTGACAACTGAGGGCTTGAGTGGGGCTGGGGTGGGTGTATCAGTTAAATCAAAATTCATGACCTGTGGGAGAAGATTCAGAGAGTGAGTAGAGGCCTCATTTGTGGATAAATCATTGTTTTGGTTCTGTGTAACGTACTGTTTTCTTTTAGGAGGATGAGGAGGACATGGACAGCTACCAGGTAATTGAGCACTGTCGGCCTCATCAATCAGCTTGATTAAAGTACTTAATTACACAGGCCAGGATCTTGTACCGCTACTTGATAATTAAGCAATTCTGGTTCAAATGCTGCCTTTTCCAAAACTAAGACAAAGTAGGGAATGCTGTGTGTTCTGTGTCTCCCCGTGGAGGGAGCATGCTAAGAGTAGTGGGTCCTGTGGCGGGATCCTCTCCCAGGCTGGGTTCCACATGGGCTGCCAGCATCAACCACCTTCCAGCTCCTCTTCCTAGACTCCCCTAGAGTGCAGTCACCTCCCCAGGGGGCTACCCTGTACCCTGAATGCCCACTTCCTTGAGTTATTCAGGGGTTTGGAGGGGCTTTGTTTACCCCTTTCTTTTCTTTGCAGAATCTGCCAGATTTTGTTGTCTGTGAAGTATCATCTTGTTAGTCATCATTTAGTGCTGCCGAGCTCTTTGGAGCCTGATTATGTCATCCACTGTAGTCACTCTCCCGGCTTTGCATCATCCTAATTTGATAGAAACGTCTGCCTTCCTATAAGTCACTGATAAAAAGAACCCATCGTATCAGCTGGGGTTAAATGCAGAGTTCCATGGTAGCACCATGCAGACTTCTCTTAAGTGGACATTATCCCATTCATCACTGCTCTTTGGTTGTGATGTTTGAGTCCTCTGTGACTCCACTCAAAGGAGATGCATGGCCGCTTCTACATCTTGTCCACAAGAATGTCATGGGCTATTTGGTTAAGTGCCCTGCTGAGATCCAGACCTCTGGCGTCTGCAGCATTCCTCTGACCTGCCCAGTCCCTAACCATATTAGCAAAGGAAATGAGGTCAGGTTGGTGCACTGGCAGGTGTTGACTGGTAGAGTTCGGTCTGTCAGTAACAACCCCTGTCCTCTTGCCTCACCCCTACCTCCTAAGCACACAGAGCAAGAGAGAAAGAAGCCTTTACGTGCTATAGTATTTATTTATTTATTTATTTATTTATTTATTTATTTATTTATTTTTGAGACAGGGTCTCCCTATAACCCCAGCTGGCCTGGAACTCACACTGTAGACCAGGCTGGCCTTGAACTCAGAGATCGGACCGTCTCTGCCTCCCGAGGGCTAGGATTAAAGGCGTGCGCCACCATGTCCGGCTTACATGCTGCAGTGAGCCATGTAGAAGTTAAAGGACTCTTTCTGAGGATTATTGAGTACACTTTGTGAGGTTCTGTCTAGCAAGGCAGCTGTAGAGAAGGTTTGTTTCTTATGGTTGGGATTCAACAGGTACAAATGGAACCAGTTCTGGGTGCTGTCGCTTTGGACAGTCCCTCTCTAGAACATAATGCTTCTGTTCTGAGTGTTCCTGACCTGAATTGTGGGTAGAGTCTCTTGGTGGTACTAGATATTGTAGAGTGCATGGCTAGATGCTATGCAGGAAGCCCTCGATTCACTGTCAGAGTCCAGCATAAGCGGGACGCTGTTGCACAAGCCTCCATCTTAGCACTTGAGGGGCGGGAGCAGGAAGAGCAAAAGTTCAAGATCATCCTGAGCTACATATTGAGTGAGTTACAGGCCAGTTTGGGTTTTAAAAGACCCTTTCACAGACACACACACAAACGGGATCAGTGTGTACTTGCTTCTGTGGGGGAGGGGGGGCGCACGTCTGTGGGGGCGTATCCCTCTGCACTGCACAGGGAATCTGCACTTGCTTCTGTGCGTGTGGGGGCGCACGTCTGTGGGGGTGCTCTATCCCTCCACACTGCACTGAATGCGACTCTTCCTGTTTCCTTCCAGGATCGGGATTTAGAGAGGCTACGTAGAAAATGGCTGAATGCACTGACAAAACGTCAAGAATACTTGGATCAACAGCTGCAGAAGCTCGTCAGTAAATATGGTAGGAAGAACAAGCTGAACCTTCCTCTCTTTCCACGTTAGTGCTCCGCAACACTGTCTGTAAGATAAGAGCCAGGTGAATCTGGGTGTCCAGAGCGCATGTGCGTTACCTCTGGCTTTGGGCCTATCTTCTCAGAAGAACATTTTTCTGGATATAATGGTACCTTCTTATAGCTCTTCAAACAGACTGGGTGGAGATGGAGGGAGGGAGGGAGAATACGAAGCTAGGAGCATGCAGGGCCAAGTGCAGCAGGGAAAGGTGCTCATTTCTCGCCGGAGGCCTCAAGAGCTTGGGTGCTGAGCCAGACCTTCATGCCCTGCACCAGAGCTCTGTGGACATCAGGCAGCCGCTCAGAAAGTCGTGTGCCCACCCCCTCAAACCCCCAGGAGAGCTACTGGCTACTGAAGACAAACATGGAAACAGCAAGCAGGATTCCGGAACTTAATCCTCATGTCTCCCTTCTAGATAAAACAGAAGACGACGCTGACCGTGAGGCGCAGCTCCTGGAGATGCGGCTGACACTCACCGAGGAGAGGAATGCGGTGATGGTGCCCTCAGCTGGCAGCGGCATTCCCGGGGCTCCAGCAGAGTGGTAGGAACCCATAGAGTCTTCTAAAATTCCCAGGGGTCACCAGGTCCCTTCATTTTCCATTTGAGTTTGGCAATGCTGCAGTAAATGGCTGATTCAGCACAGCATGTTTGAATTGAAGGAACTGTGAAATGATTTTCATGATCTGCATATGACTGGCCTAAAACTTTTATTAAATAATACTGTTACTGGCCAAAGTGATTAGGATTTCTGAGAACTTAAATCAATATTTAGTACCACTGCACTTAACATTAAAAAGTAGTTAACATATTAATTACTTGGATCATTCATCCCCTTAAAAGAATGTTTGGTCATAAGAAAATTGCAGCTCCACCAGTTTTTGGTTTGGGTGCTTAAACTGTGTGGTCAGCAAATGTTCTCTGACATTTGACAGAAATTAAAAATAGCAAGCAAAGTCTCAAGAAGCCTGTAAGTATATTGTTAGGTGAGAAAGGAGGTTTAAACAGGTTTCACCATGAACCATAATTGGGTCTAAAGCAGAGTCCAAGTGTCTCAGAGCACAGAATACAGTTCCTCCTGTCAGCTTACAGTGAAATCACTATCCTAAGCCATTGTCACCCAGACCCCTAGTAACCCAGGGTGTGTTCAAGCCAAGTCGGAGTGTTGCTACTGAGACTGCTGCCTTTGAGGTGTCACCTGTCCTTTGTGTTCCAGGACCCCAGTGCCTGGGATGGAAACCCACATTCCTGTTATATTTCTTGACTTAAATGGTAAGTTAGTGGTGGCTTCTGGCCATGGACCATGTTGAAGTAGTCAGAGTAGCACTTTATATTCTAACTGCTTGTGTGCTTTGACTTCCATCACCCTGAGCTTAGGGTCAGTGAGTGAGTGCCACACTCCAACGCTGACACAGACGCCAATTATTTGAAGTCATCTCCTCCCTCTCTCTCTCTCCCCCCCCTTCTCTCCCTCCCTCCCTCTTCCCCTTCTTCTTCCCTCCCCACTCCCTCTTAGCAGTACTGGGGATTGAACCTGGGGCTTCATAACTTGCGGGTACCCTATCACTGAGCTACAGCGCAGCCTCTGAGCATTCTGTATTCGTAGCAGTGATAGGCATGGTTCACCAGGACATTTTCTCCCCTCTCCTTGCCGCAGCTCTGCCTGTGAGCATGCACTGTTCTTCCATCAATTTAGGATGGTTTTCTGTACTGAAAATATTTTTCGACTTTAATTCCTTGGGAAACTCTTTTCTCTGGAAAGGACTACTAAGTAGGGATACTATGTTTTCTTAGCATTTTTTAATGATTTTTTTTTTTCCGCCTTTTCACTGAGTTCCTGTGAACTTATCCCTGCTTGCTTTTTTTTTTAAATAATTGTTTTCTCTCCCAACTCATGGGCTCTGTCAATAAGAGGGAAATAGAAAATGCACAAGATAGGGAGCTAAAAATAAGTTAGAAGTCAGCAGTCAAGTTTTAGAACACCTGCAGAACGGTGCATTAAAATGAATCCCCTAAATAGGCAGGCTTGGGTGGCTTCAGTGAACAGAAGTGAGTTACAGTGTCAGGTACTCCACATCTAGTGCCCTGGGCTGGTTTTTATATACATGGTTAGAGAGAAACTACAGGCCACTCTCTCCCTTCAATGGGCCTACCCTGCCCTGTGGTTCTCTTGAACCTTGGAGCTGAAGATGGCTCCACCTATTCTTTTTTGTTTTTAATTCTATTTATTATTTTTATTTTCTGTGTATGAGTGTATTGCCTTCATGCATGTAAGTGCATCCATGTCATGCATGTAAGTGCATCCATATCATGCAGTGCTTTTGGAAGTCAGAAGAAGGTGTCAGATACCCTGGAACTGGAGTTAAGTTGTTAGCTGCCATGTGGGTACTGGGATCAAACCTGAGCAGTCAGTGCTCTTTACCATGAGCTATCTCTCTAGCCCCTGGCTCTACCTGTTCTTATGTCAGGCTTCCTAGATAGGTGAAGGGCAGCCTTGTATGAAAGTGGGAAGAATGTAGCTTTAAGAAGATCTGTTAGGGGCTGGAGAGAGGGCCTAGCGGTTAAGAGCGCTGACTGCTCTTACAGAGGACCTGGGTTCAATCCCCAGCACCCACATGGTGGCCGAGAACCGTCTGAAACTCCAATTCCTGGAGAACTCCAGTTCCAGGGGAATCTGACACCCTCTTCTCACCTCAGCAGCATTGCACAACACAGGGGCACAAACTTGCATGCAGATAGTACATTCATATACATATGGAAATAAATAAAATAAAATAAAATAAAATAAATTAAAAAAAAAAGATCTGTTAGCTGTGTGCTTATGTTAAAAACATAGCATATCAAATAGTGGGTTTCATTATGACATCTTCATGCATATACTGTGCTCTGTTCATGTCTGCTCTGGGCCCTTTCCACTCGTTCCCTTCCTTCCCTCAGACTGTTCCCTTCTACTTCATGGTAGACAGACAGGTGGGGGTGTAGGTGGGTTGATAGGAAGCTTGGCACATAGAGCTAGATTTCTGAATATGAGAGAAAATGTGAACTTTTTCTTTCTTTCTCTCCCATTACCCTCTTGTTCCTCCCTTCCCCTTCCTGTAGATGACTTCCTGTCTCCATATCTCTTTCTACTTTCATGCCCTACTATAGGGAAAACATACTATCTTGTGATTCTGGTTTATTTCACTTAATGTGATGAACAAGGCCATCTCTCGTCCATCCGTTTTCTTGGAATGACATGACTGTACTCTTCTCCACTGTGTATGTGCACAGATTCGTCTGGGCTTCTGAAGAGACAGTCAGGACTTTGTTTAGCGCTCTGTGCTTTTAGTGGTCCACACAAGTGCACTTATGTTGCAGGCCTAGGCATGAGCCTAAGGCGGATGGGAACTGGGAAGCCATGCTTAGGGCTAGGTGACCACAGGGTCCTAGCAGTTTCTAGCTGGAACTGCCCTTAGGCAGTCCACCCTTTTGTTGGGTTTAATGCTCAGGTAACTGGAATTGCGCTCCTAGATTCCCATTTCTTAAGTGCACTCAAAGGTGGAGGATCTGGGCTGTACTCCTGCCATTAACATTCATGAACAGATTTCTTGAACCTCTTAGGTATCTTGGCTTCCTTTGCCTTCCGTGTGAAATATGACACACGGGAAGGGGCTTGGGTAATTCCTTGAAGCACTTTCTGTTTCTCTGGTCTGTGAACTCTTTAAGTGGTTGTCATCAGTGTCATGTGAGGTTGCAGGGCAGAAAGCAAGTGAAATGCGAAGCAGAAGGATTTTACTAAGCGAGTTGAGGTTTAGGCAGTGGGGTTATTCTTGCAGACGATCTCAGTGTCTAATGGAGCCTCTGCTTTCAGCGGATGACTTCAGCTCACAGGACAATCTCGATGACCCAGAAGCTGGTGGATGGGATGCTACCCTGACTGGGGAAGAGGAAGAAGAGTTCTTTGAGCTGCCGGTTGTGAAACACCAGGATGGAGAGGTAAGTTAGGAACGGCAGAAGGCCAGATAAGGAGTTTCCCCAGCCCCGCAGGAGCCCTGTGGAACACTCAGCAAGACAGCAGCTTCATTGTATGTGAGGGAACCCTGCTTAGGTCTTCCAGAAGAGGAGCTGGACCTCGACCTGCTGCTCCACCTACCTTACTTCTTCTGGGGAGGGATCCAGGTCAGTGTGGACAGTGCTGGCCAGCAGTGATAGTTATGCTTGTGTATCCCCAGCCCTAAGAGGTGGTGGCTGATCCCACTGAAGTTCAGGGAGCTCTAAGTGCATGGGGGCATTTGCTTTGCAATTTCTTCATGAGAACGTTTTTTTAAAGGAGAAAAGGCCAGGGTTGGTGATGTACACCTGCAATCCTAGCATTTGGGAGGCTGAGGCAGGAGGATTGTGAGTTCAAAGCCAGCCTGAGCTACATGATGAGGCCCTAACACCCCCCACCCCCCACTTCCCCACCAAAAAAAAAAAAAAAAGCAAAAGAATTAATGAAGTTGGTATGGCAAAATCTGGATCTGCTGGTTGAATCTATGTGAAAGGGGATAATCCTCGGGGTTTCTACCCTAATTTTGAGTGTGCTTGACAGATGATACCAAGATGTGTGAGGGACAGAGGTAGGTGTGACTCCTGTTTTGCAGGAACAACGTCCCTTAGTGGCATTCCTAGGAGCACTCCTGTGGGCTACCCAAGCTAATTCTGTTAGGACAACAGCCCTGCACCCCTCCCTCATCCTGAGCCTTGCCTGTGTCAGGTGTGACCAGATAGGCTTGGGATGGTTTCACGTTAAGGTAGACCCCATGGTGCACGCCTTTAATCCCAGCTCTCAGGAGGCAGAGGCAGGTGGATCTCTGTAAGTTCAAGGCCACCCTGATCTACATAGGGAGTTCCAGGCCAGCTGGGGCTACATGGAGACCTTGTCTCAAAAATACAAAACAATACAAAATAAACAAACAAAAAATCAAACAAAAAAGTAGACCCCATGGCAGCAACACAGTTTGTGATCCTGGGCTGAGAAGACGGCAAACTTAAATACGAACCCTACAGTCAGTAATGTGTCATGTGACATTGAACTTCCTGAATGTGACAGTTGTCTGAAACTTATTCAAAGTGAGTCAGGTGGGTGGGGAGCGAGGGGAGAGGCACTGAAGTAGTCACATTGAGTTGAGGAATGGTACACAGAATCCAGGGTATTCAAGTTTTTCAAGTTTCCTTGCTGTTTGATCATTTTTTAAAAAATACGTAGTTCAACTTATAGAGATAGATGGCTCAGTGGTTAAGGCACTGGCAGCTTTTGCCAAGGACCCAGGTTTGATTCTTGGACAGTGCCCTCTTCTGGCTAATGCAGGCACTGCACACTTTGGTACATTTCTGCTCCTGCAGACAAATACTCATGCACATAAAATTAAAAATAAATAATTTCTGGGTTGGAGAGATGGCTCAGCAAGTAGGAGCACGCTGCTCTTGTAGAGGACCTGGGTCTGATTCCCACATGGCAGCTGACAGCTGTAACTCCAGTGGGCAGTGCATGACACAGGTGTACTTACATGCATGCAGGCAATACACTCATGCACCTTAAGTAAAAATAATAAAAAGGAAAATAGTATAAAATAAGTAATTTTCCAGCAAGTGGGTAGCTCATAGGCAACATGCCCAGAACTCTGCAGTCTCGGGTGCAGCGCTGCATGCTCACATCCCATCATCTTGGAGGGAATGTCTACCCAAGCCACAATGGGGTGCTCGTGAAGGTCTGTGTGTCTTTGAAGAGTGAAGTACTGTCTTGCCTCCTCCACAGGTAAAGGCAGAGGCCTCCTGGGACTCAGCCGTGCACAGCTGCCCTCAGCTCAGTAAAGGCACTCCTGCAGATGAGCGAGTGTTCCTCATCGTGCGTGTGACGGTCCAGCTCAGTCACCCTGCTGACATGCAGCTGGTCTTGCGCAAGAGGATTTGTGTCCATGTTCATGGCCGCCAGGTGAGGATTCCATCCTAGGAGCCCAGGGGACTAATCACAGGTGCAACTGTGGGCTGGCTGTGGAGTGATTGCTCAGACCTCTTTAGACCTGGTCTGTGGAATTCTGAGCTTCGATTTCCCAGGTGCCTGTTGCTGTCTTCCCCCATGCTGAGTCAGGTCCTAAACATAACATCTTGTCCTCCTTTCAGGCAGTGTGGTTACACTGAGGGCGGATTCACAAAGGAGTCCCACCTCGGGGAAGCTTGGTGGCTTTGTGTCTGTTCCTCTGGTCTTGCAACACTGAGGAGGTTCTCTGTAATCAGTTCATTACCATGGGGTGGCTGACTCTTCTTTTTCCAAAAAGTCTTTGATTTATCCATTTGACTTTGGTGGGTAAAGGTGAATAAGAATTAGTCTGGGTCTTTAAAGAGCCAAAGTCCATTTGGTAAGAGATACCTGTTTAAGTACTTGCACTGTCTGTGCTGAGTGCTGGGGTGTAGGTGCTCACCTGTGTGGGGACGTTGTCGTGATAATAGAATACAGTCCACAGAGCTGACAGAGCCTGGAGGGGAGGGCAGCGTTTGTGTCAACACTAGAGAACACTGGGTGGAGTGGGGTGAGTGGGTGTCCCTGCAGAGGAGGAGATGCGTGGGGAGAGGTTGGCAGCTTGGTAGGAAGGTGGATAGACCCAGGCACATGAAGGGCTTTCCTTGGAAAACCCTAGGTCAGAATTTAAACCGTGTTTTACTGGATTTGCAAACGTGAGGCTGCGAGAGGTGGGTCCTGGGGATCCTTGTTGGCTTTGTCACCTCTCTTTCATGAGGCATTCTCAGTATACTAAATGAAACTAGTATAGGTGGAAATAAATCTTCTCATTTAAAAGGACACAGCCATGGTTGACAGACTTCTAGATTTAATCTCCACCCTAAAAATTAATCTTTAGTTCTAAATGTCACACTGATATCAATCTTTGAAATGAAGACTGGCGGTAATGCTGTTAAAATTGCAGCTCTTTAGCTTGCCAGTCCAACATCAATAAAATCCAGGTCACGGGGTTAGCTGCAGACGTATTTGTGTGTTCCCACTCTTGTCAGTGCCCCTCCACTCCCACCCCACCCTGCTGTGCTTACTTGGCCAGCGCCCTGCAGCGTCCCGTGCAGAGAGGGCATGCTGTCACGTGACCATGTTTCCATTTTTATTTTTGGTTTTGGTGGGAGCGACGTGTTGCCCTGTTCTTCCTGCTTGAAGTGATTTGCTAGAATATTCTAAGCCCTGCCCCACCCAATGTCAGACACTTTCATTCTTGAAAATTGTTTCTTCATTCAGAATGAGTCATATGGGCAAGTCAGTGTCATTAGTTCATGGAAATAGTTAACAGAAGCACCAGGTAGCGGCGGAATCCACATTCCCTCCGTCACCCATTCAGAAGCAGTGGCCCTGAGCACCCTAAGTGCACCTGAGCTGTCAGCGCCATAACACGAAGTGGAGGGTGGAGGAAATGGAGGAAATGGCCTCTGCATTCTGAGAGGCCGTGCGTGTGCGTGTGCGTGCATGTGTGTGTGTACGTGCATGTGTGCGAGCATGTGTGTGTATTTGTGCGTGTGCATGCATGTGTGTGTGTGCGTGTGTGTGTGTGTGTGTAGGTCAGAGGTGAGCCTCAGGTGTCAGTCCCCCCTCAGATGCTGCTCTCCCCTCCAAGTTCTGAGAAGCTCTTTTAAAATTACCTAGAGATCACCATATAGGAAGTAAATCAGTCTGAGGTAGGGTTTATAAGATTTCGTATTTTGGGGGGGCTGGAGAGATAGCCTAGCAGTTAAGAGCACCGACTGCTCTTGCAGAGGACCCGGGTTCGATCCCCAGCACCCACATGGCGGCCGAGAACCGTCTGTAACTCCAATTCCAGGAGAACTCCAGTTCCAGGGGAATCCGAGACCCTCTTCTGACCTCCGCGGCATTGCACGACACGGCTGCACAAACCTACATGCAGATAGTACATTCATACACATAAAAAATAAATAAAAAAAAGATTTCATATTTTTAACTGCAAGTGGTTTCTTTCTTTCGCTGGGTTTTTTCCACGTTCTTCTTCCACGTTTGCCTCATGCCTGTTCGCTGCGCCGTCTCCTTATCTTTATTCATCAATCGTATTCCGCCCTCATTGCTGCTCTCTTCAACCTCTGCATGATGTTCAATCTTCTCAGCATCTCCAAATGAGTCATCAATGCATTAATTCAACAGTTCAATTCCTAACTGTGCAAAGAGCGCACTCAGCATAAACAATGACCAGGCACTCTTAAATCATTCTTCATAATGATCCTGCTTTGGTCAAGAATTTAATGCCAGAACTTGTCAATATTCATGTTACAAGATGTCCGTGGTGCTGGGGGAGGAAAGTAAAAGTGTCACCAGTGCTTGCTTACCTCAGTCGGAAGGTCACTTTGCTGTGTCTTGTTTGTTCTGTGCACGGGAGCTGGCTTTAACCGATGCCAGTTGGCAGGTTGCAGACCTCAGGCCTGTACTTCCCAGGTCTCAGGTGCAGGACTGGCCACACCCTGTAGGCGTCAGTCAGTTGTTTCTGTGCATAAAGCCAGTGGAGGAGCCGCATTTGGTGGTGTGAATTTCACCTGCGTGTGCTGGAAGTCTCTTTTCCTTTGTGCCTTCCCTTTGTTAACGTAAACAGAATTGGTGAGCTAGGAAATGAGAGCCTCTTTTGTTTTTCTTTAGGGTTTTGCTCAGAGTCTCCTCAGAAAGATGTCTCATCGAAGCTCTGTTCCTGGCTGCGGAGTGACCTTTGAAATCGTCTCCAATATTCCAGAGGTGAAGGATAATACGCAATTTGAATTTACTAAAAATAAACATTTAAAAAAGCTAACTCCCTGAAAGTCACCTCCCAAGACACACATACTAAATAAAATGGGCTGGTGAGATGGCTCAGTAGTGAAGGGACCACCAAGCCTGCTGACCCGAGTTGGATCCCTGGAATCCACATAGTAAGACAGAGCTGACTTGCACAGTTTGACTTCTACACACATGGTATGGCATGTGTGCATACATGCGCACACACTTATGAATTAATGTAAAAAAAATGAAATGCTTTCTTAAAGGAAATGCCATAGGTTTTTTGAGGAATTCTCTAACCATAACACTTTGTATGATGTATTTGTGGTTTTAAAAGTTCTGGTTCAGGAGGCAGAGGCTGGCAGATCTCTAAGTTCAAGGCCAGCCTGGTCTATATAATGAGTTCCAGGCTAGCTGGGGATACAGGGAGACCCTGTCTTGAAAAGACCAAAGAAAAAGTTCTGGTTTTAGTATTTTATTAAAGAACTCTTTGTTATTGTTGTTTGTTTTTTGAGACAGGATCTCCCTGTAGCCCCAGCTGGCCTGGAACTCATTATATAGACCAGGCTGGCCTCAATATCACAGAGATCCACCTGCCTCTGCCTCCAGAGTGCTGGGATTAAAGGTGTGAGCCACCATGCCAGGCTCTTTTTTTAAAAAAAAAAATTGTTTATTTGTGTGTGTGTGTGTGTGTGTGTGTGTGTGTGTGTGTGTGTGGTGGGGAGACATGCACAGGGCGCGTGTGGAGGTCTGAGGCTAGCTTCTGGGAGTCGGTTCCCTCCTCCCACTTGTTTGGAGGCAGTCTCTCTCCCGGTTTCTTTCTCTGTGCTGTGTACTCCTGGCCATGAGCTGCCTGTTGGTTCTCCTGTGTCTTCTCATCTTGTCTGAGGAGAGCTGGGGTTACAGATGTAAGCCATAGCATCCAGCTTTCTACTGGGCACCGGAAGGGTCTAGGGATCAAGGTCAGGCTGTCAGGCTAGTGCTTTTACTGGCTGAGCCATGTTCCCAGCCAAGAACATTCTTTTGAAAAGCCACTCAGCAGCTTTTGATTTGTAGAAAGTAACAATGACTATGGTATTACTCACAGAGGGAAGACATAGTCCAGCATAGAGATTTGTGTTTGATGTGGAACCGGAAGTCTTGTTTCTGTCACTTACTAGCAAAGGGAATTTGCATAAATAACCCTGAGTCTAAAATTTGTTTCATTTGTGAAATGGGGTTAGCAGTGCCTTTGCACAGGTGGTTCTGAGCATTCAGTGAGAGCCTGTGTGCGAGAAGCTGGTCCACCAGACGCTGTACAGTCGTAGTGAGAGCCTGTGTGCGAGAAGCTGGCCCACCAGACACTGCATAGTAGTTGCTGCTATTGTTACTGGGATTATTAATGTTACTATAGCTGTTTTGTCTTTGTGAACTGAAATCTTTCCAAGAGTCAGGCAGGTGGGCTTTGGACAGCTCTGATGGCAGCGATGGCAGCAGTGTGTACATGCTTCTGGATACCCATCCGGGTCAGCCGTGTCCACACAGCTGGGATATCACAGTGTCCCTTGTAGGGACAGGAGATGTGAGGATTCTCAGAAGAGGACTCTGAAAACTGGACAGAGGAGCACATCCTTGTTCCACACTCAGCTGTCAAAATGAGGGGAAGTAGAGACTGATATTTTCTAGGGAGAGGGAGGGGACACAGGAACTGGAGACTAGGGCTCTCCACACAGGCAGCAGGACCCTGGTGCCGTTCCAGGACTCAGGGTTTGTGCGTTGAGTCTGGTGTGTGTTTAAAAATGTAGGTCAGAGCCGGGCGTGGTGGCGCACGCCTTTAATCCTAGCACTTGGGAGGCAGAAGCAGGCGGATCTTTGTGAGTTCAAGGCCAGCCTGGTCTACAGAGTGAGTTCCAGGACAGCTGGGGCTCCAGGGAGACCCTGTCTCAAAAAGACCAAAAAAAAAAAAAAAGTGTAGGTCAAGCCAGGATTAGTCCCACCACTCTGAGAGGCAGTAGCCAGAGGATCTCTGATTCCAGGCCAGCCTGGTTTACATTGTCAAGCTCAGAGGCCAGCCTGGGCTACGGGGGACCCTGTCCAAAAAAGACCCCCCCCCCACAAAAAAAAGAGCAGGACAGTGCTTGAGCGCGAGTATGTCTCGTTATATGCATGGTTTTATACGGAGGCCAGTTTTTTTTTTTTTTAATATTTATTTATTTATTTATTTATTTATTTATTATTTTATTTTTATGTGTATGAATGTATTGTCTGCATGCAGGTCTGCGCACCCCCGTTTGTGTGATGCTGCGGGGTCAGAAGAGGGTCTCGGTTTCCCCGGAACTGGAGTTCTCCTGGATCCGGAGTCACAGACGGTTCTCAGCCGCCACATTGTGGGTGCGGAGGGAATCGAACCCGGGTCCTCTGCAAGAGCGGTCGGTGCTCTTAACCGCTAGGCCATCCCTCCAGCCCCGGAGGCCAGTTTTTAAAAGGACAGGAGTGTATGACAGAGTGCCTTGGGTTTGGAGGCCAGTTTTTTTTTTTAATTTTATTTATTTTTGTATGTGTATGAATGTACTGTCTGCACGTAGGTTTGTGCACCCGTGTCGTGCAATGCCTCGGAAGTCAGAAGAGGGTCTCGGATTCCCCTGGAACTGGAGTTCTCCTGGAATTGGAGTTACAGTCGGTTCTTAGCCGTCATGTGGGTGCCGGGGATCGAACCCTGGTCCTCTGCAAGAGCAGTTGGTGCTCTTAACCACCAGGCTATCTCTCCAGCCCCTGGAGGCCAGTTTTTAAAAGGACAGGAGTGGATGACAGAGTGCCTTGGGTTTGCTTTAGATTTTTTAAAAATGTTTATTTTTATTTTTATGCATGTGAGTGTTTTGCCTGCCTGTGTGTAAGTCCACCTGTGGTATACATTGTCTGTGATGGGCAGAAGCAGGCATTGGGTCCCCTGGAACTGAAGTTATGGTTGGTCCTTAGCTACCAGGGGAACTGAACCTGGGTCCTCTATAAGAGCAGCCAGTGCTCCTCACTGCTCAATCATCTCTCCAGCTCTGGTTTCTTATGTTGCCCAACACTTGCTTATCTCTGAAGCTACAGATAACAGCTCATTCCTTCTTGGATTTTCAAGTGAGACTTACACAATAAATTTTAACTATTTAAGGATTTAACTTAGAACCTCTCAAACATTTGAAAATTAAGCTGCTGCCAGGTGTTGGTGCACATCTGCAGTCCTAGACCTGGGAGGCTAAGGCCAGAGGATCAGGAATTTGAGGCTGTGGGTTACTTAGTGAGACCTTGTCACAGACAGACAGACAGACAGACAGACAGGCCCAGAAGCCAATGCCTGGGGATGTAGCTGTACTGGAGCCTTTACACAGCATGTCAAGGCCCTGGTCGTTCCTCAGCAGCCATCAGTCAGTCAGAAGTAAACTCTTTGTGAGTTGGGCTAAGTAAAATCTTGAACCTACACAAGATTTCTGTGTTCTTCATAATATTTAAGAGGAAAGAATTATGGGGGAATCAGTTTACAGCCAATGCCTGTGTGGTCGGCTGCTCATAATCAGCTGGGGCTGTGTGGTTGGCTGCTCGTAACCAGCAAGGCCTGACAAGTTGGCAGCCCTTCCTTTCACATTATCAAGTCCTGATGACAAAGAGAAAAAGTAAAACTTAAAAGTTTATTTTGTAAAGACTAGACCTAAAACCTAAATGAAAACATCCTTTAATAAGATAAGTTTCATCTTAAAAGAGGCCCCTGAAATATTCCTGTACTTTATGTCACAGAAGCTGTTAGGGAGAAGAGGGCCTAGGCTAGAGAGCAACAGACAGTTTCTCTTCTTCCAAAGCTGGGATGATGAGTGTTCTTTTCAGACACAGAAGATATTCCATGCTGGTGCGAGGCGAAAGCAAGGTCTGTCCTTACCTGCTCTCCTCCGTGCCTGGCTTTCCTCATGACAACTTGGAAATGAGGTTAACCTTGTTCATGGCCATTGCAAGGCTCAAAGGAGCAACTGGAGGAGACAAACATTTTTGTGAACTTAAACCATTTATAAACCTCCTATATTTAAAAAATATTTATCATTCCTCAGTGTAATCAAAGCCATATACAGGAAACCCACAGCTAATATCCTCCTAAATGGAGAAATGACAGAAGCATTCCCTTTAAAGGTAGGAACTTGGCAAGGCTGCCCCTGTCACCACTCCTTTTCAATATAGTGCTTGAAACACTTGCTAGGGCAATAAGGCAAGAAAAGGAAATCAAAGGAGTTCTAATTGGAAAAGAGGAAGTCAAGCTATCCCTTTTTGCTGCTGCTGATTGTTTACTTAAGGGATGCTAAAAACTCCACCAGAAAACTAGAAATGAATAAGAGTTTCAGTAAAGTGGCAGGCTACAAAATTAACCTAGAAAAATCAGTAGCCTTTCTTTACACCAACAACAAGCAACTGAAAAAGGAATACAAGGAGACCGTCCCACTCACAATAGCCTCAAAAACAATAAAATACCTAGGAACAAACCTAACCAAAGACACCAAAGATCTCTACAACAAAAATTTTAAACCCCCGAAGAAGGAAATTGAAGAAGACATCAGAAGATAGAAAAACCTCCCATGCTCATGGATTAGAAAAATTAATGTAGTAAAAATATCCATTCTACCCAAACTCTTGTCTACATTTAACGCAATCCCAATTAAAATCCCCAAGAGTTTCTTCACAGGCTTAGAAAAAAAGTCCTTAAATTCATTTGGAAAAACAAAAGATCTCAAATAGCCAAAACAACCCTGAGTGAAAAGAGTAATACAGGGGGGATCTCTATACTAGACTTCAAACTATACTACAGGGCTATAGTCATAAAAACAGCTTGGTACGGGCATAAAGACAAACCTGTTGATCAATGGAACAAAACTGAAGATCCGAACTTGAGCACATACAATTTCAGCCACCTCATATTTGACAAGGGGGCCAAGAAGACACAATGGAGAAAAGACAGCATCTTCAGCAAGTGGTGTTGGCAAAGCTGGATCACCACTTGTAGAAGAATGAAATTAAACCCCTACCTCTCGCCCTGTACAAAAGTCAACTCCAGATGGATTAAAGACCTCAACTCTGAAACTCTGAAGGTTGATGAAACCTGAAACTCTGAAGGTGATAGAAGAAAAAGTTGGCAGCAGCCTACAAGACATGGGCATAGGAAAAGACTTCCTAAATCAGACAGCAGCTGCACAAGAAATAAGATCAACAATTGACAAATGGGACCTCATTAAACTCAAAAGCTTCTATACTTCAAAAGACACAAGGAAGTGAGAGAAAAACCCCCAGAGTGGGAGGAACCCTTCACTGCAGAAACATCTACAATAAGCATTGATTTTCAGAGTATATAACAACTCAAAAACAAAGAAAAGAAAACAAAGAACTCACTAATGAGTGGAGCAAAGAGCTGAACAGAGACTTACACAAGTGAGGAATTAGGATGGCTGAGAAACACGAAACACCTTAAGAAGTATTCAACATCACTAATAACTAAAGGAAATGCAAATCAAAACCACTTTAAGATATCATCTTACTCCAATAAGACTGGCTAGGATCAAGAAAACAAATGATACCAAGTGCTGGAGAGGTTGTGGGGAAAGGGGAACACTTATCTACTGCTGGTGGGAATGTAAAGTGGTACAGCCACTATGGAAAGCAGTGTGGAGAACCCTTGGAAGGCTTGGAAGGAACCTGCCACCTGACCCAGCCATACCACTCCTGAGCATGTACCCACAAGACTCATCTTACCACAGAGATACATGCACAGCAGTGTTTATTGCAGCTCTCTTCACAATAGCAAAGAGCTGGAACCAACCCAAGTGCCCCTCAACTAATGAGTGGATAGAGAAAATGTGGTATATCTACACAATGGAGTTCTATGCAGCAGTAAAGAAAGATGACATCATGAACTTTGCAGGTAAATGGCTGGAGCTAGAAGATATAACGCTGAGTGAAGTAACACAGCCCCAGAAAAACAAACGACGAATGGTATCCCTCATCTATGGGTGCTAGCACCAATTACCTAATTGTATGGCAAACTGAGCAACATCAATGTGATCTGAAAACAACTGTGCTCTTATATTGTGAATCCCTTAAAAAAATAAAAAAATCATTTTGGAGAATGTATTATAATTGATAACATCTTAAAATTAAAACATCTTTGAAGTTAGAATGTCTTATAATTGATAGTATCTTAAAATTAATTGACCATTTTTTTTGCCTTAGTTGAATATATTAAGTTTCTTAAAGTTGATGGTATTAAAGATGTACAGTAGAATCTAGGGCTAACAGTTGTCGGTAACCCCAGTTCCAGGGAATGCAGCACCCTCTTCTAACCTCTGAGGGCACTGCACAACATGGGTGCACTTATATCTATGCAGGCAGTACACTCATACACATAAAATAAAAATAATGAAATATTAAATAAAAATTAAAAAGTTCTGTGGGTGGATATGCGTATGATATGTGCCATGAAGAATCTAGTGCATTCTCCTCGGTGTAGTCTTAACATGTGTCATCCATTCTCCAGGATGCCCAGGGAGTGGAAGAGCGAGAGGCCCTGGCACGGATGGCAACTAACGTGGACAACCCAGCTTCTGCTGCATCTGAGGCGTATATCGAAAAGTACCTGCGCAGTGTGCTGGCTGTGGAGAACCTGCTGACCTTAGATCGCCTCCGCCAGGTTAGCTGTAGTCATCTGCACTGTGGCAGGGTGCCTACCCAGCCCAATGCTGTACTTGACTCTAGAATTTAGGGTTGTTGCACCTGAAGTTTGAAAAGTTTAGTGACCCTAAAACAACCCAGAGTGACTGCAGTGGGGTTGTTCTGTCTTGTCAAGTCATGGCTGTCGTTTTTAAAAACTGGGGAAACCTGCCTGAATGAACAGTGGTGCTTGTTGGTGCATCTCTTACACATTTTCCTCATGTGTTTTCCAATTCCCAGGAAGTGGCAGTGAAGGAGCAGCTGACAGGGAAAGGGAAGCTGAACCGGAGGAGCATCAGCTCTCCCAGTGTGAACAGAGTGAGTAGCTCGCTGCCTCCCGCTGCCCTCTGGCCATCCGGGCCTCTTGCCTCATGCTGCCCACTTGCATCAAACTCAGCTGTTTCTAACATCCCTGTGCTGTGTAAGTGCCTTGTCCCTACCACTACGACACTTGCTCTCGCACCGTGTGCACACTGCTCATTTGTCTTTGTCCCTACCGCTAGGACACTTGCTCTCACGCTGTTTGCACACTGCTCATTTGTCCTTGTCCCTACCACTAGGACACTTGCTCTCGCTCCATGTGCACACTGCTCATTTGTCCTTGTCCCTACCGCTAGGACACTTGCTCTCGCGCCATGTGCACACTGCTCATTTGTCCTTGTCCCTACCACTAGGACACTTGCTCTCGCGCCATGTGCACACTGCTCATTTGTCCTTGTCCCTACCGCGCTAGGACCACTTGCTCTCACGCTGTTTGCACACTGCTCATTGTCCTTGTCCCTACCACTAGGACACTTGCTCTCGCACCATGTGCACACTGCTCATTGTCCTTGTCCCTACCACTAGGACACTTGCTCTCACGCTGTTTGCACACTGCTCATTTGTCCTTGTCCCTACCACTAGGACACTTGCTCTCGCACCATGTGCACACTGCTCATTGTCCTTGTCCCTACCACTAGGACACTTGCTCTCACGCTGTTTGCACACTGCTCATTTGTCCTTGTCCTTACCGCTAGGACACTTGCTCTCGCACCATGTGCACACTGCTCATTTGTCCTTGTCCCTACTGCTAGGACACTTGCTCTCGCACCATGTGCACATTGCTCATTTGTCCTTGTCCCTACTGCTAGGACACTTGCTCTCGCACCATGTGCACATTGCTCATTTGTCCTTGTCCCTACTGCTAGGACACTTGCTCTCGCACCATGTGCACATTGCTCATTTGTCCTTGTCCCTACTGCTAGGACACTTGCTCTCGCACCATGTGCACATTGCTCATTTGTCCTTGTCCCTTCCGCTAGGACACTTGCTCTCACGCCATGTGCACACTGCTCATTTGTCCTTGTCCCTACCACTACGACACTTGCTCTCGCACCATGTGCACACTGCTCATTGTCCTTGTCCCTACCACTACGACACTTGCTCTCGCACCATTTGCACACTGCTCATTTGTCCTTGTCCTTACCGCTAGGACACTTGCTCTCGCGCCATGTGCACACTGCTTATTTGTCCTTGTCCCTACCACTAGGACACTTGCTATCGCACCGTGTGCACACTGCTCATTTGTCCTTGTCCTTTCCGCCCCCCTAGGACACTGTCTCGCACCATGTGTAAACTCTGCTCATTTGTCCTTGTCCTTTCCGCTAGGACACTTGCTCTCATGCTGTTTGCACACTGCTCATTGTCCTTGTCCCTACCACTAGGACACTTGCTCTCACGCTGTTTGCACACTGCTCATTTGTCCTTGTCCCTACCGCTAGGACACTTGCTCTCACGCCATGTGCACACTGCTCATTTGTCCTTGTCCCTACCACTAGGACACTTGCTCTCACGCTTTTTGCACACTGCTCATTTGTCCTTGTCCCTACCACTAGGACACTTACTCTCACGCCATGTGCACACTGCTCATTTGTCCTTGTCCCTACCACTAGGACACTTACTCTCACGCCATGTGCACACTGCTCATTTGTCCTTGTCCTTACCACTAGGACACTTGCTCTCAAGCTGTTTGCACACTGCTCATTTGTCCTTGCCCCTACCACTAGTTAGGACCCTTGCTCTCGATCCATGTGCCACTGCTCAGGGTGTGTTCATGTGCTCATACCGCTAGGACACTTGCTCTCACGCTGTTTGCACACTGCTCATTTGTCCTTGTCCCTACCGCTAGGACACTTGCTCTCGCACCATGTGCACACTGCTCATTTGTCCTTGTCCCTACCACTAGGACACTTGCTCTCACGCTGTTTGCACACTGCTCATTTGTCCTTGTCCCTACCACTAGGACACTTGCTCTCACGCTGTTTGCACACTGCTCATTGTCCTTGTCCCTACCACTAGGACACTTGCTCTCACGCTGTTTGCACACTGCTCATTTGTCCTTGTCCCTACCACTAGGACACTTGCTCTCGCACCATGTGCACACTGCTCATTGTCCTTGTCCCTACCACTAGGACACTTGCTCTCACGCTGTTTGCACACTGCTCATTTGTCCTTGTCCCTACCGCTAGGACACTTGCTCTCACGCTGTTTGCACACTGCTCATTTGTCCTTGTCCCTACTGCTAGGACACTTGCTCTCGCACCATGTGCACATTGCTCATTTGTCCTTGTCCCTACCTCTAGGACACTTGCTCTCACGCTGTTTGCACACTGCTCATTTGTCCTTGTCCCTACCACTCGGACACTTGCTCTCACGCTGTTTGCACACTGCTCATTTGTCCTTGTCCCTACCACTAGGACACTTGCTCTCACGCTGTTTGCACACTGCTCATTTGTCCTTGTCCCTACCACTAGGACACTTGCTCTCACGCTGTTTGCACACTGCTCATTTGTCCTTGTCCCTACCACTAGGACACTTGCTCTCGCACCATGTGCACACTGCTCATTTGTCCTTGTCCCTACCGCTAGGACACTTGCTCTCGCACCATGTGCACACTGCTCATTGTCCTTGTCCCTACCACTACAACACTTGCTCTCGCACCGTGTGCACACTGCTCATTTGTCCTTGTCCCTACCGCTAGGACACTTGCTCTCGCGCCATGTGCACTCTGCTCATTTGTCCTTGTCCCTACCGCTAGGACACTTGCTCTCATGCTGTTTGCACACTGCTCATTTGTCCTTGTCCCTACCACTAGGACACTTGCTCTCACGCTGTTTGCACACTGCTCATTTGTCCTTGTCCCTACCACTAGGACACTTGCTCTCACGCTGTTTGCACACTGCTCATTTGTCCTTGTCCCTACCACTAGGACACTTGCTATCGCACCGTGTGCACACTGCTCATTTGTCCTTGTCCCTACCACTACAACACTTGCTCTCGCACCGTGTGCACACTGCTCATTTGTCCTTGTCCCTACCGCTAGGACACTTGCTCTCGCACCATGTGCACATTGCTCATTTGTCCTTGTCCCTACTGCTAGGACACTTGCTCTCGCACCATGTGCACATTGCTCATTTGTCCTTGTCCCTACTGCAAGGACACTTGCTCTCGCTCCATGTGCACACTGCTCATTTGTCCTTGTCCCTACCACTAGGACACTTGCTCTCGCACCATGTGCACACTGCTCATTGTCCTTGTCCCTACCACTAGGACACTTGCTCTCGCTCCATGTGCACACTGCTCATTTGTCCTTGTCCCTACCACTACAACACTTGCTCTCGCGCCATGTGCACACTGCTTATTTGTCCTTGTCCTTACCGCTAGGACACTTGCTCTCATGCTGTTTGCACACTGCTCATTGTCCTTGTCCCTACCGCTAGGACACTTGCTCTCGCACCATGTGCACACTGCTCATTTGTCCTTGTCCCTACCGCTAGGACACTTGCTCTCGCTCCATGTGTACACTGCTCATTTGTCCTTGTCCCTACCACTAGGACACTTGCTCTCACGCTGTTTGCACACTGCTCATTTGTCCTTGTCCCTACCACTAGGACACTTGCTCTCGCACCATGTGCACACTGCTCATTTGTCCTTGTCCTTACCACTAGGACACTTGCTCTCGCACCATGTGCACATTGCTCATTTGTCCTTGTCCCTACCTCTAGGACACTTGCTCTCACGCTGTTTGCACACTGCTCATTGTCCTTGTCCCTACCGCTAGGACACTTGCTCTCACGCTGTTTGCACACTGCTCATTTGTCCTTGTCCCTACCACTAGGACACTTGCTCTCGCACCATGTGCACACTGCTCATTTGTCCTTGTCCCTACCACTAGGACACTTGCTCTCACGCTGTTTGCACACTGCTCATTGTCCTTGTCCCTACCACTACAACACTTGCTCTCGCGCCATGTGCACACTGCTCATTTGTCCTTGTCCCTACCACTAGGACACTTGCTCTCACGCCATGTGCACACTGCTTATTTGTCCTTGTCCCTACCGCTAGGACACTTGCTCTCGCTCCATGTGTACACTGCTCATTTGTCCTTGTCCCTACCACTAGGACACTTGCTCTCGCTCCATGTGTACACTGCTCATTTGTCCTTGTCCCTACCACTAGGACACTTGCTCTCACGCTGTTTGCACACTGCTCATTTGTCCTTGTCCCTACCACTAGGACACTTGCTCTCACGCTGTTTGCACACTGCTCATTTGTCCTTGTCCCTACCACTAGGACACTTGCTCTCACGCTGTTTGCACACTGCTCATTTGTCCTTGTCCCTACCGCTAGGACACTTGCTCTCGCACCATGTGCACATTGCTCATTTGTCCTTGTCCCTACTGCTAGGACACTTGCTCTCGCACCATGTGCACATTGCTCATTTGTCCTTGTCCCTACTGCTAGGACACTTGCTCTCGCACCATGTGCACATTGCTCATTTGTCCTTGTCCCTACTGCTAGGACACTTGCTCTCGCACCATGTGCACATTGCTCATTTGTCCTTGTCCCTACTGCTAGGACACTTGCTCTCGCACCATGTGCACATTGCTCATTTGTCCTTGTCCCTACTGCTAGGACACTTGCTCTCGCACCATGTGCACATTGCTCATTTGTCCTTGTCCCTACTGCTAGGACACTTGCTCTCGCACCATTTGCACACTGCTCATTGTCCTTGTCCCTACCACTAGGACACTTGCTCTCAAGCTGTTTGCACACTGCTCATTTGTCCTTGTCCCTACCACTAGGACACTTGCTCTCACGCTGTTTGCACACTGCTCATTTGTCCTTGTCCTTTCCGCTAGGACACTTGCTCTCATGCTGTTTGCACACTGCTCATTTGTCTTTGTCCCTACCGCTAGGACACTTGCTCTCACGCTTTTTGCACACTGCTCATTTGTCCTTGTCCCTACCGCTAGGACACTTGCTCTCCCGCTGTTTGCACACTGCTCATTTGTCCTTCTGTTCCCTACGCTAGGACACTTGCTCTGCACCATGTGCACATCTGCTATGTCCTTGTCCCTACCAACCTAGGAACAACTTGCTCTCACGCTGTTGGCAAACTGCTTTTTTTTTTTTTTTTTCCATTATGTCCTTGGTCTACCCTACCACTAGGACACTTGCTCTCGCACCATGTGCACACTGCTTATTTGTCCTTGTCCCTTAACGCTAGTGCAACTGGCTTCTCACGCTGTTTGCCCACTGCTCATTGTCTCTTGTTCCCTAACTCGCTAGGACACCTTGCTCTAACCGCTGTTTGACACTGTCATCATGGGCGACGTGGTCAACTGACAACACTAGTGATAACGTGCTGAACGCGTCGTGTTTGCAACAATGATTCATGGGTACGTGGTCGACACTAGGAAAAGTGACTATAAAGATGGTTGGACCCATGAGTAAAGGGTGGTACGTGAACGACCACTAGGACACTTGCGATAAAGCTGTGTTGAAAACGGCTCATTGTATTGTCACTACCGCTAGGACACTGGCTTCTCACGTCTTGTGCCACATTTCTATTTGTTTGTCACCTACCGCTAGGACACTTGCTCTCACGCTGTTTGCACACTGCTCATTTGTCCTTGTCCCTACCACTAGGACACTTGCTCTCGCGCTGTTTGCACACTGCTCATTTGTCCTTGTCCCTACCACTACAACACTTGCTCTCGCGCCATGTGCACACTGCTCATTGTCCTTGTCCCTACCGCTAGGACACTTGCTCTCGCACCATGTGCACACTGCTCATTTGTCCTGTACACCTACCACTAGGACACTTGCTCTCACGCCGTTTGCACACTTGCTCATTTGTCTATTCCCCCCTCCCTTTGTCCCTACCGACTAGACATACCCACTTGCTCTCGCTACCAGTGTGCACACTGCTCATTTGTTTTTTTCCCCCCCTTGTCCCTACCACTTAGGGATCTACCTTGCTCTCACAGCTGTTTGCCACATGCTCATTTGTCTTTGTCACCTACCGCTAGGACACTGGTCTCACGTGTGTGCACATTTTCTATTTGTCCTTTCCCTACCGCTATGGACACTTGACTCTCACGCTGTGCACACTGCTCCTTTGTCTCTTGTCCCTACCTTTAGGACACTTGCTCTTCGCCATCTGCCATGTGCACCATGCTCATTTGTCCTTTGTCCCTACCATAGGACACTTGCTCCTCACGCTTTTTTGTTTTTTGGCACACTGCCTCATTTGTCTTGTCCCTACCGCTAGGACACTTGCTCTCACTGCTTTTTGCACACTGCTCATTTGTCCTTGTCCTACCACTGGACACTTGCTCTCACGTGTTTGCACACTGCTTATGCTTGTCATTGTTCCCTTCCATACACAGGACACTTGCTTCTCGCTCCTATGTGCACACTGCTCATTTGTCCTTGTCCCTCACTTAGGACCACTTGCTCTCGCGCCATGTCACACTGCTCCATTTGTCCTGTGTCCTACCCACTAGCGACACTTGCTCTGCACCTGATTTGCACACTGCTCATTTGTCTTTTGCTCCCCTACCGCTAGGACACTTGCTCTCACGCTGTTTGCACACTGCTCATTTGTCTTTGTCCCTACCGCTAGGACACTTGCTCTCACGCCGTTGCACATCTGCTCATTTGTCCTTGTCCTTCCGCTAGGACACTTGCTCTCGCTCCATGTGACACTGCTCATTTGTCCTTGTCCCTACCACTAGGACACTTGCTCTCACGCTTGTTTGCACACTGCTCATTTGTCCTTGTCCCTACCACTAGGACACTTGCTCTCGCACCATGTGCACACTGCTTATTTGTCCTTGTCCCTACCACTAGGACACTTGCTCTCGCACCATGTGCACACTGCTCATTTGTCCTTGTCCCTACCACTAGGACACTTGCTCTCGCACCATGTGCACACTGCTCATTTGTCCTTGTCCCTACCACTAGGACACTTGCTCTCGCGCCATGTGCACACTGCTCATTTGTCCTTGTCCCTACCGCTAGGACACTTGCTCTCACGCTGTTTGCACACTGCTCATTTGTCCTTGTCCCTACCACTAGGACACTTGCTCTCGCGCCATGTGCACACTGCTCATTTGTCCTTGTCCCTACCACTAGGACACTTGCTCTCGCACCATGTGCACACTGCTCATTTGTCCTTGTCCCTACCACTAGGACACTTGCTCTCACGCTGTTTGCACACTGCTCATTTGTCCTTGTCCCTACCACTACAACACTTGCTCTCGCACCTGTTGCACACTGCTCATTTGTCCTTGTCCTTACCGCTAGGACACTTGCTCTCACGCCATGTGCACACTGCTCATTTGTCCTTGTCCCTACTGCTAGGACACTTGCTCTCGCACCGTGTGCACACTGCTCATTTGTCCTTGGCCACTCCATCCAGCACCCACTGGGGACTGAGACTGTGTATGGGGCTAAAAGTCCAGCTCGCTGCCTGTCCAGGGCATGAGTTCATTTCTCAGNTGCATATGTGAATTCTTTGTCCTGTCCACATCCACTAGGACACTTGCTCTCACGCTGTTTGCACATTGCTCATTTGCTTCCCCCCCTCCCCTTTTGTCCCTACCGCTAGACATACCACTTGCTCTCGCTCCTGTGTACACTGCCTTTTTTTTTTCCCTTTGTCCCTACCACTTAGGACTACCCTTGCTCTCAACGCTGTTTGCCACTGCTCATTTGTCTTTGTACCTACCGCTAGGACACTGGTCTCCGTGTGTGACATTTCTATTTGTCTTGTCCCTACCGCTATGGACACTTGCTTCTCACGCCTGTTTGCAACCACTGCTCATTTGTCCTTGTCCCTACGCATTTAGGACACTTGCTCTTCGCATCCACTGTGCACATGCTCATTTGTCCTTTTGTCCCTACCTCATAGGGACACTTGCTCTCACGCTTGTTTTGGCACACTGCTCACTTTTGTCTTGTCCCTACCGCTAGGACACTTGCTCTCATCGCTTTTTGCACACTGCTCATTTGTCCTTGTCCTTACCACTGAGGACACTTGCTCTCACGTGTTTGCACACTGCTTATCTTGTCTTTCCCCCTACACATCAGGACACTTGCTTCGCAGTGTTCTCATGTGTGCAACATTGCTCATTTTGTCCTTTGTCCCTACTCCCTAGGACACTTGCTCTCGCGCCATGTGCACACTGCTCCATTTGTCCTTGTCCCTACCACTACGGACACTTGCTCTGCACCATGTTTGCACACTGCTCATTTGTCCTTCTACCTAGGATCCCCTACCGCTAGGGACACTTGCTCTCACGCTTGTTTTTTGTTTTTTTTTGCACACTGCTCATTTGTCTTTGTCCCTACCGCTAGGACACTTGCTCTCGACCGTGTGCACATTGCTCATTTGTCCTTGTCCTTACCGCTAGGACACTTGCTCTGCTCCATGTGTGACACTGCTCATTTGTCCTTGTCCCTACCACTAGGACACTTGCTCTCACGCTGTTTGCACACTGCTCATTTGTCCTTGTCCCTACCACTAGGACACTTGCTCTCGCACCATGTGCACACTGCTTATTTGTCCTTGTCCCTACCACTAGGACACTTGCTCTCGCACCATGTGCACACTGCTCATTTGTCCTTGTCCCTACCACTAGGACACTTGCTCTCGCACCATGTGCACACTGCTCATTTGTCCTTGTCCCTACCACTAGGACACTTGCTCTCGCGCCATGTGCACACTGCTCATTTGTCCTTGTCCCTACCGCTAGGACACTTGCTCTCACGCTGTTTGCACACTGCTCATTTGTCCTTGTCCCTACCACTAGGACACTTGCTCTCGCGCCATGTGCACACTGCTCATTTGTCCTTGTCCCTACCACTAGGACACTTGCTCTCGCACCATGTGCACACTGCTCATTTGTCCTTGTCCCTACCACTAGGACACTTGCTCTCACGCTGTTTGCACACTGCTCATTTGTCCTTGTCCCTACCACTAGGACACTTGCTCTCACGCTGTTTGCACACTGCTCATTTGTCCTTGTCCCTACCGCTAGGACACTTGCTCTCACGCTGTTTGCACACTGCTCATTTGTCCTTGTCCCTACTGCTAGGACACTTGCTCTCGCACCGTGTGCACACTGCTCATTTGTCCTTGGCCACTCCATCCAGCACCCACTGGGGACTGAGACTGTGTATGGGGCTAAAAGTCCAGCTCGCTGCCTGTCCAGGGCATGAGTTCATTCTCAGCTTTATCTAAATTAATTCATTTATTTTTAAAATTGCAGAAGTACTGGTTAGTAGTTTTTTTTGTTTAGCAATCACTTGAAGACCATTTGGGTAGTTGTAGAATGAGTATGATGAGCATTGCAATGTAGAGGCTTTGGTTTTCATAGACCGTTTGCCTGGGTTATGCCTGCAGTTTTAAAAAAATCGTGTTATTAATTTATGTGATTACCTTAAAATGAGGATAATTCTTTTTTTTTTTTTTTTGGTCTTTTCGAGACAGGGTCTCCCTGTAGCCCCAGCTGTCCTGGAACTCACCTTGTAGACCAGGCTGGCCTTGAACTCATAAAGATCCACCTGTCTCTGCCTCCCAAGTGCTAGGATTAAAGGCGTGCGCCACCACGCCCGGCTGAGGATAATTCTTGACAAAGAATGTGCCTGTGGCCCATGGATTTGTCTGTTCCTCTTCATTTCTTTTCTTGTTTTCTTTTTTGAGACAGGTTCTCACTATGTAGACCAAATTGGCCTAGAACTCACTAGCTGCCTTTGCCTCTGCCTGCTGAGTGCTGAGTGTGAACCACCACACTTGGCCCTGTTCCTTCTTATTTCGTAAAGATTCAGATATGCAGAATGATGCACTTTTGTCTCAACTACACAGCAGGAAGATTCAGGGCACAGGCTTGCAGAAAAGAGAGCAGCTGCCTCATAGCCTAAGTGTCTGAGAGTGACCAGAGGCTTCCCCATGAGAGGGGTGGCTGGCATTGATAATCAGCTCAGACCTGCGGCTTGGGCCTGCACTCAGGCAGGTAGAAATGCCACTGTAGTTCCAGGTCACCATCTTCACAGTCCTTCAGAAAGTGGCATCTTGGCACATTCTGATATATGCAGAAGTTTGGCATTCGGGATCCAGTAGTTTATGGCTTTACCAGTCCCCAGAGAAGGGGCTTAGGCCATGGACAGATCCCAGAAGCCTGGCCTCATTCAGTAGAAAGGGGTGAAAGTCTTCTGCTCAGGCCCAGTGAGGTGTCACCTCGGTGCATGCTGACACCCAGACCTGAGGTAAACCTCCCATGGGAAAGTTGCTGGTAACCTGAAGACCACTGGGCTGTAGCCACAGTCTTTATGGTACTGACCCCTCCAGCTTGTCTTGTCTTTTTGAGATGAAGTCTCACTATCTACCCCTGACCGACCTGGAACTGGCTGTGTAAACCAGGCTAGCTTGGTCTCACCGTGATCCTCCTGCCTCTTGTCTCCCAAGTGCTGGGATGTAGGTGGGCACCACCAGGCCCCGCTCGGTGTCATTTTCAGAGTGGGGCCCCTTGTATACTCTCATGTTTTACAGATTGAGGACTAATTTTTTGTTTCTTCCCAGTTGTCTGGAAGCCGACAGGAACTTAGCCCATCACTCAGTCTTGGCAGCAACAAGGTGAGTTTGTCACGATTTCTCAGCTCTCTACCTATTTCCCACACCGTTCATCTTCCCAAACCTCTGCTTTTTCATGTCCGAGTGCTTCCTTCACACCTGAATTATGCGACATTTATTGGAAAATATTCTGAGTTAATTTGTCTTCATATGCCACGTAAGACCTACTGTACCCTCTTATTACAATAGTGAATCATTGATAAAATGATTGAAAATTCACAAGGAGTAAGAAAAGTATACTTAGAATTAATAGTTTGTTAGAAAAAAATGAAAACAAAGAACATAAATCCCCCAGCTGGAGTTTAGTTCATTGTTTACCTTTTCCATGTGACAGAGTTTAAGCAAATAGAAACATTATTGTTTACTTAAAAAAAAGGTTAGTGCTGAGCATCGCATTGTGGTACAGGTCTTTAATCTCAGCACTCAGGGGCAGAGGCAGGCGGACCTCTGTGAGTTCAAGGCCAGCCTGGTCAACAGAGAAAATTCCAGGGGCTACAGGGGGACCCTGTCTCAAAAAAAAGACCAAAAAAAAAGAAGACACTAAAAGCATTTAGTGCAGGGCAGGTGTTGGTGGGGTGGCATGTAAGTGGGGCTGGAAAGCAAAAGCCTAGCTCTGGCAGAGGACCTGGGTTTGGTTCCCAGCACCCACATTGCTAAAAATGGTCTTATCCCTAGTTCCAGGAGATCCATTGCCACCTTTGGATTTCCATGAGCACCACATGCATGGGTGTACTTAATGCATCAGGCAGAGCAGTCATACACATTAAAAAAAGGTCAGCATGCCTTGCAGCTGGCCACCTCCCATGGTGTCATATGTCATGTTTGTGCCTGTCACTTTTCTTTTTTAAAAAATTTATTTATTTATATATATTTTTTTTTACCAAATCTAGACCTGTGTCCCCCCCATCCCCCCACCCTACCAGAGCTCATGCATTCTGCCAAACATGCTTTTCATCTCTTTCTCAGTCTTTCTCAATATTCTCCATGTGGAAGTTGACTGTTTTGAGTAGAAGTTCACTGCTTCAGTCAGTTCTTTGATGCAGTCTTTTCTGTTGTTGTTGTTGTTGTTGTTTCCAATATACATCACTCCCAACTGCTTTGGACAAAAGCTCAAGGGGCCATGCACAAGAAATACTTACAACTAGGTAATTGGCACTAGCATCCACAGATGAGGGATACCATTCGTCGTTTGTTTTTCTGGGACTGTGTTACTTCACTCAGCATGATGTCCTCTAGCTCCAGCCATTTTCCTGCAAAGCTCGTGATGTCGTCTTTCTTTACTGCTGCAATAGAACTCCCTTGTGTAGATGTACCACATTTTCCTCTACACTCATCAGTGGGGGCAATTTGGGGTTGGGGGTTCCAGCCTCCTTGCATTGTGAAGGAGAGCTGAAATAAACATGGCCTGCATAGGTATCCTCTGTGGTGGGTGATCTTGAGGTGTACATGCCTAGGGAGTGTAGGGCTGGGTCGGGTGGCAAGTTCATTCCAATATTTCCAAGGGTTCTCCACACTGCTTTTCCATAGTGGCTGCACGAGTTTTACTCCCACCAGCAGTGGATGGTGTTCCCCTTTCCCCACAACCTCTCCAGCACTTTGTGCCTGTCACTTTTCAAGGTACCTGGCTAGGTGCGGGTGCCATGGTCTGGGCACAGCACACTATGCCTTGTGGTTCGCAGCAGTGGATGAGGGGGTTGCTTCAGAGTAACTGCGTGTGGAGAACATCAAGACTATTGGCTGATCGGTGACAGGCATGCTGAGTGGGGGTCACGAGACCAAGTCTGTTCTTGTTACTCTATACTCTGCTGTCTTTGACATTTTCTTTATAAAAGAATATGTTGGGTGTGGTGGTGCACAAACTTGATCCCTGCGCTGGAGAGACAGACGCAGGAAGACCTCTGTGAGATCAAGGTCAGCCTGGTCTGCATAGTGAGTCCAGGTCTAATACCAGGAGACCCTGTCTTAAAAAAAGACAAAAAAAAAAAAAAGATTTAAAGACTAATGAGGGGCTGGAGAGATTGCTCCGGGGTTAAGAACCCTGACTGCTCTTGCTGAGGACCCGGGTTCAATTCCCAGCATCCACCTGGCGCTTTCTTCTGACCTCCGCAGACATTGCACACATGCAGACAATACGCTCATACACATAAAAAAAAAAAATAAAGGAAAAAAAAAAAAAAAAAAAAAAAAACTCATTTTTTTTTTTTTTTTTTTTGGTCTTTTCGAGACAGGGTCTCCATGTAGCCCAGCTGTCCTGGAATTCACTCTGTAGACCAGGCTGGCCTTGAACTTACAAAGATCCACCTGCCTCTGCCTCCCAAGTGCTAGGATTAAAGGTGTGCGCCACCACACCCGGCTTTTTTTTTTTTTTTTTTTTTAACTAGACTCATTTTTAAGATGTAGGTCACTATCACCTTTCCTAAGATTGTAACACACACATACATGTACATGCATGCACTCATACAGTTGGACACGTGCACATACACACACATGTACACACACTTGCTCATGCATACATGCACAGTTGCATATGTATGCACACTTACACGCACACACAGAAACATATGTACCGGTGGTAGCTATTCAATTAGTAGATGACGGACACGGATATAGTCTCTGTACAAGGTGCTGTGGTTTAGTTCTTACATCAACTCAATGATTGCTTTGATCAGTGCAGCTTAGCATAGGTTGTATTTACATGAAGGAAGCAGAGTTTTGGAAACTCTATTGTATAGTGATTTTAAAATTTTATTTTTATTTTATGTGTATGCATTTATTTCCTCCATGTATGTAACTGCACCATGTTGTGCCCTTGGAGGTCAGAAGAGGGCGTTGAATCCCTTGGAACTGGAGTTAAGGACGGTTGTTAGTCACCATGTGGGTGCTGGGATTCACACCTGGATCTTCTGCAGGAACAGCCAGTGCTCTTAACCACAGGGCTGTCTCCAGCTCTATATAAGGATTTTTAAGTGTGAAAGAAGAAAATATCTTAATGGAGATAAACTTGGTACAAAAAGAAAATCAGCTTTCTGTGACTTGGGGGCAAATCTTTGGTTCTGAATCCCTGTGAGAAGCATCCAGAAGTTTTGCTTTTCTATCTTTCCTTACTTTCCTTATCTTAAAATGGAGACCGTGACAGTGCAGAAGGGGAAAGGCTTTTTTGGATTGGAGGGTGGGGAGACCAGTGAGGAGAGGAGAGACCTGTGGGCAAAAGGGGACAGGAGGGAGGGACTAGGTGATGCCCTGGGTGGCCTAGGACTCTGTGCAGACCAAGCTGGCCTCAAACTCACAGAGACCTGCCTGCCCCCCTCCCCCCACCTGTGCTAGGATTGAAGACGTGCACTACCATGTGCATCACCATGCCTGGCAGCCTGGCAGCATCTAAATTTTGTGACAAAGTAGATCATTGAGAAACTGACTGTGGGAGCAGCAGTTCAATTTCTAGAGGTTTCTCTTAAAATTGAAGTGAGGGCTGAAGTCAGGATTGGAAGGCTGTGGACAGCTGAGACAGTGAGGGATGTGGGCACAGTGGTGAACTGTGAGGGCAGGGAGAACGACCCTCAGAGAAAAAGGTGGCTGGAGGCTTGCATGTGTCGTTGTGCTGCATGTGTGATATGCAGACCTTGGCAGACTTTTCAAGACATAGCATATAGCATGAGGACACAGGATGATACTGTGGCCACACCTGTCCTGGGCTGTTTCTGCCAAAGGTTTGGAGAAGTCAGACTGAGCTCATGCTCTACAAGTCAAGGGACAGTGGTTTTTGTTGTTGTTGCTCTTTCTAGGACCTTCTCTTTTTGTTCTTTGGGGGTTTTTTTGTTCTTTTTTTTTTTTCTGTTCCTGAGCAACTGAAGAGAAAATGGGAAGGTTTTGTCTCTGCCTGCTCAGGTGTTGCTCAGGTCTTGGCTCTGTCCTGCTGACAGGTTCTGGGTCTCTCCACTCTTTCCCAGAGACTTCAGAAAGCCATGGCCTCTGACTGGGCGTAGGGCAGTTTGCAGTCCTCTGATCTTGAGTGTGGTGCCATCAGGTGATCTCCACTCAGCTCTCAGGTCAGCCTTGGAAACACCTTTTCATCCTCTTCTGAACCTGAAGGGTGCTACCTGGCTTTAATCACTCTCTGCTTACTGTGGGAACCACTGTGGATTGTGGCTTTTGCCTGTGGACTAGGAGGAAAACTGCTGTGTCACTGCTGTCTCTGGATAGGCCAGGCAGGTAACAGAGTTAAGAGTCCAGGTCCCCTGAATGGGGACCACAGAATGCAGAGGGCCCTGTAGTAGTCTTATCTAAAGTAGAGTGTCCTAAAGATTATTAAGTCACATAGACATTTTCTAAGTTATATCTTCTCAGCGAGAAGAGGAGCATTTCCCCAGCAGCAAAGGACAGAGGCTCTGCCTGCACCTGATAAAGGACTTTGTGGGTGTTGTCACATCTACATAGAGTGGGAGTGAGTGATTGTAAGAGATTATGCTCCTCACAGCAGGTGAAGGTCAAAGGCCCACCAAAGGCTCAGACCCAGCAGGCTTACACAGTGAGGTGGGACAGGTGCTAGGGTGCTCACTGGTGGATGAAACAAAGTAAATACCCATGGTATGGTGTGGTTATGTACTCTGTGCACATACATGCAGCACACTCATGGGTGTTGTGTAACTGTAGAAATAATTAGGAATTCCTCCAGGCATGTCCTCTGACTGGAAAGGCAGCGCAGAACACCAGGCGTCTGTGCGTGTCATGGAGGGAAGTGGACAGCAGTTGCCATGTGACAGTGCAGTCAGTCTCCTTACCCGAGAAACAAGGGTCACAAGAAATCAACAACCCCAGTTAACTGCTGTGTGAAGTTGGGGAAGGGAGGGAAGGAGGGAGGGAGGAAGGGAGCTGAGGGATCAAGGGATGGAGGGAGGAAGGAAGCACCAGTTTCTCATTAGGGATCTTTTCTATTTCTTTTTCAGACCATGTGAAAAAACTTAGCTATTCAGATTTTTTTTGGGGGGGGTCTTTTTGAGACAGGGTCTCCCTGTGGCCCCAGCTGTCCTGGAACTCTCTTTGTAGACCAGGCTGGCCTTGAACTCATAAAGAGCCACCTGCCTCTCCTCCCAAGTGCTAGTATTAAAGGCATGTGCCACCACACCTGGCTGAGCTATTCAGAATTTTAAAATCTTATCCTCTAAACTTTTAAGTTGCTAGATACCTCTGTTCCTTTATTTTCAGTGGCCTGAGGAGGTCTCTAATTTTTTTATGTGTAATGTATGATTTCTGAAGGAACAGTTGCAAACCTTACAGAGATATGTCTGCCTCCGCCTCCTGAGTGCTGGGATTAAGTGCTGGGATTAACGGCGTGCATGTGGACCACATAGGCTCTATCTTTGCCCTCCTCCTTTTTCTTTTTGGAGACTTCCTGCCTCCCTCAGTTTCAGGGATTCCAGGAGAGTTAGGTCTTCCTAATTGGCTACACACGTCCTGTGTTGCCTAGACTGCCCATGCAGAATCTGAATGTGTTTTAAGTGCCGTTTTCTTTATTTTATTTTATATTTTATGTGTATGAATGTACTGTCTGCATGTAAGTTTGTGCACCGTTGTTGTGCAATGCCACAGAGGTCAGAAGAGGGTGTCAGATTCCCCTGGAACTGGAGTTAAAGACAGTTCTCAGCTGCCATGTGGGTGCTGGAGATCGAACCTGGGTCCTCTGCAAGAGCAGTCAACGCTCTTAATTTAACCGCTAGGCCATCTCTCCAGCCCCTTAAGTGCTGTTTTCATAGTGTTCTTTGTTACCTAGGACTGTGTCCAAAACCAGCAGGAATTAAGGCATCTTAATAAATTAGGAGCTTCTGGGGCTGGAGAGATGGCCTAGCGGTTAAGAGCGCCGACCGCTCTTACAGAGGACCCGGGTTCGATCCCCAGCACCCACATGGTGGCTGAGAACCGTCTGTAACTTCAATTCCAGGAGAACTCCAGTTCCAGGGGAATCTGACACCCTCTTCTGACCTCCAAGGCATTGCACGACACGGGTGCAAAAACCTACATGCGGACGGTACATTCATACACATACAAAATAAATAAATAAAATTAAAATAAATAAATTAGGAGCTTCTGGAATGTGAGGAGTTAGACTTAATTGATGTTAAATGAATCATGCAAATAAATATGTGGGTACCTGAAGGAGCAAGAAGGCCAGTTGGGACAGAGTGTGAACAGAAAGCCCATGTGCCCCAAGGACCCCGGGAGTGTGAGCAGAAAGCCCGTGTGCCCCATGGACCCCAGGAGTGTGAGCAGAAAGCCCGTGTGCCCCATGGACCCCTGGAGTGTGAGCAGAAAACCCGTGTGCCCCATGGACCCTGGGAGTGTGAGCAGAAAGCCTGTGTGCCCTATGGACCCCGGGAGTGTGAGCAGAAAGCCCGTGTGCCCCATGGACCCCTGGAGTGTGAGCAGAAAGCCCGTGTGACCCATGGACCCTGGGAGTGTGAGCAGAAAGCCCGTGTGCCCCATGGACCCCGGGAGTGTGAGCAGAAAGCCCGTGTGCCCCATGGACCCCGGGAGTGTGAGCAGAAAGCCCGTGTGACCCATGGACCCCGGGAGTGTGAGCAGAAAGCCCGTGTGCCCCATGGACCCCGGGAGTGTGAGCAGAAAGCCCGTGTGACCCATGGACCCCGGGAGTGTGAGCAGAAAGCCCGTGTGCCCCATGGACCCCGGGAGTGTGAGCAGAAAGCCCGTGTGACCCATGGACCCCGGGAGTGTGAGCAGAAAGCCCGTGTGCCCCATGGACCCCGGGAGTGTGAGCAGAAAGCCCGTGTGACCCATGGACCCCGGGAGTGTGAGCAGAAAGCCCGTGTGCCCCATGGACCCCGGGAGTGTGAGCAGAAAGCCCGTGTGACCCATGGACCCCGGGAGTGTGAGCAGAAAGCCCGTGTGCCCCATGGACCCCGGGAGTGTGAGCAGAAAGCCCGTGTGACCCATGGACCCCGGGAGTGTGAGCAGAAAGCCCGTGTGCCCCATGGACCCCGGGAGTGTGAGCAGAAAGCCCGTGTGACCCATGGACCCCGGGAGTGTGAGCAGAAAGCCCGTGTGCCCCATGGACCCCGGGAGTGTGAGCAGAAAGCCCGTGTGACCCATGGACCCCGGGAGTGTGAGCAGAAAGCCCGTGTGCCCCATGGACCCCGGGAGTGTGAGCAGAAAGCCCGTGTGACCCATGGACCCCGGGAGTGTGAGCAGAAAGCCCGTGTGCCCCATGGACCCCGGGAGTGTGAGCAGAAAGCCCGTGTGACCCATGGACCCCGGGAGTGTGAGCAGAAAGCCCGTGTGCCCCATGGACCCCGGGAGTGTGAGCAGAAAGCCCGTGTGACCCATGGACCCCGGGAGTGTGAGCAGAAAGCCCGTGTGCCCCATGGACCCCGGGAGTGTGAGCAGAAAGCCCGTGTGCCCCATGGACCCCGGGAGTGTGAGCAGAAAGCCCGTGTGCCCCATGGGCCCCGGGAGTGTGAGCAGAAAGCCCGTGTGCCCCATGGACCCCGGGAGTGTGAGCAGAAAGCCCGTGTGCCCCATGGACCCCGGGAGTGTGAGCAGAAAGCCCGTGTGCCCCATGGACCCCGGGAGTGTGAGCAGAAAGCCCGTGTGACCCATGGATCCCGGGAGTGTGAGCAGAAAGCCTGTGTGCCCCATGGGCCCCGGGAGTGTGAGCAGAAAGCCCGTGTGCCCCATGGGCCCCGGGATTTGATGCTTAAGGACCATCTTGGTTTCTCTGCAAGGAAATAATATCCAGGAGAGTTGATTCAGACACAGAATTCCAACCCAGGCTTGGCGATGCTTAAAACTGCTAGAAAAGCCTCAAAAAATATTGCACGTGTTAGTTATGTCTGCTTTGCATGCTTGGGTGGTGAGTGCTGCGTTCTCCGTTCTGTTGATCCGTTCACCTCTGCTTGCTGCAGATCAGCCCTGTAGATGAGGTTGTGAGGTATGGCTTAAGGAACTTAAGCTGAGAGCACTGCACTTCGTCACAGTGACGTCTGTACGCTGGCAGACAACACTTGCCTATTCTGGCCCCCTCCCCTCTTAGTGGCCCGTTCTCTTAACAGTCAGCGGATGGGGGTGAGACAGGAAGAGGGTGTCAGGAAGGCAGGAGTGGAAGAGGCTGATGGGATTTCAGTTAATGGGGTGGTGAGAGGAAGATGAGATCTTAAAAACTCTCAGATTTGGACTAATAACACTGAATCAGGCCAGCCTGTTTGCATGAAGCTTTTCACATACTAAAACCAAAATTGCTTCCCAAGACTGAATTGATAATGTAGTTAATTAAAAAAAGAGAATATGATTATTCCCACTACTTTAGGGCCTAAAAGAACACACTCTTGGGATAAGTCTTTCAATTAAAAATATGAAATATGGGGGCTGGAGAGATGGCTCAGCGTTAAGAAGGCTGACTACTCTTGCAGAGGACCTGGGTTTGATTCCTAGCACCCACATGGCGGCTAAGAACTGTCTTTAAACTCCAGTTCCAGGGGAATCTGATGCCCTCTTCTGACCTCCGTGGCATTGCACGACACGGATGCACCAACCTACATGCAGACAGTATACCATGCACATNGTCTACAGTTCCATTGGTGAGTGGTCATAAACTGTCGACATTTCCATTGGTGAGCGGTCATAAACTGTCTACATTTCCATTGGTGAGTGGTCATAAACTGTCTACATTTCCATTGGTGAGCGGTCATAAACTGTCTAAATTTCCATTGGTGAGCGGTCATAAACTGTCTGACATTTCCATTAGTGAGTGGTCATAAACTGTCTACATTTCCGTTGTGAGTGGTCATAAACTGTCTACATTTCCGATTGGTGAGTGGTCATAAACTGTCTACATTTCCGATTGGTGAGTGGTCATCAAACTGTCTACATTTCCGTTGGTGAGCGGTCATAAACTGTCTAAATTTCCATTGGTGAGCGGTCATAAACTGTCTACATTTCCATTGGTGAGTGGTCATAAACTGTCTACATTTCCTTGGTGACGTTACTGGATCCAGTGAGTGGTCATAAACTGTCTACATTTCCATTGGTAAGCGGTCATAAACTGTCTACATTGTCCATTGGTGAGCAGTCTGAAACTGTCGACATTTCCATTGGTGAGCGGTCATAAACTGTCGACATTTCCATTGGTGAGCGGTCATAAACTGTCTACATTTCCATTGGTGAGCGGTCATAAACTGTCGACATTTCCATTGGTGAGCGGTCATAAACTGTCTACATTTCCATTGGTGAGCGGCACAAAACTGTCTACATTTCCATTGGTAGCGGTCATAAACTGTCTACATTTCCATTGGTAGAGCGGTCATAAACTGTCTACATTTCCATTGGTGAGCAGTCATAAACTGTCTACATTTCCGTTGGTGAGAGTCATAAACTGTCTACATTTCCATTGGTGAGCAGTCACAAACTGTCTACATTTCCGTTGGTAGCGGTCATAAACTGTCTGACATTTCCATTGGTAGCGGTCATAAACTGTCTACATTTCCATTGGTAGAGCGGTCATAAACTGTCTACATTTCCATTGGTGAGCGGTCATAAACTGTCTACATTTCCAGTTGGTGAGTGGTCACAAACTGTCTACATTTCCGTTGGTGAGTGGTCATAAACTGTCTGACATTTCCATTGGTGAGTGGTCATAAACTTCTACATTTCCATTGGTGAGCAGTCATAAACTGTCTGACATTTCCATTGGTGAGCAGTCATAAACTGTCGTAACATTTCCATTGGTGAGCGGTCATAAACTGTCGTACATTTCCGTTGTGAGTGGTCATAAACTGTCTACATTTCCAGTTGGTGAGGGTCATAAACTTCTACATTTCCATTGGTGAGCGGCATAAACTGTCTACATTTCCATTGGTGAGTGGTCATAAACTGTCGACATTTCCATTGGTGAGCGGTCATAAACTGTCGACATTTCCATTGGTGAGTGGTCATAAACTGTCGACATTTCCATTAGTGAGGTCATAAACTGTCTACATTTCCATTGGTAGAGTGGTCATAAACTGTCGACATTTCCATTGGTGAGTGGTCATAAACTGTCTACATTTCCAGTTGGTGAGTGTCATAAACTGTCTACATTTCCATTGGTGAGCGGCCATAAACTGTCTACATTTCCATTGGTGAGCGGTCATAAACGGTCGTACATTTCCATTGGTGAGCGGGTCATAAACTGTCGACATTTCCATTAGGTGAGCGGTCATAAACTGGTCTAACATTTCCATTGTGAGCGGTCATAAACTGTCTTACATTTCCATTGGTGACGTCATAAACTGTCTACATTTCATTGGTGACGGGAGAAAAAGAGAAAGAGGAAGAAGAAAACCATAAACTGTCTCGACATTTCCATTGGTGAGCGGTCATAAACTGTCGACATTTCCATTGGTGAGTGGTCATAAACTGTCTACATTTCCATTGGTGAGCGGTCATAAACTGTCTACATTTCCATTGGTGAGCGGTCATAAACTGTCTACATTTCCATTGGTAAGCGGTCATAAACTGTCTACATTTCCATTGGTGAGCGGTCATAAACTGTCTACATTTCCATTGGTGAGCGGTCATAAACTGTCTACATTTCCGTTGGTGAGTGGTCATAAACTGTCTACATTTCCGTTGGTGAGTGGTCATAAACTGTCTACATTTCCATTGGTGAGTGGTCATAAACTGTCTACATTTCCGTTGGTGAGTGGTCATAAACTGTCTACATTTCCATTGGTGAGTGGTCATAAACTGTCTACATTTCCATTGGTGAGCGGTCATAAACTGTCGACATTTCCATTGGTGAGCGGTCATAAACTGTCGACATTTCCATTGGTGAGTGGTCATAAACTGTCTACATTTCCATTGGTGAGCGGTCATAAACTGTCGACATTTCCATTGGTGAGCGGTCATAAACTGTCTACATTTCCATTGGTGAGCGGTCATAAACTGTCTACATTTCCATTGGTGAGCGGTCATAAACTGTCTACATTTCCATTGGTGAGCGGTCATAAACTGTCTACATTTCCATTGGTGAGTGGTCACAAACTGTCTACATTTCCATTGGTGAGTGGTCATAAACTGTCTACATTTCCATTGGTGAGTGGTCATAAACTGTCTACATTTCCATTGGTGAGCGGTCATAAACTGTCTACATTTCCATTGGTGAGTGGTCATAAACTGTCTACATTTCCATTGGTGAGTGGTCATAAACTGTCTACATTTCCATTGGTGAGTGGTCATAAACTGTCTACATTTCCATTGGTGAGTGGTCATAAACTGTCTACATTTCCATTGGTGAGTGGTCATAAACTGTCTACATTTCCATTGGTGAGTGGTCATAAACTGTCTACATTTCCATTACACCCAACTCCTCACAACAATGACAAAGCATCCAGGAACAGCAAACAGCAACATCACTTTCAACTGGGGGTCATATTTTATATATATATATATATATATATATATATATATATATACTATATATATTTTTTTTTTTTTTTTTTTTTTTTTTTTTCTTTTTGGTCTTTTCAAGACGGTCTCCTGTAGCCCCAGCTGTCCTGGAACTCACTCTGTAGACCAGGCTGGCTGTGAACTCACAAAGATCCGCCTGCCTCTGCCTCCCGAGTGCTAGGATTAAAGGTGTGCGCCACCACGCCCGCCATTTCCTTACTTTTTGTTTGTTTCTGAGGCAGGATCTCCCTGTAGTCCCAACTGGCCTGGAACTCACTATGTAGACAGGGTTGGCTTGGATGTCACAGAGATCTGCCTTCTTCCTGAGTCCTGGGTTTAAATGTGTATACTCCCACACCTGGCTTTTTGTCACTTTCCTGGTCATAGCCAGCCATTTACAGAAAGCCAAGAAATTTGTCTGGTGGAGGAGACAGAAAGACTATAGGTGGGGATGGAAAGACTGTAGGTGGGGATGGAAGGACTGTAGGTGGGGACGAGGACCATGAGGCCTTCTGGGCTCCTGCCGCCGTGTTGGCTATGCCTCTGAGCCTGGGGCCAGCTCCAGAAATCTTGAGCTCCACTTCTCAGCACAAATAGTCCTCATGTGGATCCAGATTAAATCAGGGTCTTCTTTCTGGTTTCTTTGTGGCCGACCCTGAAGTTCAGCAGAGTGTCAGAAACAGACCAGTCAGTCTGGAGGTTCCAGGTGGTGCTGAGTATACAGTGCTGTGGGAGGAGATACCATGCTCTTTCACCTTTAGGTCTAACCCATTTGAGAGACCAGAAAGTTGCCTTTTAAGGTCCCTTTTGTCCATAGTCCAAGTCCATCTCCCTCTGAAATACATGTAGCAACTCTTCCTCCTCCTCCTCCTCCTCCTCCTCCTCCTCCTCCTCCTCCTTCTCCTCTTCTTCCTCTTTCTCCTCCTCCTCGGACCCAGTGCCCATGCTGACCACATCTTGCCCATCCTCCAGTCATACCAGAGAACAGGGCAGAGGTGGCTAGGGCACACCCCTGGGAGACTTGTCCTTTCTGCAAAACTCTTTATTGCAAATTTCATGCAGGTATCACATAAGGCCTGTGTAAGTCATCTCATTTTATTGCTGTGTATTACAAGTTTATTTAGGGGAAAAGCAGGGGTCTCAGAAAGCATGTGAAAAGGGCCAGGATTCTAAGGAATGTGCTTCATACAAAGGAGATGTGGGTATAAAACGTCATACATAAGCCTCTGATGAATTAACAACCTTGGGGGAAGGCAATTAACCATTAAGAGCATGCATAAATACTGGTAAAAGCAGGTAAGACAAGTAGAAATAACAGAATGCACTTAGGTCCTAATTAAAGTATGGACTAACTAGGAGGAATGCACTAACTAGCAAATGGAGACTGTCCCAGGATGATTTTTCCCATGGAACAATGAGGAATTTAGAGCTTGGCAGCTGTATCCCATCTGGTTTTACAATGACAGGTCTTTTAACGAGCTCTGTTTTAGTAGCCCATTCTCCTGTTTGGGCTGAATTGCCAGCTCAGAAATTTCTGAATTCAGTTTTATTCCAAATTAACTCAAGGCTACAGCACTCCTCCTCCTCCTCCTCTTCTTTCTCCCACCCCCCAGCATTTTAGTAAAGGGAGGAAAACTAGCATGTAGCCAGGCACATTAGATTTACTGGAAAGACAGAATTCACCCCTCTGTAGGGAAGCACAGGCAGCCCCACCCTGAGTGCTGTTTTCATCTCAGCAAATAGTGCAGGAAAAATAGAGCCACATAGTGAAGCATTTCCATGGAGCTCTCGGTACCAGCGGAGGAGAGATGGGCACTGCACCCTCCTACCTTCAGATCTGCCCCTCGTAGCAGAGCCCTTTCTGCCAGTGTGCTGAGACCCTGTCTGTAGACACTGAAGCTGGGAACGGGTGGCCTGTGAGGTTCCTCAGGCTGGCATGGCTGAAGGGACCTGGGCCTGGGTACAGTGGTCTCTCAGCTCTCCTGACCTCACAGGCCTGCATTGTGCTCAGCTATGTAGTCTGAACCTGTCCTGTTTGCCCTCAGGCTTGGTGGGAGGCAGGAAGGGTATGTGCTGCTATTGCTCTCAGTGGTGACATTGTATTTGGGTGCCAGCTGGGACATACCCCCTCAAGCTCACAGAGCCTCAGGTGTGCCTTGGGGAAGTGACACCTATTTTAGTTGTTATTGGACCATTGTGCATCACACAGTCTGGATGCTGACTGCAGAGCAGCTGCTCAGTTTCCTAAGATCGCAGCTGTGTGTCAGCTTCCAGACAAGGACAAGAACCTAAGACCAGCATATGAGAAAACATCGATCCTCAAAGTTGTCTCCAGAACCACCTGTGTGAATTTGACACTGTGGACAGAGCCTGTGGCTTCTCTTGCTCTGAGACCCTCAAGCTATTGACCTTAGTGTTCAGGCACCTAACTGTGATGCCCCAGGGTACCCAAAACCACAGCTTTCCAGACACATAAATTTGAATGCTAAAGATGTTAACAGAACATTACCAGCTGTAAGGACCCATGCAGCCTGTGCGGTTCTGGCTGGCCTGCTCCTGATTCCCTTTTGTTTTCTTTTTCCTAATGAGTGCATCATACCAATTTTAAAAGTGTCATCAAGGGCTGGAGAGATAGCCTAGCGGTTAAGAGCACCGATGCTCTTGCAGAGGACCCGGGTTCGATCCCCAGCACCCACATGGCGGCTAAGAACCGTCTGTAACTCCAATTCCAGGAGAACTCCAGTTCCAGGGGAATCCGAGACCCTCTTCTGACCTCCGCGGCATTGCACGACACGAGTGCACAGACCTGCATGCAGACAATACAT
>VZQC01004221.1:1407509-1487399 GCA_009823505.1 Rhizomys pruinosus
AAAAAAA
The DNA here is from genome assembly GCA_009823505.1 of Rhizomys pruinosus. Classification (NCBI taxonomy): domain Eukaryota; kingdom Metazoa; phylum Chordata; class Mammalia; order Rodentia; family Spalacidae; genus Rhizomys; species Rhizomys pruinosus. The sequence goes on from VZQC01004221.1 coordinate 1,407,517, forward strand.
AAGTGTCATCAAGCGCTGAGCGATTTCCTCAGGGGTGAATATATTCAGATTATTTAGGGCTTGTTGATTTAGTGACCAGTCCTTAGGTTGCTGCTAAAAGCAGACAAGTGCCTAATCTGAGAGGGAACCTGGGGGCTGTCACCCTCAGTCTGTCTTGAGCAGCTGAGGACTGGCCATTCCACACTGTTCGCAGTTTGTCGGGACACCCTAGTTCATCACGGGTCTGCTGAATGTTTGCTTAGACTAATATCAACACTGTTATCACAGCTTAGAGGAAAAGCACTGAGAAGTGCAGCACTTGGGTGCCTAGGAGCAGCTGCTCCTGGGGAGGCAGAGGAGGCCCCTTCGGTACTAGCCTGCTAGTTCGTTGGCCCCGGTTAGAATATGGAAATGACGAGGGCATCTTCAGCCCCAGGAGCAGAGGTGCCCAGAAGCAGAACTCGAGATGTTTGCCTCAAAAGGAGCAGTGCGATAGAGCCATCTATGTCCAAGGCAGCTAGATGCAGCAGTGTAGATGTTGGGATATGTGTGACGGGAGGCTGTAGGTCATACAGTGGAGAAGTCTGCAGTGGACTCATCTCGAGGGGACTTAACCTTCTAAGCATGAGTAAGCACGAAGGACATAAGAGCCAGACTTTTCTATCCCATTAGGAGATGTAACATAGACCTTTAGCAGTATTAACAGGGTTTCCCCTTGGAATATCAGCATTTTTTGTTAATTGATTAATTTGAAACAAAATGACTAATTTTTGTCCTTAACAGGGCCGGTGGGAAAGTCAGCAGGATGTATCCCAAACGCTGGTTTCTAGAGGAACAGCTTCAGGATCCCCACCTCCCTCCGTTCCTCCACAAAATAACCACTCTCCAGATCCAGGTAAGTTCTCTTTGCATCTGTCAGTCACCACCGTGAAATCTGAGCATCATCTTTCTAAAGGAGGTTAAGCGACACTGGGTTTGGAAGGGCGTTTTATCCAGATTTCTCTAATAAGTCACACTTTGAGCTTGCTATTCTTTTTATTACTTGACTCGCTTTACTAACATTTGTTCTGGCTTTTTGTATATGACAAATGTCTGTCATTTTTCCCTTCCTCAGACTCGTTAGGTCTTGCTGTCATGATGGGTTAAGCTTCATGACTCGGGAATCTTCTCATCTTTTCACGGGGTGATGTGTGCTTGGTAGCATTTATTCCTCAATGTTTGACAGGTTACCCGGTGACGCCATCTGTGCCAGGAGTTTTCTCTGTGGTCTGTGGTGAGGACTTTAAATTATGACTTGAAAAAAAAATATGACTTGAGTAGTTGTTGTTGGTGGTGAGGACTTTAAATTATGACTTGAATAGTAGTAGTAGTAGTAGTAGTAGTAGTAGTTGTTGTTGTTGTCATTGTCGTTTTTGTTGTTTGTGGTGTGTGTGTGCATGTTCTGTTTTTTTTTTTGTTTTTGTTTTTTGTTTTTTTTTGAGACGGTCTCTGTATAGCCCCAGCCTGGAACTCATTATGTAATTCCAGAGATTCACCTGCCTCTGCCACCTGAGTGCTGGAATTAAAGGTGTGCACCACCACACCAGGTTGACTTGAGGTTTTTAAAAGATATTTTATTCATTATTTTTATTTTGTGGGTATGAGTGTATTACTCGCATGTATGTAAGTGGACCTGCATTGTGCAATGCCTGCAGAGGTCAGAAGAGGACATCAGATCCCCTGGAACTGGAATTATGGGTAGTTGTTAATAACCATGTGGGTTCTGGGAATCAAACCTCGGTCCTCTGCAAGAACAGTCAGTGCTCTTAACCACTGATGCATCACTCCAGCCCTGACTTGGGTTTTTTTTTGTTTTGTTTTGTTTTGTTTTGTTTTTTGGTCTTTTCGAGAGAGGGTCTCCCTGTAGCCCCAGCTGTCCTGGAACTCACTCTGTAGACCAGGCTGGCCTTGAACTCACAAAGATCCGCCTGCCTCTGCCTCCTGAGTGCTAGGATTAAAGGCATGTGCCACCACACCCAGTGAGGGTTTTGTTTTTTTTTTTAAAAAAACATAGGATGATTGATTAGATTTTGTTGTCCCTGATGAGTCAGGTTTAAAGTTATATTTTTTATTTCATCTAGATTAAGTTTACTTTCATAAATGTCTCAGTCTATGTTCTTTTACTTTACTGTTAAGAGTTATAGGATTTCTTGTGTAGCTCCTTTTCTGTTCTGACAATAATTACTCCTTCCCTTCACCCTTTTCCTGGCCTCAAATTCATGGCAGTTCTCCTGCCTCAGCCTCTCAGAGTACTGGGATTATAGGTGCGAGTTACTATACCTGCCTGCTTTTCTTTTTAAACAGTATGTGGGGTGTGTGTGTGTGTGTGTGTGTGTGTATGTGTGAGTGTGCATGTATGTGCACAATTATATGGAGGCCAGAATGTATTTGTTTTGTGTGTGTACATGTGAGAGTATGCATGTGTGTGCATGAGTATATGGAGCCCAGGAGATAACCTCACATGTTGGTCCTTAGGAAGCCTCCACCTCCTGTTTGAGACGGTGTCTCTCATTAGCCTGGAACTTGGCCAAATAGGGTAGGCAGCTGCCCCTGTGCTCAGGGCTATGCCTGTTTCCACCTCCCAGCTCTCCACTGCTCGGATTACAAGCATTTCCACTCCTGGGTTTTACATGGATGTTAGAGATTGAACTCAGATCTTTACCAACTGAGCCATCTCATTCTTTCTCAAGAGGCTGTTTCCACCAGATACAGGGTTTGGAGTGGCTGGGTTTTTGTTTGTTTCAGGGCTTTGAGACAATTATTCAATCTTCCTTCTCCTAAGAACTCAGTAATCTTTTGATCACTTCCCCCAAGATGGCACTTTTTTTTTTTTTTTTTTTTTTTTGGTCTTTTTGAGACAGGGTCTCCCTGTAGCCCCAGCTGTCCTGGAATTCACTCTGTAGACCAGGCTGGCCTTGAACTCACAAAGATCTGCCTGCCTCTGCCTCCCAAGTGCTAGCCACCACGCCTGGCAAGATGGCTTTTTTGATTAGTCTGTCAGCTTTCATAGTCTTTCCAGATCTGTGCTTTTAGCAGTTAAGCTGTCAGCCATTGGCTCTGAGAGTTCAAGAGTTGAGAACTATTCAGCCGGTTTTCTTTCTGTGTCTTGCTGGTTCTGAAACTCTTAAGTGCACACAGCTAGCTCCTGCAGCGTCACCCGCACCAAGGGACACCGCTTGTTTCCTAATTTTAACCTTATAAAACCTTGTTGTTACGTCTTCTGATTGGATAATTTCTTCTGCTGTTTCCTGTGTTCTGTTGAGCCCATCCAATGAACTTTTTATTTCAGTTACTGTTTTTTCCAATCCTAGAATTTCCCTTTGCTGCTGCCTTGGTAGTTTTAATTTCTGTGCTGATACTTTCTGTCTATTCCTTTGTTAAGACTTTATTGCTCTCTGCGCCCTTGGACTCACTTATAGAAGCTTTTTTTTTTATGAGGCTGCAAAGTTAAAGACCTATTTTTATTGACTTTTTCTTGACTGCAGGTCATATTTAATGAGTTTTGTCAAGGAATGTGTGTGCGTGTGGGTGTGTGTGTGTGTGTGTGTGTGTACCCACTCCTGTAACTTACACCCTAACTTGTATGTGTAGCACTGACATGACATGCTGCAGTGAACTGTGCCTTATATGGCAATCAAGCATTGTGGTTAGATATCTGTGATTTCCTATGACTAGAGCCCCATAGTAGGTGCTGTTTCTGTGCTGTTAGGGATTATTACTTTTTATTTTTTGGTCTTTTTGAAACAGGGTCTCCTTGTAGCCCCAGCTGGCCTAGAACTTTTTAGGTAGACTAAGCTGGCCCTGAACTCACAGAGATCTGCCTGCCTCTGCCTCAGCCTCCGCCTCCCAGGTGCTGGGATTAAAGGTGCGTGCCTCCATTCTTGCAGCTCTTCATTCCTTCTAGCTCTTTTTCTCAGCACACGTATTTGTCTATATACTATATAGTAGATGATATATACTATTGTCAATGTCAGTAATTCTTTATTATGAGAACCACTTTGCTAACAGCATTGAATGTTACAGCGTCTGGCCAGTTTCCCTGTTAATGGACATTTGCTGTTTTCTAGTTTCAGGCCACTATGACTAAAGTTTATGCTTCTTTTTTTGTGGATATTTTTCTTTTGTAAATACTTAGGAGTGGAATGACTAAATTCTGGGGTACCACCTAGTTTTAAATTCCATGAACATGGCCATGTCTTCATAGTTAGAATCAGAGCTTATTGATTTTCAATGTTTCATTTTGCTGGTCATTGGTTTTTGTACTCCATCTGTTCTGGATTTAGTGCAGTTTGTATTGAATTGCATCTTCTTCTTTTTTTTAAATTTTATTTATTTTCTATGTGTATGAATGTACTGTCTGCATGCAGGTCTGTGCACCCGTGTCGTGCAATGCTGCGGAGGTCAGAAGAGGGTGTCGGATTCCCCTGGAACTGAAGTTCTCCTGGAATTGGAGTCACAGATGGTTCTTAGCCACCATGTGGGTGCTGGGGATTGAACCCAGGTCCTCTGCAAGAGCAGTCGGCGCTCTTAACTGCTAGGCCATCTCTCCAGCCCCGAATTGCATCTTCTTTTGTGCTTGCAGCAGCCATCTTTTATGACAAACTTCATTTGAGGCATCACAGGTTTTCATTTTGCTCTCACTTTGCAAACCCTTTCACTGTGGAAAATGTCCAACGTAGAGAAAGACGATATGCCCCGAGGTCCACCCCTGGGTCTCAGTGCCAGCTCATGACATCTGACCAGCTCATGACATCTGACCCGCTCATGTGCCCTGCTCCTTTTCCACATGGTTGGGTCTTGTATGTAGTCTTGCATGATTATTGGCTGGTTCCTGTTGAGTTAGGGATCATCCTCACCCTGGAGCTCTAGATTTCTGCAGTGGCTTTTCTCTCAGCATAGAGGTGATTCTATTCTTCTGGCTCTTTATTCACCTTAAACTTACTTTGTTTTCTGCTTATTTTCCCATATAATTTCTTCCTGTGTTTTTCTTCTCTTTCTTTCTTGCCTTTCCCATACTCGGTTGAAGAGCTTTTCTTCGCATTGAGCCATCTCTTTGCTTTTTCTGTGACAGCTCTTGTGGCTGCAGTATATGTGCTGAACTCTCACAGTTCATATTATGCTCCTTATGTACTCTGTAGAAACCTGGCAGCTGAATTGTTCCACCCAGCAACTGCATTGCTGGTGGGTAGTGTGGAATTGGGGATGGCCGGCTACCTCTGGTCAAACACTGCATATGTGTTCCTCAGGGTGACCTGCTTATTCCTTTTTCAACTACTGTGTAGAATGGTGTTTTATTATTTACAATTTAGATTCAGTTTCCTCATGAATTAGTAAGATGATCCCAGGTGCTTTCTGCACGTCTGATCCTAGCCTTTGATAATTCACAGCAACCAGCCATCCCTCCTTTTGGAAAATAATATTGCTCCTTTTCCATCTTCATTCAGGAAATAGTTGTGAGAAATTAGAGTTGAAAACATGTTGTCTCCAGCAAGCTTGGCATTTCTACAGAGACTTTTACCTGGATTTCATTGTTACGTGACTTAAAAAAGCCAGTCCCCTGCTGGGTGTGATAGTGCATTCTTGGAGTCCTGGCCTATGGAAGGCTGAAACAGGAGGATCTTTTGAATTCCAGGGTCAGCCTGGGCTATACAATGAAGCTCTATCTGAAAACAAACAAACAAACAAACAAACCAAACCAAACAACCATAGATCCAGTCCCCTTTTATTCTAGAACAGAAGTTAGCACTTAACATCTGTTGTTGGCAGGAATGAGCGGAGGCCACCCTTCTAGCGCTGGCAGGGACCCTGCATTCAAACATTTATCAGTCCTGCATCACCGCTGTTGAATTGGTAGAGTGTGACTTTGGTAATACTGTCTTTTCCAATAGTAATATTTTGAGATACCTTTTACAACTTTATATTGCTGGATGTGCTTGCTAATGACACTTGGCAAATGTAGAGGAAAGAAAATGTGTCACTGTTGATGGTTCCCCTTTCCATCTTTCCATGTTATTGACAGGACTCGGTGGCCTCACGGCCTCCTACTTAAACCCAGTGAAGTCCCTGGTGCCGCAGATGCCGAAGCTGCTGAAGTCTCTCTTCCCCGTCCGTGATGACAGGAGGGGCAGGCAGCCGTCTCCCCTTGGACACCAGGTAAGGAAGCCTCACTGAGCGTTTTCTGATAGATCGCTGGCACAGCGATGTGTGTTGCTCCAAAGCTGGAGGTGGAGGAACAGCGCAGTGAGGGTGTTAGAGCTGGGCTTTTAAACCTGCGAAAGCTTGTGATAATTTCTCTTCCTGTCTCTTCAGAGATAACAGAGCTGTTTAAACTTATTGACATGCTCCATCCTTTCGGCTTTTAAAAAAATGCCAAGTACGCTACTAATGTGATTGATGGTGACGTCACTTAGAGCGGCAACGGCAAGATTTGTGAAGTGCACTTAGCGTTGTTTGCGCATTGCCAAGCAGAAAATGGAATTCTGTTTTTAATTCTTGATTTTATTTTCTTTTCAAACAGTTTTATATCATGACTGTTCTTCCCTCTCAACCTCTGTCTCCTCTGCTGTGGATCTGCCTTTTCATTAAAAGTGATCACTTGACTTATTTCCTTAACAAAAATTTCTGCCCAGCACTAGAAGTGTGAGAGAAAATGTTTGAGGGTTCCCACACCATCAGCAAGCTGCCTTTGTGCAGCAGTGAACGGAACCTTGTTGGAGAAGCAAGTTTTAGCCGTGTAGGTATTAGCTCAGCAGAAAATGATAAAGAGGGTTTATTTATACTCTTTCAAAAACACAAACAGTGCAGATGCAGTTGTCAAAATAGTCTTGACATTAGCTCCTCCATGTTTTAAACTTTTGAGTTGCAAAAATGTGGTCAGTAGTTGTCCAAGGTGTTGTTATAAGAACTTTATGTGGGGGCTGGAGAGATGGCCTAGCGGTTAAGAGTGCCGATCGCTCTTGCAGAGGACCCGGGTTCGATCCCCAGCACCCACAGGGCAGCCGAGAACCGTCTGAGACTCCAATTCCAGGAGAACTCCAATCTGACACCCTCTTCTGACCTCCGCGGCATTGCACGACACGGGTACACAAACTTGCATGCAGACAGTACATTCATACACATACGGAAATAAATAAAATTAATAAAAAAAAAGAACTTTATGTGAATGCATCTTCAAGAGAGATGGAGTTGGTTTTAGAAAGCTGCTTGCATATATATGCTTTCTTCTAGCCTAGTATAACACAAGCATGTAGACAGGCACACACATGCAGTGGACGAAAACAAACACGGAGGTTTGGAAAATGTTAACTGTGCTTAGCTATGCAGGATTGGAACATGGCAGTTACTGAAATGCATATGTAATTGGGGGCTCAGGCAGGCAACAGTGATCTTCCCAGGGTTTGTTGCTGTGCACTAGACTGCCTTAAATTTGTTTGCCCCTGTTCCATAAAGCATAATTCAGGATCTCTCTGAATTATCAGAATAGGTTAAAAAAAACCCACAGAGCTGGAGAGATGGCTCAGCAGTTACGAGCACCTGCTGCTTTTGCATAGGATCCAGGTTCAATACCCAGCACTCCATATGGCAGCTAACAAATCTGTAATCCAGTTCTAGGGGATCTGATGCACTCTTCTGACATCCATGGGCATTGGACGTCATGGGTGCACTTACACACATGCAGGCAATACACTCATACAAAATAAAAATAATAAATAAAATATTTAAAAATACTATATTCTTCAGCCTGCCCTGGTGACCCAGAGTCCACTTGGGGACAGCCACGTTTTCATTTGTATTTGTAAGCACCGAGTTGATTCTCACATTAAAGTTGGAGAACACTGTTTCTTGTTAGTGAAGGTAGTTATCCGGGTTGAAGGAAAGAGGAACCGTGTTTAGAGTCGTTGAATCGGCCTACCATAGGTACAGTTCTTTTTTTTTTTTTTTTTTTGTTTTGTCTTTTCAGGACACAGGGTCTGCCCTGTAGCCCCAGCTGACCTGAACTCACTTCTGTAGAGACAGGGCTGGCCTGAACTCACAAAGATCATGCTTGCCTCTGCCGCTGCCTCCTGGCCCTCTGTCCTCTGCCTCCTGAGTGCTAGATTAAAGGCGTGCGCCACCATGGCCCGGCTTTTTTTTTTTTTTTTTTTTAAATTATTCTGTATTGTAAGGATGTACTGTCTGCATGCAGGCATCAGTTGGTGCACCCGTGTTGTGCATTGCCGCAGAGGTCAGAAGATGTGGTCAATTCCCCTGGAACATGGATTCTCCTGGAATTGGAGTTTCAGACGGTTTCCTCGCCCCATGTTGGGTGCTGGGGATCGACCCAGGTCCTCTGTAAGAGCGGTCAGTGCTCTTTACCGCTAGGCCATCTCTCCAGCCCTTTTTTTTTTGAGGTGCAGTTCTTTAAGCTACTGTAGCATTCGATAGAGCAAGTCAAAGCTCTTGCCGTGTGTGAGAATTTACTCCTCCTCTTGCTGTTCCTGTGGTGAGTGAGGTGTTCTGCACTGGAGAGGAACAGCAGCAGGTGATAGGGCAGTTTGTCATGTCCGGGTTGAGTGACATTATCCTGAAGCAGTTGGAAGGTCTCCTGAGCAGTTTTTGTCCATTTAATTGTATTTACTTTTGAGCACACATGAGCAGAGGTGCTGAGGAGACTGACCTGTAATGCTGGCCTCAGGGAAGGCTGGGAGTGGGCTAGGACATTAGCTGTGCTTTGTGGAGGCCCCACTCTGTGGAAGGGGTCTCCTGTTTCTCAGGGGCACAATCCATGATTTCCCTCTGGATAAAGCTGCCAGGTGCCTCCTTCCAACTGCATGTCCTTCTCCGGCAGGTCTAGCGGACTAATTGTTGGCCCCAGCGTGTCCATGATAACAGTGCCATGTCTTCAGTCCGTCTAGGTGACCACTGCTGTAGCCTGGGCCTGTGTCCATCAATCCCAGTGTTCAGGTGACCATTGCTGTAGCCTTGGCCTGTGTCCATCAAGCTCAGTGTCCAGGTGACCACTGCTGTAGCCTGGTGTGCCTGCAGTGTCCAGTGACATGTGTAGCCTGGCCGTGCCAGCCCGGTCGGTGACCACGTGTAGCTTGCACAAGCCCAGTTCCAGGTGCTGTAGCCTGGGTCTGTGTCCATCAAGCCAGTGTCCAGGTGACCACTGCTGTAGCCTGGGTCTGTGTCCATCAAGCCCGCGTAGGTGCCATCGTCTGGTCACAGCGTGTAGGCCACTGCTGTAGCCTGGGTCTGTGTCCATCAAGCCTAGTGTCCAGGTGACCACTGCTTAGCCTGTGCCTGTGTCCATCAAGCCCAGCGTCCAGGTGACCACTGCTGTAGCCTGGGTCTGCTGTCCATCAAGCCCTAGTGTCCAGGTGACCACTGCTGTAGCCTGTGCCTGTGTCCCATCAGCCTAGTGTCTAGGGAGACCACGCTGGTAAGCCTGGCCCGGTGTCCATAAAGCCCAGTGTCCAGGTGACCACTGCTGTAGCCTGGGTCTGTGTCCATCAAGCCCAGCGTCCAGGTGACCACTGCTGTAGCCTGGGCCTGTGTCCATCAAGCCCAGCGTCCAGGTGACCACTGCTGTAGCCTGGGTCTGTGTCCATCAAGCCCAGTGTCCAGGTGACCACTGCTGTAGCCTGGGCCTGTGTCCATCAAGCTCAGTGTCCAGGTGCCTGATGCAGCCTCTTGGGCCATCTGCATTTATTTTATTTCCTTTTAACTAGGTTCTTTCTCTTGTTAACTCACTTAATTCCATGGCTTATATTTTCTGTGAAGCAGCTGGACTTTGCATTAGTCTGTGGCTTGAAACCTGGAAATGAAACCAAACCTGCATTTCTTCTTCGGCTCACATCATCCTGTAGGATTGGGTGCCCTGCCTTTAGTCTGTGTACAGTTTCTTCTCTGCACTGTGCTCAGCCATTTTGCTGCCTTTTTATCTCATGAACATAAAGCACATTTCATTCTCAGGAGTTTGGGCACCTGCTCTCCATCCAGTGGGAAGGCTCTGTGCACTCTTGGCAGACCCGTTGATGTGTCCGGTAGTGCTTTGCATTCAGAGCCACACTTTAATGAAGGCCACTTGAAGGAAGCACAGCTGAGTTTGCAGTGGCCTTCTGCTGGATCCAGACTAAAACAACAGCCTCCACATATACGTTATCATCATCTTCCCGGGAGCCCCACGGCTTCTGTGCCTTGACCACCTCCCTCAAGACTGTAACTCTGGTGGGCTGGGCTCACTGCCCAGCGCCTGCCAGGTATGTCAGAGAGAGAGTTGGCTCACCATCTCCTTGTGTGCAGAGTGCAGCATGACACTGTGTGGACCGGTATTCAGTGTGGAGAGCACTGTGCTACAGGCAGAGGTGAGACTGTCACACCGAGTGAGGGCTTGAGGTGTCAAGACATATTTATGAACTTTCTTTCCTAGACTGAATGGAAAATCCACTAAAGAAAATGCCCAAAGGAGAATCTCAATGTGTGCGTGTGTGCGTGTGTGTGTGTGTGTGTGTGTGTGTATGTGTGTCTGTGTGTGTGTGTGTGTGTGTGTCTGTATGTGTGTGTCTGTCTGTCTGTATCTGTGTCTCTCTCTATCTGTCTCTCTGTGTGTGTCTCTGACTCTTTTGGGGCTTGAACCTCGGGCCTCAGGCCTGCTAGGCAAGCACTCAAGCATGGCCACGCTGTGCTGGCGTCTCCCGCTTTCCCTGACTGGCACAGCTGCATGCTGCTGCTCTCGCCTTGGAAATGGGGCACTCAGCAAGCGGGGAGGAGAGAAATGCAAGTGCCAGGCTCTTGTGGATCATTATTCTCCCTCCCCCTCCCCCTCCTTCCCCTCCCCCCTCCCCCTCCCCTCCGCCTCCTCCCTCTCCCCCCCCCCTTCCCTTACTCTTTCTTCTTCCTGTTTCCTTCACTAGGATGGAGACCCACTCACTCTCTTGAAAATCAGACCTCGTGGTTGAAGGTTCGATTTAACATAACCCTCCCTTGGTCCTTTAAGAACAAGGTCCTCCTTTCCCGCGAGCTTTCTCTGTTGAGCAGCTGCTGGAGCAAGGGTAGGCGTGGGCTTCATTCTTGCAGGTCTCTTCCAGGCATAGCAGCTCTGTCACCCTGCTTGGTCTCTGTGGAAATGTCTTCATGAAGACAGTCCAATGGCCGCAATGCCTGCAGAGGCTGGAGAAGAGATGCTTATTTCCTTGACAGTGGTGCTTTTTAATTCAAAGTCTACAGTGGGCTTTTTTTTTTAATTGGATTATTTCCACTCTTAATGTATTTCTTCTCTTTTTTTTATTGTATTAACTAATTGATACACAAAATTTCTTAAATGAAATTCAATATTCATTTTAGGGGACTAGAGACACTGCCCAGCAGTTCAGAGCACTTGGTGCTCCTCCAGAGGACCCTGTTTGGATTCCCGAGTGGTGGCTAACCATCATCTGTAACCCCAGTTCTAGAGGATCTAACCCCTCTTTTAGTATTGTACATATGTAGTACATTTACACATGCAGATAAAACACTCATACACATTAAAAAAAATCTTTGTAAAATTTTGCTTTTTAACATTTTTTTAGGGTATTGCCCTCTTTTTTGAGTATTTAACAAATACTTTTATTGCCGGGCGTGGTGCAGGCCTTGCTAGGCCCGCTTCTCTGGGAGTCCTTCACGTTTCCCTCTGCAAATCAGATGGGGGATGAATGCTATCGAGAACACCTACCTAATCAGACTGTCCTTGACATATGAAGATGAGAGTGTTCAGTCAGGCCCTCCCTTGTGTGAGGACATGCCAATCTGTGACATGGGACGTTAAGGAAAAGATGACTGTTCACGGGTTTTGATTCCCAAGACAGGTCCGGATGGTGTGGTCTCCCTGGCAGTGCATTTCCAGACTGTGGGGCAGAGCTGAAAGGCTCATGATCTCCTGAGATAGAAGTCAACAACTTCTTTTAAAAACAAGATTCTCATAATTTACAAAAGCTTTCTCTTTGATATATCTGTGAAGACCTAGGTTTCTCGTATTTGTGGAGATCAATTCTGGTTGTAATTAGTTTCTGTCTGAGTTCCAGAAATGCAAAGATACTGGGTGGAAAGAGGTGACAGCTGGCAGAATGGCTGTCTTTGACTTTCTGAGGCAGGGTTAGTGACGAATCTGGAAAATAGTGAACTGCAATTAATAAAATCTGTACTCATAGTCAAGTGTGTTTTTCAGACAGCACACACAATAATTGAAAGGCCTTCCTGCTCTCTAATTACTTAGATTGGATTAATTTGGCATGATAGCTTTTTTCACATATCTCCAAGTCTGTGTTCAGATGCAGCTATTTATGTACTTCAGAGTTCAAGATTCTACGTGGCATCCTTGATTGATCTAGGGGACTAAAGGGTTAATAGCTCGACTTTCCACCATCCTTTCTTGTCTGCCCTTCTGGTTAGCATGGTGGTGGCTGTGTTGGCTTTACTCCTTCAAGGAGTAGAAACTTCTTCGTTTCAGGTTAGCAGACATGAGATTCAGGCAAGCACTAGGCTAGTAAACAACAGACTAAGACATATTTGAAAAGCAAAACTTAGTGCCCAAGTGTGAGCTTAAGAGATTTCAGCTGAGTTTGATTAAGATTAACTAAGGTATTACCCGTAGAATCATTGAATCAGTATTTTAAGATGGCTCAGTCAAGCTCTGGAAAGAAATGAGCCTGACCACCCATATTCCCTGGTCTTGCTCATTCTTGTCTAAAAAGATCACCATGGAGCCTGGTGTGGTAGCATATGCCTTTATCCCAGCACTTGGGAGGTAGAGTTAGGCAGGTCTTTGTGAGACCGGGCCAGCCTGGTCTACATAACAAGTTCCAGGCCAGCTGGGGCTACTGGGAAACCCTGTCTTAACAACGACAACAACAACAAAACAAGACAAAAGCTCACCATGCTGGGAGGGAATTGTGGATGGTTCAGAAGAGGGAGTTACAAAGCCAAGTCCCTGTGTTGCATTGTGATGCCTGGCTGGGTGTGCTTTGTGTACTCCAGAAGAAACTGGAAGGCTGTTGAATTCTACATAAAGCTCTCACAGAGGTTACTGTGTTGGTCAGAAATCTCAAGTTGACTCCCTTGCTTGCCATGTGGATCCTGTGATGCAGGGTTGAAAAGGCTGCATGGCAGGCAGAGTAGCAGTGTCTTTGGCAGGGACCCTTAGTGATCAGTCCACCCCCCCCACATGTGATGTCACTTAGAGAATGACTGTGAACAGATCACCACTGTCAGATGTTCATGTTGTGCACTGCTGTGTCTGTCAGAGTAACCGCTTCTCCATTTGAAATAGAGCCACCCGATGGTAAAATGCTGGCGCTGTCATGGCAGACATCTCCACCCACAGCAGCCTGGTGTGCGTGGGAAGCAGAGGCAGCGGTGGGAGCGTGGCCGTGGTGGGCACTGCACTGACGCCATCGAACACCACACATGGCTCACAAGTCCCCGAGCCAGGCCAGTCCTCCCTGGCTGGCCTCTGCACCCCCCCTTCCTCTCCCTGCGGGAGCACCCTCCCCTAATGAGCATAACCTTTAGAAACATGTCTGCATTGCTTAGGCTATTGTGGTCTTGATCTTTAGCAGTTACATGTGTCTGATTTTGCCCACTGCAGAATGTCTTTTGAAAGCCAGAAGGTCTTTCTGAGTGGAGCCCTGGCTCCTGGTTCCCTCACATTATCATCAGGAAAATGAGAGGTTGGTTCCTGATTATTTGTAGCAAAAAATAAATCTTACAACTCTTGTAAAAAATAATTTCCCCTTCTTAGACTTAAATTATGATTAGTGGAGCTGCAGAGATGGCTCACTGGTTAGTTCTTAACCAGTGCTCTGCTGGCTGATCTTGTGGAGGACTCAGGTTTGGTTCCCGGCACCTGCATGGCAGCTGTCCCAGTGCCAGGGGACCTGGCCCACTTTTAACCTTGCTGGCGTTGCAGACACTGGTACGCTACACGAAGACAAAACGCTCACACACAAAATACACTTTAATAAAGAGCAAAAAAGTAATTGATTCATGTTTGTTTGCTTATTTATTTATTTATTTATTTATTTATTTATTTATCTTTTTGAGACAGGGTCTCCCTGTAGCCCCAGTTGTCCTAGAACTCATTATGTAGACCAGGCTGGCCTTGAACTCACAGAGATCCGCCTGCCTCTGCCTCCTGAGTGCTGGGATTACAGGCGTGTGTCACTATGCCCAGCTTTTCATGTTTATTTTGTTAAAAAGCAGAGCTGGGGCTGGAGAGATGGCTCAGCAGTTAAGAGTGCAGATTGCTCCTGACTGCTCTTGCAGAGGACCCGGGTTCATCCCCAGCACCCACATGGCGGCTAAGAACTGTCTGTAACTCCAATTCTAGGAGAGCTCCAGTTCCAGGGGAATCTGAGACCCTCTTCTGACCTCCGCGGCATTGCACGACACAGGTGCACAAACCTACATGCAGACAGTACATTCATACACATACAAAAATAAATAAAAAATTTAAAAAAATTAAAAAAAAAAAAGTGCAGACTGCTCTTGCAGAGGACCCAGGTTTGATTCCCAGCATCCACATGGCGGCTAAGAACTGTCTTTAAGTTGGGCATGGTGTTGCATGTCTTTAATCCTAGCACTTGGGAGGTAGAGGCAGGCAGATCTCTGAGTTCAAGGCCAGCCTGGTCTACAGAGCAAGTTCCATGCCACCTGGGGCTATAGGGAGACCCTGTCTCAAAAAAAAAAAAAAAAAAGAACTATATTAATTTATGTACTATTAAAATGACATTGACATTTTTATCAAATTTGGGGTAATAGGCAAATGTTAGAAATGGTTCCTAAATTTTCAACAGTTTGAGTAAATTTAATATTAAGTTTAATACATTTTCCCTTTTTACCAATATCTCTTTTTCATTGTCATGCCAACATTTCTGAAGATTTGTCTTTTCCCCATGTTTGTTTCGCTGTGTTCTGTGCTGCTTAGGTACTGGTGTGCTCATTCATTCAGGAGAACTATTATTTATGAGGGAAACACAAAGATGAGGCGGACTCATTGCTGCCCTTCAAAGAATGGAGGGCGAGATGCCCCTTCTGAGCTACCCAGACAGATGCAGAGGCAGCCTGAGGGGACAGTTGCAGAGGCAGCCTGAGGGGACAGATGCAGAGGCAGCCCTGGGGGGACAGACGCAAAGGCAGCCCGGGGGGACAGACACAAAGGCAGCCCGGGGAACTGGGCAGGCACTTCCAGGTGTGTCTGGCTGGCGTGGGGGGAGCGGCCAGAGCTCATGCATGGCGAACTGTGGTCTCATGAGTGGCCCTGAAACCCTGCCAAGCTCTTGTGCCTGAGCCTGGGTCTGTTAGCAAGTGTTGGGCAGCGGATGGCACAGCCTCTTAGCTGCTGGCGCACGTAGGCCTTCGGCAGCAGGTGATACTCCCTCAGCTGGGATTCTGGAACAAGAAGTATATTGAATTATATGCATCGCCTGGAGGGACTTCTCCTTAATATTTATGGTTGCAAAATACTTTGCAGTTATTTTTATTAATAGTTACCAGATGTGTCATAAGGATTAATGAACTTATGATCTGAAATGCTTTGAGCTTCTGAACTAGAGGCGACGCCTGCACCTAGAGGGCTGTGAATAAGCATCGAATGTAAACGATGGAGTTGGAAACGAGGGTCTGTGTGAAGGAGCAGTGTCCACCCCGTTGTTCTTCTTAGGTGTTTCTTAGGGAATTCCGTGCCCTCCTGATGTCTGCTGAATTCACCTCAGGCCATTGCCAAACAGGGAGGGTCCAGAGCCACCCTAGCACGTGCCAGTGTACACATGGTTTTGCCTAGGTGTTGTCTTTGGCGTCCCCAGTCTGCACAGCCAGTTGTTTCCAGATGTATCTGCCCTTCCTTTGTCTGAACTTTGATTTCTGTTTCCTCTTCCGCTTACTCTCCTCATACACAAAACTTCCTTCCAAGTTCAGGCTTGCAGGAACTCTCCACGGAACCACTGAGGTAACTCCTTAATTGATCTCCCTACACCTAGCGTCTCCCCTTCCTAAGGGTTAATCTTCTGAAGCATCCTTCTCATCAGCACTTCTTTCAGAATCAGTGGCAGCTGGTCGTCGCCTGTGTAGTTCAGCTCTTAGCTCGCAAGGCTTCTCCACACAGCCCTAACCCTTCCTCAAGACCCAGAAGGAGTAGCCTTTTCTGGGGTACAGCTGCGAGATGACACCTTACACATGACCCTTCTCTGCTGCCTGCCACGATGCTCAGGCTGGCCCCACACAGCTGTCCTGGGCTATGTATCTGGGAGCCCCACTTCCCCTGAGACCCCTCTGCCTTCCAGCCTTCCATTCTGGGACCCTGTGCGTCCTCTTATCTTAGTTACTTGCATCTCTTCCTCAAGCCAGCCTCTGGTAAGCAAAGTGCGTGTGGATGTTGAGACCAGCAAGTCCCAAGTCAGAACCAGACTGCAGTCGGGTCTGACCCTGGACTAAGCTTCAGCTTCTGCTTAAGGACCTGCTGGATTTTACAGTCACTGAGCTGCAGGGAAGAGTGCACTTGTCTCTGCACCAGGCCCGGACTCCTTGGCCATTCTGTCCTGCTGTGCTTCTACATTTTCATGCTCTAAACGGGGCGGGTTCATCTTGATGGGACGATTCCCTACCCCAGCCTCACCCATCTTCAGCCAGACCTAACTGAAGAAAGCAGTTTACATCCCTAATCAGGTTTCCTGCCTTTACTATACTCTGATCTATACCTGGAACACGTTTCTGTGTATGGGGGCTTTGGATCTGTGGGGAAAAGAGTGAGGCAGCAGCTGGAGCCCTGGACTGTGAGTAGGAGCAGCAGGTGCGAGCAGAAGACGGCTGCACGCCAGAGCACCAGCCCGTCCTCGGGAGCACGGCGAGAAGGGCTGGGTGCTGGGGAGAGGCAGAGTTGAGGCCCTCTCCGCCATGTGGCGATGGCCTGCTGCTGCACGGCGGCCTCCCTCTTCTTTGTTCCTGCCACACACGTGCTTTTCTTTATCTTTTTTTTTTGGTCTTTTCGAGACAGGGTCTCCCTGTAGCCCTGGCTGACCTGGAACTTGATCTGTAGACCAGGCTGGCCTTGAACTCACAAAGATCCGCCTGCCTCTGCCTCCCGAGTGCTAGGATTAAAGGCGTGCAGCCCGGCTACACGTGCTTTTCTTGAGCATACGTGATTTCCTAGTCCCCTGGCCTTTAACCACTGGCAGCCCCAGTGTTTGCAGAGTGGAGTGTGTGTACGGCACAGCCTGTCCTTGGTCCTTCCCTCCTTTTCAGTCGTCTTTACGGTCTCCTCAGCACCTTCTCCTCCTCTCAGAGCCTACCCCACCCCTCTGCAGAGTCAGCCTCTGGTAGTCCTCATTTTCCAAAAGTAGCTCTGTGGCCTGTGTTGTTATGCAGGTGGTACGTCTACACTTGGAGACAGTCATGACTGCACACAATCCTCAGGGCCTAGAATCAGGATCCAGAACCAGTTGGAGGCAGGTTGTGTCTTTCTGCACTTCTGTCTTCTTTGTCCTTTGTGGTCATCGAGGTCACTGAGCAGGTGGCCTTCACCTGGGGCTCTTCCCTCCTGGGATAAATCCTTTGACCTCTCTGGGCCAGAACAAAGGAAACATTAAGCACAAGGACCAACATTCACATGGACTGGCCAGGGAAAGGGAACCCTGTAGAGCCGTCTAGGGCTGAGCAGGCAGAGCCAATGTTTGTAAGCAGCTGAGGCAGAAATGAGTCCCTGGTTTCTTCCCCAGACTGTCGAATCTGCTGTCTGCCTATGTATGTCCTCAGCCGCTTGAACCCAGCTGCGGAGATGAGTTTGACTCCGCCTTCTCCTCCTGTTCTTGTTGCTTCAGTGCTGAGTCACGTCTCAAAGCCTTGACGTCCTCCCCTGGTCTGTTGCATCTCCTCACACTCTTCGATCCTGCCCGCTCCATGCTGGAATCTCATTGCTAACGTCTCCTTCACTTATCTCTCCAGTCTGTGTTCACCGCCAGGTGAAGTGCTCTGATTTTCCTGTTGACTGCTTGCCATGCTCTAGAATCGAGTGATCGCGCCTCTCCCCCTAGTTCAGGTAGTGTTAGATTCCCAGGGCCTCCCCCATCCTCGCTGTCTGCCTGGTGTCCCAGTCAGAGCAGCTGCTTTCCTAGTCCCCCCGGGCATGCTGTCTCTGATGCTCACTGGCCATCTGGGCTCAGGTTGGCTTCCAGCTTCTGTCTGAAGTCTTTCTAGATCATTCCTGACCCGGTCACTCGTGACATTGTGGGCTCATTGCAGTTTTGCTCAGCACGTGTCTGTCACCAGAGAGCAGGAGCACGGCACTCATGAATGTCTCTGGCTGGGGCAGCCCTTGCTGGGCTCCTTGCTCTTTGGTGGGACCCACATGCCTTGTTGGCAGGGCTGTGTGGGATTCCTGGGAGTTGTCATGGTCCCCTGGTTAGCTCCTGGTGACTTTCTGCACTGTGTTCCTGTGCCCCTTCCCTGTGCCCCTGGGGACCCTCACTCATGCGCTTGTCTCCTCAGCCCGTGCCCCGCATCTTGGTGCAGCCTGCCTTCCCGTCCAGGATGGAGGTGAGTGACCCCCCTGAGGCTGCCCATTTGGAGCAGGTGGCCCTGACCCAGAGGCTCCCACCCACCCCTGCACTTTCCTCTCTGCACTGCCACTTGGTAGCTAGCTACAATGTAGGGCACTGTCTTCTCCCTGTACATGCTCCTTGTTACAGCTTTCTATTTTCAACCTGCTAATCAGATGATGCTAAACTTTTAGGTGCTTGGAAGCTATGTAGTCTCTGTGTTAATACCCCGCTGCGAGGCAGTGGGGCTTTCTATAAACGGAACATTCTCCTCCTCCTAAGTGTTTTCTGAATTCTTGGTTTTCCATTTCATTCTGGTCCATGATGTCAGTGTGAAAAGACTAATGCTAAGCTGGAGAAGGCAGCCTCTGTGACCTCCCACAGGTCAGCAGCACTTCCAACCTTGTGAATAGCAAGTCTATTTCTCCCACTGTGTCTGCATTCTCTGAGGAAATGCCATATCTTCATTGGGAAATTTTATTTATTCAAACAACAGCAAAAATAAAATAAAATAAGGCCCAGTGATATGAAGGAACGTTCAGTCCTCCGGAATCTCCTGGTATTGCCCATTTCTAAACGGCCCTTTTGCTCCAGTGCCCCCTGGTGCCCTCCTGCATTCTATGGACTGTGCCAGGTGCCCGTCCCCCAGGAGGGCGGTCAGTCCTTGTGCAGGGGCAGCGTTGAGCCCCCACTGAGGCACCAGGAGCAGGGCCTTTGCTGGCAAGGCTGCCCGTGTGCCAGCTTTGCTGTACATCCTGGTGGCCCCCCCGGACTCTGGCCGTTCACAGCCTGTTAAGTGTCTCAGGTAGAGTGAGAATCTGGAAACTGCTGGCCTCTCACTTCTGCCTTCTTTGCTTGCTGTCCTCCCCTCGTCGCTGGCCCCAGCTTGCCTTCCCTTCCTTGGGAAGTTTGAGCAGGTCCTGCAGGTGCCCTGGGCCAGCAGTGGGATGCGTGTGCTTGTGCTTCGTGCCCCGCCACCAGTGATTTGAGTGGAACAGCAGAACGCCTGTGAGTCTAGAGCTCCCTCGGCCACTCCTTCATGCCTTTGTGGCCCTGTGTGGCTCTCAGTGGTGGGTGAGTGTGGGAGGGACCCCATCTCGCAGTCACAGGCCACATCTAGTTTCTTCTGGAGCTTTGTATATTCTTCCTTAAATGTCCGGTGATGTCAAACAAAAATAGGAAGGAATAAATAAAGCATGTTCAAGTTGCAGAAGAAAAATGATTGAAGGGTTGGCCGATCTCTTAGAGTATTTATGCTGCTGACAGTTATTGATCTGCTGGATTGAGTAAGTTTTGCAGCCAGAGACCCATCA
This sequence comes from Rhizomys pruinosus, assembly GCA_009823505.1. NCBI lineage: Eukaryota > Metazoa > Chordata > Mammalia > Rodentia > Spalacidae > Rhizomys > Rhizomys pruinosus. The sequence continues at coordinate 1,427,393 of VZQC01004221.1, forward strand.
CAAAAATGGGCTGTTCATCTCCAGAGGTGCCATTAACTCTGTCCCCAGAAAGTGTGCCTTGCGGGGAACGAAGCCTTCAAAAACCGGAATATAAATGACAATTCACGGGAAAATGTGTGATTTATCAAATTGCTGAGTTAAGCCAAGTAACTGTAAGAGACTTATAGATCTCAGCTCTTTCCCAGTTCAAATAAATCCTGCATTGCAAATGGAAGATGACTGTTCCTGCATATAAGTAGCTTTCCATAAGTATTGGGAAACATCTCTCCTTTTCTGAGCAGGGCTCCACCTCTTTCCCACCCCGCCTTGTCTCCCAAACACTGTGTGTAGGGAATGGGGAGGTGAGTTCTCAGGCCCCTCCAACAGCTGTTTGACCCTGAAAGAAGACCCAACTCTCACCTCGCAAACATGAATGCGACCATCGTCATCCCTGTGAGATGCTGGCTTTGTGTCTGTCTCTTCTGCCTGGTGACTCAGACAGTGACATGAAAGGCCACTGCCGCCTGGCGGGACCCTTGCTGACCAGCAAGCCCTGGCCCCTGTCCCAGGATCAGAGGCTCCCGACCCCTCACATGGCTCTAGCACCAGAAAAGCAACCTCCTAGAGCAAGGGCCGTGGCTGCAGACAGCCTGGGTCCCCTTCTTGTCCCTGACTCCCAGCCAGGACTTCCTGGCCCAGCACAATCTAGGATCAGCTTCTCCTGTGTCTGCACTGCTAAAGCACTGTCAGCTCCTCTGAGATCATTCTTTGGGCTCTGCTGGAGAACAGTGCTCTTTTGGTCTCTTAGTCTCCTTGTGTGGTAGATAGTGGACAGAGACCAGCTACTACCATGGTAACAGCACCTGAGCCTAGGGAGGCTGGGGATGGACAGCATGAGTTAGTGGTGGCTGCTTCTTGCTGCCCTGGAGTGAGACGCCTTCCTCCTGTCACGCTGTCCTGGCCCTACGTGGTACGGACGAGCATCTATTTCTGGATTTGAGCTGTACATGCAGCAGGTCTGTGCTGTGCTGCTCAGCATGCTCCTCAATGCAGGTGCATAGCACAGTGCCTAGGATTTGGCTGCAGCTGGGGAGTGGGTGGAGGCGGCTTCTGGCCTGTGAGCTGTGGCGGCATAGTGTGGAGCTAGCCCCATGAGTTTGGTGGGCAGGAAGGTCCGTTGTGCGCCTTCCACAGTGTGCCTCTTTGTCCTTTTGCAGGCTCAGCGAGGCAGCCCTGGGCCTGGAGGGGCCATGGAGTCCGTGGTTCCGATGGTAGCCCCTGCTGTAAAGATTTGTGACAAATCTACCAAAGTGCCTTCTGCACCAGCCACCATGGCCGTCACTCAGACCCTGGAAGGGCAGGACGGGCCCCCCAGTCCCCTGAGCGAAGCTTCTAGTGGCTACTTCTCCCACAGTGTCTCCACCGCCACCCTGTCAGATGCCCTCACCTTAGGCCTGGATACCCCAGGGCCTGGCAGCCAGACACCTGGGTCATCCCCTGCTCTATGTCAGACCACCCCAGAGCCTGAGCTGGCTCTTCTCCCCAGCACACAAAGCCACCCACCAGTCGCCGAGGAGCCCCAGGTGCGGCCTGCCACGCCTGCCCCAGTCAAGGAACTGGAGGCTCCCAAGCCACACCTTCTTCCTGAATCTGCCTCTGTGGTGCCCTCATCCCCGTTCAGAATCCGGAAGGTGCGGACCTCAGAGCTGAAGTCCTTCATGGGCATGCTGGGGGGCAGCTCTTCCGGAGCCGAGGAGGACCTGCCGGCTGCAGAAGAGCCCAGCAATGCTGTGGAACAGTCCCTGGGGAGGCTGGAAGTGACATCCGACTCTGAGGAGGCTGGTGAAGTTCCCGAGTGGCTCAAAGAGGGGGAATATGTTGTCGTGGGCACCAACAAAACGGGCATCGTGAGGTACATAGGACCCACCGCCTTCCAGGAGGGGACATGGATTGGTGTGGAGCTTGACCTGCCCTTAGGTGAGTGGGCAGTGGGCTGGGCTGGCAGCACTTGCACCTATGGATGTGGACTGGGGTAAGGGGACCCTGGCGTGCCGGCCACTCCCTTTCAGCTCCCTGGCTCTTCAAAATCAGAAATTTTCTCTAGATAAACAGCTTCCTTGTCTAAACTCAAAATCTATCAGAAACCCAAGGTGTCACTGGTGGATCATAGTTTCACATCTACCTTTCCTTTTGAGGTCATGCCCAGTCTGGCCTGGAGCTTGTGGGCGCAGCCATCCTGTCTTAGCCTTCCCACTAGCTGGAGCTGCAGGCACGTGCCACTTTGTAAAGCTGCAGAAGCATGCGTTTGGGCTGCAGTACAGTGCTCTTGGCTCAGCTCTGGGTTTTTCCTACTTCCCTGAGACTCTGGGTGGGTCTGGATGCAGTGGTGAGAATATTGCAAGCTCTTACATCTCAGGCCAGACTACAGTGCTCAGAAGTGTCAGAAAGCAGAGGGTGGGGGTGGAGGGTGCTAGAGAAGCACTTGGTTAGACATCTAGAAGTTGTCCAGTTTAGTTCTTTATCAGCTACTTGTTTCAGCACCAAGCTACTTCACCCACATAAAGCGTGCAGTTCGATGGTTTTGTGCACACTTCCTGAGCTGTACCACCATTATAAAGCAATCTAAAGGATCAGCGAGCCTCCCTGAGAGCAAAATTCCCTATCCATCTGCACTGCGCCCCTCCCCAGCCTACGTGACTGTTTTTTAGTTTTCTGTCTTAAGTGTACAGGAGGGTATGATTTAGACTTGGACAGAAAGGGGGCTCATGTCTGTCTCCTCTCCTAGCATGTGGTCAGTGGCCCTCTGTGGCAACGCCATCCGCAGCTCCTTCTTGTTTGTGGCTGTGTCTGCTGCATGGACGATGTCTCCACTGCTTGGGTGCTCTGAGTAGCATGACTGGAAATATTCATGTAGACCAGGTGTTTGGTCTCGCTGGCTTGGCACTGAACCTTTGAAGGGGCCAAGTTGTTCCCGCAGTGGTGGTCTGCAATGGTAGTCCTTCTGTGGTGCTAGAGGGTCAGGTGGGGGAGCCCTTCCCTGCAGTGAGATGTCCTTGATCTGAGTATGGGGACGGAAGAGTGGAGTAGAGCCTAGAGTCTGGGCAGCCAGGAAGGGCATCTCCAGGGAGAGGTGCAGGCCACAGCACCTTGAGCACATTTGTCTGCAAAAAGCAGCTGTGCCCAGGCTGCGGCACGAGAGTCTGCTCCCACGGTCCTTCTCTGGACAGTCACACCCAGCAGCTTGTTGATGGGGTGGGCACAAGACATTAGGGGCGCGGGCGTGGGCGCGGGCTAGCGATGATGCTTTTGTTCCTGAGCCACATGCTTCTTGGTAAAGTCACTTGCTGCCTTTAAAAATGATCATGGCAGGGAAGACCTTGAATCGAAAGTGGTTCAAGATTAGTAATGTGTCATAGGCTGAAAAAAATCTATTTTTCCCAAAGTGCAAAGGAGAATCAACAAATAACTAAGGAAAGTGACTGTCAGGAATGTCATAAACAGCACTCAGAGAAGCAACGGACACAGGAAGGAGAGTGGGAAGGCAAGGCCAGGCAAGGTGGAGTCCCAGGCCGAGACTCTGAGGTTGGCCTGGCTTGCTGCACTGGAGGCCGAGCAGGCAGGCTAGTTGTGGGGGCACCTGATGGCTGGACCATCAGGGTTTGTGGCCTGTGGAGCACAGTCTCATCAGATGGAATGTGATGGGTTTGCAGAGATGACCCCTCACAGAACAGACGTGGGGAAAGTGGGACCTGGAGCCGCATGATGTGCGGATGGGCCTGCTGCAGAGGACCAGGGCTCAGTGCGCAGGCTCGGGAGATGCGGAGACGCAGAGCCCAGGCTAGTGTGCTGGGGAGGAAACCACTAGGGAAGAGGGCTGAGGATGATGCCTGAGTGTTTGCTGTCAGAACACTCAGGGGCAGTTCAGAGTTGGAAAGGCTGGAGAGCCCCATGTCAGGAAGGATCACTGTCCTGAGAAATCCTGAGACACGGAGATGCAGCTGGGGCCAGAACCGTGGCTGGGGCCTCATCTGCTGTGACCAGGTGCAGCAGAGCTGGGGAGAGAGGCGGGCAGTGGGCGTTGGTGGTGGCAGTGACCAGAAAGGGCCAAGCATGCCCATGGCACTCGAGAAGTGGTGAGGCGGGGCGGGGCGGGGCTCTGCTGCCCAGTGCAGTTGCTCTCACCCTGCCCTGCTGCGGGGAGAGACGGCCAGGCCGGATCCAGTGTCGTCACTACAGTCATCTCCCTGTCCCTGTCTTGTCCTGCCTTGCCCGCTCCCTATCTCCCTGCCACCATTTCCTGTTGCCTGTCAAAGAAAATTGTCACTCTTCACCCATCTTGACACTCAATGTGGCCTCTGAATACCTGTTGATTGGCAGTTTTTCCTTGGGAAAATTGCATCAGTGCCACCCGCCCTTCTAGGCTCCTGTATACAATCTGGGGACCCGTGCCTCCAGGTCTGCCTGGGGGCTGCGCCTGGTCCTCAGTGTGCCTTTGTGTCATGTCCAAGGCCACAGGGCTGAGTCATGGCAGTGACTAAACCTCATGTTGGTTCTGAGTGGTGGCATGGAGGTGGCAGCAGAGGGACACAGCAGGAGAGGTGACTGTGTGTGCAGTACAGGACCCGCCATGATGTTTTTTCTTCCCTGCAGGAAAGAACGATGGCTCCATCGGCGGGAAGCAGTACTTCAAGTGCAGCCCCAGCTTTGGGCTGCTGGTGAGGCCAGGCCGGGTCCGCAGGGCTACAGGCAGTGGGCGCAGGCGCAGTGCGGGGCTTAGGCCTCAGGGAACTGCAGAGGCCCGTAGGAGTGCCACCCTCTCGGGCTCTGCCACCAACCTGGCCTCCCTGACAGCTGCGTTGGCCAAGGCTGACAGGAGCCACAAGAACCCTGAGAACCGAAAGTCCTGGGCCAGCTGAACTGCACCTTCCCTGGTGGACACGAATGGAAATTGGGGTCCCTTGAGTCATTTTGGCACTTGCCAGGGTGCCCCCTTCCCTGGGAGCAGGACCATGAATGCTTTTTGCACGATGCAGGGCTGGTGACCAACCTGGTTCCTCATCCTCCCTGGAATTCTGGAAGCTGCATTTTGTTCCTCTACTTGACGATGTCAGAGATGCCTCAGCTGTGCTCCTTGGGTAGCGGGTGGAAGGTTCTGGGAGCCCAGAGAGTTGTGTGATGACAGACTGAGGTCCTGGGTGGCAGATCTGGCCCCGGCCTGCTGGGATGGGGTGTCAGCCCGGGCTTGCTGGGCTTCCCTCCCCTCTGCTCGCCCGTCTCACTGCGTCTTGATGGAGGCAGTGACCTGACCAGAGCCTGCTCCCCACCACGCGGCCTTCCTCCCCTACCTGATGGAGGCAGTGACCTAACCAGAGCCTGCTCCCCACGGCCTTCCTGCCCTGCCTGATGGACGCAGTGACCTAACCAGAGCCTGCTCCCCATGGCCTTCCTCCCCTGCCTGATGGACACAGTGACCTGACCAGAGCCTGCTCCCCACGGCCTTCCTGCCCTGCCTGATGGACGCAGTGACCTGACCCTGCTCCCCACCACGCGGCCTTCCTGCCCTGCCTGATGGAGACAGTGACCTAACCAGAGTCTGCTCCCCACGGCCTTCCTTCCCTGCCTCATGGACGCAGTGACCTGACCAGAGCCTGCTCCCCACTACGCGGCCTTCCTGCCCTGCCTGATGGACGCAGTTACCTGACCAGAGCCTGCTCCCCACGGCCTTCCTCCCCTGCCTGATGGACGCAGTGACCTGACCAGAGCCTGCTCCCCACGGCCTTCCTGCCCTGCCTGATGGACGCAGTGACCTAACCAGAGCCTGCTCCACACCACGTGACCTTCCTCCCCTGCCTGATGGACCCAGTGACCTAACCAGAGCCTGCTCCCCACAGCCTTCCTGCCCTGCCTGATGGAAGCAGTGACCTAACCAGAGCCTGCTCCCCACGGCCTTCCTGCCCTGCCTGATGGACGCAGTGACCTAACCGGAGCCTGCTCCACACGGCCTTCCTCCCCTGCCTGATGGACACAGTGACCTGACCAGAGCCTGCTCCCCACAGCCTTCCTGCCCTGCCTGATGGACGCAGTGACCTGACCGGAACCTGCTCCCCACGGCCTTCCTCCTCCTCCTCCTCCTGCTTGGGTCCAGTACCCACACTCCCTCCATCCCTTTAACCCCTCGCCAAGCAGCCAAGTGCCTCTAGTGAGCCCTGGTCCCCAGTAGGGGTGGCCAGGAAAGCCCGTTTCCCGCTGCACGCAAACAGGGTTTCTGCGAGGTGGCCTTGCAGGTGTCTTTTCTGTCAGCCATTTATCCCCCTAACAGGATGCTTGGGTTATATTTATTTATATATTTTTTTTTTCAAAAGCTGAAATCATTTGCGAGCCACAATCGTCCGCCGCGGCTTGTGCTGGGGCCTGCATCGCACTCTGGCTAACCGAGTGCGCAGCTTCCTGGTCTGATGGATGAAGCCCTCCCCGTGTGTTGCTTGATGGATGGCCGAGTATCCCGGGAGGAAGCAGGCCCTGGGGCTTGACAGAGTGCACTCATGCCACCACCGCCTCATTGGGTGCTGTCCTGTGTCGGGGAGCATCTGGGAATCCTTCGTGACAGTTCCTAGGCCCTGACCACCCCTGGGCAGCCATGGTCCATACCAGGGTATTATCACCTGTTTTCTGGGACATGGTTGGCTCTAAAATGTGTGGAAGGCCAAGGCAGCAGGGGGGAAGCCATAGCAGAGTTATTACCCTGTTGTTCCAAGCCTCACTCTGACCAGCTTAGGCCAGAAGGCCTGGCTCAGAATGTGCACTTTGGGCAGCGTGTTTCAGTTCCTTCTTCTGTGCTCTTAAGAACAATGCCTAGCAAGCTCTTGTTGAGGGTTCTGGTAGGATTTAAGCCTCGTAAGTAAAGCCAGGCTTCCTATTTGGGCAAGGCCTCTCACCTGGTGACCCCTCCAAACACCGCAGCTTCTCCTGGCCTTAGTGGCCTCTGTCCTGGTAATGTCTGATGTATATCGTCGGAGGCTGACCGGTGCCTGTGGTCTGATTGACATAGTACAAGGTGCTTGCCTGGCCTTTGGCCAGAGGCTTGGGGGGGTGTGGAGGATGGGCTGGGTGGTCTCCCTAGCAAAGGCTCAGCCTGCCCTGTGCCATGCAGAACCCCAGCCTGGAGTGGGGCGTCATTCTGTTCTTCCCGGCTTCACCAGCAGACCCTGGGTCTCGACTGCAAGGAGCTGAGGACTGCCTGTCCTGGTCCAGAACAGCACAGTCAGCCGTGGGTGCGGTCAGCTGGAGGCAGGCACCATCCGATTCCTCACTCCGCCTCATCTTCAGTTGGTTGCGCCTGCTGGGCGTGTTTGGGATTAATACTGTCAGTTGCTTATGGCCTCTTCCTCTACCCTCCTTCACACCCAGAAGTTCTTTTGATGTATTTCGGTTAGAAGTTTTGTCCTGTCAGAATCTGTGGTTCTGTGATGTGTCCTTTGGTGTAGATACCAGCTCAGTTCCCTGAAGGGGGCCAGAGCCCCAGAGTTACCTTCCTGTGATGGTTATGCAATGGGTACTTGGGGTGAGGGACGCTGCGTTTATGATGGTTATGCAATGGGTACTTGGGGTGAGGGACGCTGCGTTGTCTCTGTCCCTCAGAGTGGTCTGATATCGGATGTGTAGGGCTGTTGATGTGCACAGATCCTGTTGGCTGGAGCTGGCAGTCTCGAATGATTCAGGCCAGCAGCCCGGCAATTCTAGGACCACCTTCTTTCCCTTCAGTCCCTGCTTCCTCCAGCTCTGTGGACCTGTCCAGCTGGGCTGCTGCAAAGCCTTGCTGTACAGCGGCACCATTTTCTTAGGGTCTTGAAGGATGCACCTGACTTCAGGTGCACCTGCCTGGGGACTGCTGTGTGCACGGCCCTGAGCAGCTGGCGCTGGGCTGCTGCATTTTGTCTGTGGGGTTTGGAAAGATTGTCTTTTTTCACGGAGTGCTCGAGTGGCTGGGATTTTTCTGGGGATGAAGTATTTGGAGACTCGTGCCGGCACTTGTGTTCTCTTGGGTGTTTTTGATGATCCATCCTCTGGGTGTGTCGTCCATGAGGATTGGGAGATAACCTCAGGAGAGCTGGCAGTGCAGGTGGGGTCTGGTAAAAGGGAGCATACTTAATCCTTCAGGGCTTTGCTCTTCTCCTGTTCTTGCATTGTGACCTGTAAACCCCGTGGGCTAGACAGAGGCACCAAACCAGGTGCTTCCCAGGGTTCCCCCTGTGCCCCCAACTAGATACAGGCAGTGGTTTGGATGGGGCAGCTCCAGCTTCACTTCTTGGTGCAGACCAACACAAACTCGTGGCTAGAAAAGTGGTGATGTGCAGAGGATGTGCTGACCGGCAGTGGGCAGAGCAGCAGTGTTTGTGAGACATAAAGGGTTGGGAGGTGTTAGCCGTGCCCCTGCCTGTGGGGCTGCCTGTGCTGTGTGCTGCACACGGTGGGCGATGTGAAGCTTCTTGAGCCCTGGGCCACCTCTGGACCAAGACCACAGGGCCTTCTGAGTGCCTTCTCTGGGACCAGTGTCCAGCCTGGGCCCTAGATACTACCCAAAGCATCTTCCTAAGTCTCTGGTGCCTTCCTGGTGGGCTGTGGACACTCATGGTGTTGGGAGAGTCTGTAAACAATGTGTGTGGGTGAACTGTGTAAATATGAGTTCACATGAAGTGACGGTGATTCCAGGGTTATAGTGATTTGGTACATGTTAAATAGGGGAATAAAAATACCCAAAGACTCTGTAATGAATTGTAATGACTGATGGTTTGTATTGTACGACGAACTAAACTACTGTAATTTTGTACCATAAATGCCTTTTCATCAAGTGACCAACAGCTTCTAAATAAAACCAGATGATTTCTTGCTTATACCTGGGGTTGGTCTTAACCGTTTTCCCTTCCCCACGCCCAGACACAGGCTCGGGCTCACTGTTGACTGTCCCTGGTGATGGGCTTGGTCTCAGTGGTGTTCCTAGGGATTTTCAGGATCTATACCAGTTCAGTGAGCAGGAGCAGGCCCCAGGGCCACTTGTGTGTCCCATGGATTTGGACCAGAGATCTGGGGAGGCTCCATTGGCACTGGGCCTGTCTTCAATCCTCGCAGGAGCCAGGAGCTAACAAAGTTCTGGAGGACGGAATGGACTCAAGGTAATGGGGGCTTTGGAGCTGGCCAGGTGACAGGTGGCCCAGGGAAAGGGGGGCCTTCAGGAAGGGTTCGACCATCTACCTTGTCCTGTGACACAGGCCCCACTATGGAGGTAGATAAACCCTGGAAGATTCTGGAACAAGGTGTTTTGGAATAGGGAAAATCATGGCTGTAGCTGGCAAATTTGGACCCTGTGGCTGTGGAGCCAGATGCTAGACCTCCCAGGCAGCAAGATCACCTTTCTTCAGATCTCTGCCAGCCGTGTGCCCAGTGCAGGCTTTGAGCAGCCGAAGGGACAGGCCTTGCCGTTCCCACTGTCTCCTGGCCACAGCACTGCACTCTCCAGAACACCACAGGACTTGCTCGTGTGGACCTGTGGGAAGGAAGCTGTTTCCTTGTTTTATAAATAAAACACCTTGTGAATGCAGGGTTGGGGTTACCGGAAGCCTGACAGGAGGCTGCCATCAGCCACAGGCAGTGGGTGTCTGAACAGGACTTGTTTGGGCAGCAAAGTTGCTCTCTGAGATAAGCCTTCCCAGGAAGGGGCAGAAATGTGGCAGCCAGGAAGGAGCCCTGCATGGGATGAGGCTGGGATCTGAGTGACCCAGGCTGCTCAGGGATACATCTCGTTTCCTGGCCTGCTGTTATCTCACAGCTCTCGGAGATGTGTGTTAGCACCAAACTCTGGAATGAATGGGCTCTAGGGGATGCGATGATTGCTCTACTCATTGGCTTACCGAATTGTTCAAGGAACACTTGGACCAATCCCAAGCTTGGGGTGCAGCTGGCACCAGGGCCTTGGGGTGAAGCCACCCTAGGACAAAGAGGGGGTACACTGGGAAGGTGCTGACCAATGCACTGTACATGTCCTAGGGCTGTGGGGACTGATGGTCCTAAACTCAGGCTTAAGTTGGGGGCCAACGGTGCATGAGTGTGAAGTAGGAACAGGGCTGCTTTGGCCTCTGCCCTCGTCTGTGCTGTGCTGCCAACCTCCCCTTGGCAACTTCAGCGGGGCTTGGGCAGCTTTAGAAGTTTGGATACAGAGAAGGGGTCTCCAAGGAGGGAAAGCTCAGTAATGGGTGACTGCGGAGGGAAGGGAGGCTCAGCACCTGGTGCTCTCTGCGCTAAGCCTCACACTGACCACAGGAAACTTCAAGGAAGCCAGAAAACAGGTTTGAGGTGCAACCAACCTTGGGAGTGGCTCCTTTAAGAGGCTTAGGGTACAGTTGCAGCAGGAAATGGAAAGTGGTACTGAAAGGGAGCTCATACTGGGAAGGCAGAAAGTTTGGGGCTCAGAGCAGACTATAGGCCACAACCCAAGGGTCAGGAAACTGCTGGCAGGAGTCTTTGGACTCCGGTGCTGTGATCCCAGGCAGTGCTCCAGTCCCTATGAGAAGCACGGATGGCAGGGCAGAGGGAGTCAGGCGCTTGCTTGGCATGCAAGGGCCCCTAGGTTTGCTCCCCAGCACTGCAGAAACATGTGATAAACCCAGGGACTGGTGCATGGAACAGAACTGGCAGAGCCCTTTTGGCAGTGCCAGGCAACCCGCAAATGAAGATGAGGATCCAAAGAAATCCCGGCCAGCCTTTGTTCAGTTATACATTTTATTCTCTAATAGGTACAATACTAAAATAAACACAAATTAAAAAAAAGTTTTATTAAAACAAAACTGTACAAAAAGCAGTATACTACATTTTAATTACAGAACAGTCTACTGTCCAAAAGGCACTAATCCAGAATAGGAGATACAATGATACAGGACTCATTGGAACTATTTTAATCAATACAATAGAGCACTTGTTTCTTTGACCATTTACATCCAGAAACAAGGGCTTCTTGCTACAGTCATTACACATTGTTATAATCTGAGTCCTACGGGGAAGGTGCAGTATCGCTCTCCCTGGAGTAGGCTTCCCCTGATGGTGGGGATGGGGCTGAGAGGTGGTGGGCAGCGGTGGGCACCCAAGCTCTTCTTGGCCTGGCCTCTGGTAGGTGATTCTGGCCAGTACTGGCAGCCACTTTAACCCCTCTCATGTTTAGCACCGGCAAAGTGGGTTCTGACGAAGCATGAGCAGTTCCGAGAGGAGATGCACTTGGTTAACCCCATCTGAAAAGGCAGCAGCCACCTGGAAGGGGAGACAGCCCGGTGAGTGACAAGCCAGGAGGCCGGCACTGGACCAGCACAAGTAGAGGTCCTGTTCCTGGGCTGAGACCCATTACTCCTGGGTGGACCAGGGAGTATCTGATGATCTTGTTTGGGAAATTGGTTTCTAGAAGGTAGTTTTGTTTCCCAGAGGCCAGTCAGAATGCCATGCCTGGCCTTACATGCACAAGCATTTCCATCCCTCAGTGCCACCTCAACCTTAGGACCTGGATGGGCTCCGCCCCAGGCAGAATGGGAAACAAGCTGCTCACTCTCTGCTGGGTGGTCAGGACACTCTCTAAGCCCCATGTTTATTGTCATGGACTCTGGCCTATAGAAGAGTGATACTGCAGCTTTCCAAACAGTGTCATACACAGAGAAGACAAGACACATCTGATGTTAACAAAAATAAGTAACAAAGAAATCGGATTAAACCAAGTCTCTTCTCACAGCGTCCTATGCTACACCTCCTTCTGCTTAGCAGAAAATGTACGTACACAAAAATACAAATACACAATTTTGTAGAACAGTCTGATTTTAATATATTTATATATATTTATATTTATACGAGTGGCAGGTTAGTTCATTATATAGAGCTTTTTGCACTTTTGGCTCATATGCAACAAGGCTTATAAATTCAGCTTTAGCTTTCATTCAGGTTTTTTATAGCTTTTGAACAATTTTTTTCACATTTAAAGCAGCATCCAATTTACACTAGGAGTCTGGTGATTGCAGGAAAGATGGGGTCAGGAGGATATGGGGTGGGACGGTATACATTCCAGTGTGTGTGGCATGTAAGGAAGATTCTGTGTGGACAGAGCTTACCATGATGACCCCATGAGGTAGACTGAACACCTTACAGCAGACTCAGACACAGGTGTGACTTGCCCCCAGGGACACATGGTGCACATGATGAGGACAGAGACCGGAGGAGATGCCAAAGGAAAACACCAAGACTATGATACACAATGGCCAAGGTGGGTGGCACTCTGCCCGCCCCTACTATCTGACAGGATCCCACACTGCTCGTCTTAGACATACGACCTGTGGTTGGTAAAGACTTCTGGTCTCTGATGTCTGGTCAAGTTGACTGTTAAGCCTACGCTGCACTTCCCAGCTGCCCATGCCAGCCTGTCCCCAGCCCCACAGTGAACCACACAGCAAGATGTGAGATAACCAGAGTGATGTCACTCCTCAGCACTCTGCTCTTACTAGAGTGCTCAAGTCAAGGGCCACCAACCCAGGCCTCTCCCCAACTGCGTGCCACCCACCCTCACACATTCAGCTCACACTCATCTGTTACACTGACAAGCACTAGGTAGACCTGTGACGACACTCCCCAGGGGGCAGCATGGTGTATGTGCCCCTGCACAGCCCCCCTTCTCTTCACTAGGGTCACTCGCTGGCCTTCCCTTCTCTAGCTGAGGCAGAATTTCACTGGCAAACTTGTGCACACGTGTCATGTGGGAATACCTAATGTTTGTATTACTGTCGGAACAAAAGTCTTGGTTTACTAATGAAGATAAAGTGCCCGCTTATGGATTGTTCCATTTTGCAAAACCACCCACTCCACTCATCACCCGTGTGCTACTTACTAATACTTAGTGATGCGGTCTGAACACAGCACAGTCACAAAGTAATCTGTCCTATACCCAATGTAAATAAAGGCGCCGGATCTAGGTCAGACTTACATTACTTTAAAAAAGAATCAAACAAACAGTCTCACACTCATCTTCAAATTTGGATCTTGCTACAACATCTTAATCGACGGTGTCCCCTGGCCCCTTGGGATCTGGGATCTGGGCCGAGTGGAGGGGGCTGGCTCTCGCTGCTCACGCGCATCAGCCATGGCTCTGCCTGCATTCCCTCTTGGAGCCGGACACTCCCCAAGTGCTGACACAGACTCAATTCTGCCCTGAACCTGTCTGTTTCTTCACTCAGTGGCCATTGAGGTCTAGCTAAGCAGATTCTGTGGCACACCCCATAGCATAAGCACAAGAGCAGCAGGGAGTGACAAAGCCAGCCTGCCGCAGCCAGGAAGAGCACCCCCTGCTTGCTTTCCCTCGTAACCGTTCTGCCTGCAGAACGGTGGGTCACTGGAGAGGGATGGCCAGGTGACACTTGATCCGAGGGCAGGTGCAAGGTGGGAAAGATGGCGCAGGGCAACTCTTGGGCAGGTTCCAGAGGTCTGTAACTTGCTTAGGCACTTAAACAGAAATAAGCATTTTATCCTGCAAGGTACTGCAGACCCAACGTGACCATGGCTATGGAGGGGTGCCTGGCTCTTCTGGGGGAGGCAACCAGCACTCTGCATCTTCTACTAGGGAACATCTTGCCATGCAGTGACTGGCGATGGCAGGAGCCAGTACAGGCCACCGTGGTCCTTGCTCTGCATTTGATGAGGTACAGGGTGCCCTGACACGCTGTGTAGGGTCAGTGTGAGGAAAGCACTAGGGAGCTGGGAGGCTTTCAGGGTGGTGTCCTGGCAGATGCAAGGAGCAGTAAGGAGAAAGCTTGCCAGTACAGCTGGAGCTAGAAGGAAAAAGCTCTGCCCACATCAGAACTTGGGCTTTGTTTCCTGTGCCTGCTTTCAGAGACGCATGATGCGGCTTCTAATTTCAATCTCATCAATGTGGACATCAAGACCAATGATAAAGGCAATGCTTTCTGAAAGCCTGTGCTCTCTCTCAGCCCTGCAGACTCAGCACGCACCTCCACGGGCCTTGGGGGAGCCTCAGTAGAGCAGCTGCTGTGTGCACCAGTGCACAAGGAATGTCATTTTGTTTTCCACTTTAATAGCCTCAGCCACCAAGTGAGTGGAAAGATGGCCCTCCCAAGTTTAGGCTGGGCTTGTAGTTCCAGTAAACAAAATGGGAGAGGTTTCTGGGCTCAGGAAACCACAAAACAAGACTGAAATTGAGAGTACACCTGGAAGCGCTGCACAGCTGATGTCCTAGAGGGGGGAACAGACCTTGGAACCAAAGTTCTGGGACCTGCCTGTCATTGGCCCTGCCCCCTTCCTGTTTCCAGAGATGCGAGGTCTGCTGAGTACAGAAATGAAAGGCACACAAATACTCTCTCCAAATTGAGGTGTTTCTTTAGGGGGCAGGGTGAAGGCCAGGTGATGAAATCCCTACGAGCCAGCTAATGTAAGCGCACAGGCTACCCAAGGGACAGGCCTGGCGGGGTCTGTGGAGAACACCCCACATTGGCGGCCTTGTTCCCAGGGAGCTTTTCACTTTCTTGGTCTTCAAGGAGATCGATGGTACGGCAGAGATCAGAGAAGTGTGACAGTGACCAAACCAACCCCTGGAGAGCTTAATTCTGTGAGAAAAAGTGCTAGAGAAGAGGGTGGGGAGGGAACATAGGCCAGCTTGGAGATGTCCCTTATTTGGTGTCCTTGACTGTCACTAAGCCTTCACATGAACCATGGTAGAAGAGGAACCAGTGTCTACATTGAGGAAGCGCACCCCTTTCCTGGATTCCGGATACCAGAAGGTTCTTCTCCCAGGCCTAATTTTGGGTATCTCCAAGCAATTGCTACCTATGGCCAGGTAACCCTCATGAAGCGCCTGGGGGGTCCAAGGCAGGGCAACACCAGAACCTCTGATTTCCACAACATGCACACCTCCCTGGTGGCTGTGGTGAACGGGACGGCGGGATGCGTGGGAGAGCTTAGTGTAAACTCCAGCAAGCATGCGTCAGAGTAACAGGAGCTAAGGGTACAACGGCAGACCACGGCAGGCTCTGCTGGAGGAGGACAGCTCAGGGAGGGCTGTGGGGGTCTGGTGGCTGCCCACAGCTGAGCACAGTGCCTGAGAATTCAGTGACAGAGGTGGCAGCCAGTGCTGCCCCACAGGAACAGCAGCAGGGGGGCAGTGACTTCAGCTGTGCCCGATGAAAAGTGAAACCTGGGCATCAGCAGACAACTTACTGCTGAGCTGGTCTTCTTCCCAACCAAGGCAGAGGCATTTGATGAGTGACTGTCATTGATCCTAATAAGTTGCTTTTTCTTTTCTAAAGGAGATGGCATCTGCTGGCAGTAACTGGTATATCTACCTAGGGCAGAGTGTTTTGAATCAGAGTGGCCTCCTGGAACATCTGGAAAGGAGCCTGTCTGCACACCTGGCACTTGGAACAGAAGATGACATTAAGAGGTTCTAGCTGCGGTGCCAAGACCGTTTCCTTTAATGTTCATAGACAGTCAAGATGTTCTGCTGCAGGGCAGCATGTGTCTCATAAATCACAAAGTTAGCTCAACTACTGAGTTCTCAGAAGGGAATCGGAAGGGGAACCTGAAGTTCTAAAGGAGACAGTAACCTTTCAGCAGCTGGGAAAATAATTTCGGAGACGGCTCACTCTAGGTTACAGATCCACCATGATATCAGGACTGACAGGTCCCAAGAACTGGCCTATGGCCCCCAGGGAGGGGGGGCAGAGGAGGCTCCAAGAGAAGTAGTGGCCTTCCTCCCAGGACCTTCTTCACAAAGCAGACACATGCTGTGAACTTCACATTTGGAAGGGATCAAAATGGAAGCATTCCCAGGAATAAAACCTTTTTGTAAACTCTATGTGCTAAGGAGAAAGGGCCTTAAAGGCTAAGTATCCAGTACCCTCCCTCAGCATTCCTGAGACTCAGCTAGGTTCTTGTAGGTTAATGGGGGCAGATCTGTAGCAAGGGCAAAGAGCCACAGACTTGTGGCTGCTAACCAAATCAGTCTGAAAAAGCACAGGGCTCATGGACTCAAGTTAACCTTGAATGAGTCTGCAGCCTCACCAGCAGGAAAGAGCTTATAGAGCCATTTAGCGCTGGCAGCTGCAGGCATTCCTGTGGACTGGTGTCTGATCCTGTAATTGAATCAAGGCTTCTGCAAGTGATGGCCAAACCAAACTGTCCAAACCAAGCATAAGCTACAGAAGGGCTGGCAAGTGACTGCATACTATCAAATATGACACCTCAGGGTGAGCAGAGGCGGGGCCATAGGTGTGAAGACCACATGATGCCTGAAGGCACAGGTGCATGAGGGGGAGGAGGAACAAGGAGAAGAAGGTAAAGTGGGAGACAGACAACATGGCTTCAGAAAGGCCGGGAGCCAAGCGGGATGCACTAGAAGGTGCTGCCATGAAGCCAGCGACGGCTAAGCAAGAATGACCTGAGCAAAGCCAGGGACAGTGGGCACAGTGTCCTTCTCCCCACTCAATCCTGTGTGAAGGTCACTTACACATGTCCTGCTCACGCTGCCTGTTTGGATCATAGGGTTCCACGAGGAAAACACTATTTGATTGTTTGTAAACCTTCATCTGGCAGATATTTTCTGATGGTCACAGCACTGGAAATAGAGTAACCAAGGAAAAGCTCAAAAATCCCAGGAAGCTCGGTGAGTGGCAGGTGTGAGCGAGTGAGGCGTCCAGTTGCTAGGAAGTGGCCAGGATGGACCGGGAGCTTGTCGAGGCTGCCTCATTTTGCAATTTTAACTGGTTCCTGACTAACAGAGAGAAGGCTGAAAGCTACAGGATAGAGGTTTCAAGATTTTACAATTTGGATGCAAGCAATAATCAAAGCCTTCCATTTTGGAGCTGAAATAACTCTAAATTCTCTCACTTCAGTGGAACATGAAAACTATGTCATTATTTTAGTTTACTGAGCTGCTGTTACAAATGTTCTTGGGAGCATAAGTGCTGAAAGGGGACAGGGATTGGGGCTCTGCTATTTTCAATCACATAAAGGACAGAAATCCTCTTAATTATGATCATGCCAATTCACATCCTGCTAAAACAGCTAATTACATGTCAGGAGGACACTCAGTCACTCAGAACAATTGCCATTATATTTTTATATATTCATTCTGTGCTACCCCCCTCAATTACCATAGTTACAATTTGAAAAGATTCAGCCAAACCTTCATTTGGTCACAGCATACCATCATGAATTTGTTAGTTGATTATGGGTATAGAGAGCCAGTCTTATTTAAAAGAGAGAAGACGAACGTGGAGTCAGGGGAGCTGGCCTAAAGGATCTGTAAATGGGGCACTGAGCTGCTCAGCACAGAACACTCACGGTGCGTGGGAAATGCAGTACAGGCCATGGCAACCCAACCTGCAGCCTGGCCTCAGACTGGGGATGCGCCACGAAGACAGTAGCAACCCCCCTTGTTGTCTTCTCCTGACAGTCACTGCAGAGGGACTGCTGGGGTAAAAGGCGCGGATGTGCTTAGAAAACCATAGTAGAAACAAAATTTCATGTCTCACTTGATAGAACCAACAGATTTAGTTCTGCTTGAATGTCAAGAACAATGAAGCGTGGGGACATGGCAGCCATCTTCCCTCCCTTCATCTGGTCTCTAGGTTTCAAAAGAAACCAAGTGTTGTGGGAGCCTGGCTTCTAGGGATGCAAGTTTCTCTTTGCTGTGATTTCTCATTCCCACCACACAAGTATGATGAAGGAAATATAGCAACTTCCCTAAGCATTTACAGGTCCACAAGTCTATGCAAAACTTCATCACTGAGCATCCATCAAGGCCTGTCTGCTGGTGTGGACAGTGGGTCCTCATTTTCAGCATAAAAATAAGCAACACTAAGAAAAGCCTTTTGGAATGTACTGTTTGTAAGAGAGGTGTTTCTGCCATCTGAACACTAACCTGTCATGTGTGAACACACACGACACACTTGGTGTGATGTGCCCTGCCTTTCCTGCTGCCTTCACAGATCAGTCCTCTTGAAAGCAACAAGGGAATCTCTCTTCTTAATCCATGGCCATCTTCAAAGCTGAGTGTGTAACTAAGCAGCCCACACAGGAGAGGGCCTCTGCTCTGATAGCATGCCACCATGAGATCCTCACAACACAGCTGGTCATTCACAGCCTCCCCAGAAAGCCTCCCGTTGCCACCAGGACGCACACCTTCACAGTGATAACTAGGTGCTCCTGTATCCACATACTATGGAGAGGAAGAAACACTAAGAGGGTTTGCAGAACTGCTGCTCAGGTTGCCAATTCAACATGTCTGACAACTGGTCACCAAACCTGAGTAAACGTACTTGCAAGTTGAAGAGCACACGCAAAAAAGGAATGCTGTGTATGTGTAATTCCCACCCCATCCCAGTGCACTCCCCCAACCCACTCCCACCCAAAGAAATGACCCGGAGAACTGGTCAGTGTGCCTGACTTTCATTTGGGGAATCTTAAAAAATAAATCCGGCTCAGTAAAGCTATAAATGGATTTGGCTGGTTTTGGTACAGCCCAATAAATACAGTAGTAAAACATTACTATATTCACAACAGAATGACAAGGGCCATCACAACCCTGGCTCAGGACTGAAATCAGAGAAAATGACACAGACACTTGGAGGAGAGGACTAGACCACGCAGGCAGAGACCACCAACCCCAAGAAAAATTATTGCCAAAGAATCTGTTGAGGCTCACAGGAGAAAAATATTCTGGTTGTTCTCAGAACAGAAGATAAAACTAAATTTTAAAAGGCAGAACTGAGTTGAATGGCATACTCCTTCTCATCATGTCCTTCTTGAGACAAAAAGAGAGTAAGGACTTCAAGTTCACAGTTTTAGGCTAGGTCAGAGTGGACATTTGTGGAAAAGGGACAGAGAGAATGGTAAACAGAGTTTTAGCTGGTCATCACAGGAAGGAGAGTCTGTGTTCAGAGAAGGACCAAATCCACCCACCAGGCCTGCTGCCAGAGGACAGAAAAATTCCAACAGTCAACTCAAGGCATGCTGTGGTAGAACACAAAAATGGATGAAGGGCCATTCAGGAGATGGAGAGAAAGGGAGATCCCACGGAATGGAGTCTGTTATACTTGGTGTCTGATGACTGGTACCCGAGAGGGGAGTTTCTAAAGCACTGTTTCCCGGACACAGAGGCCAAGGAGAACAGAGACAAACTCAATCCTTGTGAGCCATTCCCTTGGAGGTAAAGATAATGGGTGTGGTTGAGAGGTACCCGGAAACTAGAGTTCTAGATTCGCATGCTGGAACAAGAACAGGTTTCTAACTCAATTCTATCTTTCTAGAAGGGGGTTGCCTTCTAGAGCTGGGGTGAAAGGTACCAAGGGGCAACTGTCTGCCTGTCCTCCTCCTGAGGGAACAGTCTTGCTTTATGGAATATTCAACATAACAAACTGTTGTAATGAATCAACTGTCTCCTAGGTGCTGAGGGCCCAGCCTCAGGTAACAGTGCCTACGACTTTCCTGGCCACCCTCTGCTGCTGGTTGCGACTGTCCTCAGATAGGCAGAAATCTCCTAAGATGGACCGTCTTTAACAGGTCTCCATGTAGGATATTAGAGGGGTGGGAAGCTTACTTTGTCTATCCAGCAACAGTAATTCAATTAAAGCATTTAAAACAACAACAAACAGCTATGTGAATGCCTGCTCCCCTCCCCACCCCTTTCAAAGTCTTCCTTGGTCAGAAAGGCACAGCCCCTGAGAGACCTCTGGAGAGTCAAGAAATGTAAGAGGAGGTGAGAGCAGAGATGGCAAGCAGGGACACAGCATGGATTTCTAAGAACCAGTTCTTTTCCTTTCAGCATGGAAACCTTTTAAGGTTTCTGTTTTAAAACCATGTCTGAAACCTAAAAAAGTTTAAGGTAAGACTTCCCACCCAAAGTCAGAGCGATCACATGTGGCCCTGACAAGAACCAAGTGGTCGGGATCTGGAAACATAACTGGACTGGTACCCAGCAGAAACTGCCAGGAGCACACCTCACTGCTGATGAAGCAATGCAGACTGTTTAAGGTTGTGGGTCTGAAGGACAAGTGGCAACTTCTCCAGCTGACAGGCCGTCGCCCTCCCACCTAGCTCAGCTATGGGGGCAGCAGTGCTCTTTCAGGCCACCGTACCACCACTCAAGCTAGCACTCCCTGCCCCGGACCTAGGTTGTATTCTCTGAAGTATTTTTTTCTTAAAGGTCTTAAGACATGGAATGTTTTAGCTCTTCTGTGGCAGCCACTGAATTTCTTTAGAAACTGCAGCTGTCTTAATAATTGAGTCTGTTCCTTTAAAAAGGCAGGCAAGAACAAATGCCAAGAGGGTACCATCAGGAAGCTGTCAATCATAACGATATCCTCACAGAGCATCATGGATGCAGCTTCTCAGAAAATGTGTTTTTCCCCCTCTCCTGGTTCTTTCTGATTCATCTGAGAATAAGCACACAAAATTCCACCAAATGGAAATATCACAATAGGTGATATTTCTTCTAAGCAAAATAAAGGACAACACAATCTCCTAATTGAAATAAAAGTCAAACTGTGAAAGATGATGAGCAGGTGAGGGGCCGGGCTCGTTCCTGAGAATGAGAAATGCTACTCTTAAATCTGGGTTCAAGTCATACAGTAGGAAAAGACTGCCTCGTATTTCAGCTCTTGGGAGTGAGAAAAATGCACAAATTCCCCCTGAAATCCACAGACAGAAGAGGACAGGTCCTGCCTAGAGCTCATTAAAAGTCACAGACGTAGTCTCAAGAGGTGGAATCCTCAAGCCATTCACAGACTCCTCCCCAGATCCCACTGAGCAGGACGGCCAGCTCAGGGGATGATCCAGTCGGAGTGCTCCAGTGAGACCTCAAGCCATTCACAGACTCCTCCCCAGATCCCACTGGGCAGGACGGCCAGCTCAGGGGATGATCTGGTCGGAGTGCTCCAGTGAGATCAGCCAAACACTACATTCAGTATCTAGCCAATGCGAAAGGGAAACGAAGGTCTCTGTGCCTCTTTTACCAGTTTTGAAGTTGAACACATTTGGTGAGGAAGGAAAGGTGAAGGGTGAGGACAGGGCACCCACTTTTCATCTTGGAAATTGGTTCAGGTAATGGACAGAAGCTCTGCCTAATGGCCCACTACCCGTTCCCCTTCAAACAAGCTTCACTAGACAAAGGAGAGATGGGGTGAAGCAGAAGACACTCGGCTGTGGTGCCTCCTTCAGACTACACTGAACGCTGTTTCCTCTTACCCACAGTGACAGTGTGTCATTTAATCAGGTCGTCAGGAGATCATTTTCATACAAGGCCAGCAGATGTCATTTTCTCTGATGCATGAATAGCTCATCATTTTGCTACTAGATGACAAGGTGATCACAGGGTGACTTTATAACGCAAGTTCACTGTTTGGTATTTTGAGTTCTCAAAATGAAAAAAAGATTTATCAAATATAAATATCTTTAAAAAGTAACAAAAGTGCTACATATGTGATCAAGGAAAAAAATTCCATTAGTTACTGCTGCTTAAAGTAGATTAAACTTTACAAATATTACCACATCCATTATCAATATGGCTTCCAATTATTAAATAAATTGCCTGTAGCAATATAGCTTTCCCACCTCTGCAAGGACGGCAGAAAGAGAACAATGCAGTCACATCTCAAGGCGTCTTGCACACTCACAACATAAGTGGTGAATGTCCCTTGCCTTTTCTGCCCTAGTCAGGCAAAGATCTGGACTGTGAGAGTCAGTCAACGTCCCTAGAGTCCTCTCAGCTCTGCGTGGGCTCCAGGCAATGGGTACGGAGGCTGTTTACTCAAGCCTGACCTCCTATCCTCAACGACTTTCTCGGCAGCAGGGAAGGGGGATGTCAGCGGAAGGCAGGGTGGCTTCCACGCGCTCTCCAGCACTTTCCAGGCAGGCAATGGAGCTGTACGGTGGAATGTGCACGGCTCTGGGGACTGGACTCAGCATCCACCCAGCACTCAGCTCATGCTTCTAAACCCTCTCAAGCTGGGGTTTACTTTTTGGAACTTTGTTTTTTATCTTTTTGTTTTAGAATCATGGTCCCAAAGGCAGAAGGCAGTATTTTATCTACCAAGTCACACAGCTTGTGAGAGGAAAGGATATCTGTGTCCGGCATGTTACCATTAACCAAGATTTGAGATCCAATGACATTCTTAGCTCAGCACCCAAAGTAGTATAGTCTAGCCACAGTGTGACTATGAGGCACGGCTTATTGCAGCTGCATCAGTGACTCTCATGCTGAGGCGGGGCTCTTAGTGTTCCCTTCACTCTGTGGACATTCCCTGCATGGTGTCTGTCAGTCCTGGGCTACTACCTCAGCTTGCATCCTATCAGTCTTGGGGCAGGAAAATGGGGTACAGACTAGTGTTACATGAATCTACAGGTACCCAAGATTTTACATTGAGTCTAATATTTGAGAACTGAGGGTTATCTAAATACCTGGAAGCACTTTCTTGGAATGCTAAGAGAGAGCAGCAAGATTTTCTAGCCTCAGGGGCTGGGAGAGGGAAGTTTGGTTGGTTGGTTGGTTATTACTTACTGGGATTTTAATACTGAGAGAGTATATGCAAAGGCTGAGGGCACCATGCCATCTTCACAGAACAAGACCCTAACGGCTACCTGACATACAAGAAACTGCAAGTTATACTGTAAGAACACATGTTAAGGACTGAGGAAAGTCTGCTAAGGTGCTACGTCTAAACTAAGATACTTGTGTTTAACCCTCCCTCATCAGTCATCATCCAGGGCCTCTGTCTTGATTTCGTTGGCTCCCTGTCGGGCCAAGGCCAAGATAGTGTGGTTCACAGCTGCCATCTCCACAGCTAGCGAGATGGGG
The DNA here is from genome assembly GCA_009823505.1 of Rhizomys pruinosus. NCBI lineage: Eukaryota > Metazoa > Chordata > Mammalia > Rodentia > Spalacidae > Rhizomys > Rhizomys pruinosus. The sequence goes on from VZQC01004221.1 coordinate 1,450,254, forward strand.
TCTTGGTGGTCACTATGGCTCGTGCTGTCATCCTAGATGTACAGAAATGAGAGACAGATGTTATTGGTGGACTGAAATTTCAATTCCGAAGCTCACAGAAGGGCATGCAGGGGTGAGGGGCAGCAGGGTCTCTGTGGAGCATGTCATGGTGGAGGTGAACTGTATTAAGCAGACACTGAATGGTCCAGGTCCAGACTCCCGACATACATTTTTATGATTCAAGAAATAAAAAATGGAAAGTTTCCTTTCTTTTATTGAGAATTTGTTCATTGCTTTTTTTTTTTTTTTTTTTTTTTTAATAAAAGAGTAAGTTGAAGGAGATCAAACCTGGGTATATTTGAAAATAAATCTTAACTTTGGCATTTCTGTTTCCAACAAATATAGCATTAATCACTGAGACTAAAACAACGAGCTATTTAATCCAGATTGCCAGTGGACAGCTGCTGGAACCCGTGGCTACTGGGACCTATCCATGGCCATTTCTTTATGGAATTGAGAAAACTAGACAAAATTTTGAAAAGGAATCCTCAATTATGGCAAGACAGAAGTGCTGCTTCTTGAAAAGGCTCTGGGAGAAAGTGTTCCCACCTTGTGCTTGAGAGGCAGCTGTGTGAAGGGGTGCCAGTGTCCCGCTTAGTTAGTGTGAAGCTCTCCACCCTCCAAGCTCCACACATTAAACAGTAAAGTTGGACAGGTGTGGGGGGCATGGTGTAAATCCCAGCAGCATTCCAGAGGCTGAGGCAGGAGGGCTCCAAGTTCTGGGCCACCTGAGTCATATAGTAAAACTGTCTTAAAAAAAAAACAAAGCAAACTGAATGAAGAAGAATAAAGCTGTGAAGGAAATTGTCCTTGCAGGGTGCGTGGTGGGCACTGAAGATCAGGGGCTCATTTCTCATCTGCATATGTTTGGGGGAACTCTGCAGCTAAGAGCTTTAGAAAGGCTAAAACCCTTGGGGCAAAAAGTATGGGGTGTACTACCCTCAGCGCATCTGTAAAAAAGATGGACGTGATCTATTTGTATGGTCAACTGGAAAATAAAAAATAACAGGAGTGTTTCCAACTAGAAGGAAACACAGAACATTCTCAAGTAAAAGGTGGGGATATGGTACAAAAATGTGGTTGAGGAAAAAATGGTAATTCTTGGGACATATGGGTGCTACTGTTTTATTCTGATTTTTAGAGATTAGTTTTTAGGATTTAAGAAGGAATCTGAAAGAGTCCCACACACTTTTGGAGTATCTGGGCAGGAGGTCACTTAATAAATGAGCAAAGAAAGAGCAGGGCAGACTGTGTGTGTGTGTGTGTGTGTGTGTGTGTGTGTGTGTGTGTGTGTACCGGCTGAGGGCAAGGAAAATGCCAGGAGAAAGAGCAAATGCCTTCTCGCTGGAATCTAGGAAAGGGACCATATGTTCTCTAACTTTCCAAGTGGAAACGAAACTGAAATGCTATAAAAATTTGTAACGGAAGTTGTCAACATGTATGTAGGGAAATCTAACCAGTCCATGCAGTGGCTACAATTAAATACACTCTCTCCAAGCAATGCAGGTACACCGGATGAGATGAGAAGGCATGCAGCTATGCAGCTATGCAGTCATGAGAAGATGCATGCCAATGTGAGAGAGACTCGGGTTAGCCACGCCCACACCTCTGGGCTGGAGTGGGTGGGCCTTCCGTGGCGCCCTGCATCGGTACATGTTTAGGTAAGGTCACAGCTGCCCACGTGCCCCTAGTACTTCTCAAACACTGAGTGTGTGTGGTGGATGGTGTAACTTGCTTGTTTGGGTCAGATCCTCCTGTCTTCTTCTACCTTCTCTGCTTCTCTGCCTCCCTCTGAACTTCTTCCCTCCTCCTCCTCCCCATTGCGTACTTGCCAAGTATCCTGTTATATGACAATAAATCCGTGTGGGTGAATAGAGATTACTCACAAATTCAACAGGACAACTGAATCTTACCACATTCCTTTCAAATCACATGAAAATCTAAGCAGACACATGAGCAGAGTGGAGGGACACTGACTACTCCGCCTCCACTCGCACACCACATCCATGGACTTGAGCTGCCACACGGCCCCACTGCCCAATAACCAGGAACCTCAGCCTAGCTGCTCACCTGCTCAGAGTAGTCGTTCCCATCTACATCATCACTGTTGGAATGGCCTCCTGGGCTCTGTACGTCTATCCCATGACTCTCCAGGATTGCTGCTTCTTCGAAAAAAGCAAATGGATCCCTAAATTATCTGCTGTCTTAGCCTAACATCCTGAACACAATGTTTATGTAAAGGAAGTAGAACGTAATTAAACAAGAACTTAAATTCCTTGAATTTTTTCTGTCAAACTGAGAACAGAAGACTTTACCTCTGCAGCTCATGGGGTCCCAGCTACTGAGCACATGACGCTGTCCACCTTTACCAGGAGGTACTTCCTAAAACTTACTAAATAAACAGCTAACATCTGAAAAGTGGAATGATGAATAAGAAATACATTTCTTGCAGTGTTAGGGATCCTATCACTAATCTACACACTCTGAATTTCACTTCGGAAGCTCAAAACTAGACCCTTAGTTACTTCAATCTCCTCAATTCAAATCTCTTGCAATTATGAACAGGGAGCCCTCTATTTCTTCTTTTTGGGTTGAATGCTTCATTTTCCCTAGGGCACTTTCATATTTTCTTCTCTCCAACTTTATAAGGGAAAAGTGACAAATGAAAATTGTTTTTTTTTATTTTTTTTTTATTTTTTATTATTTTTTTTTTTTTTTTTATAACTATTAATAATATTATTTTTCTTAAGTGCTCTGTCCTGCTGCTTTCTGTCATGTTCCTTGTCTACTGAGTCACTTTCATTTCAATCCCATTTGGTCAGCTGTTCCTCAATATCTGAGTCATAGCCGCAGTAATAAATTCCAAGATTGTTAAATCTTGGAAGCATCACAATTCTCTAAAGACCCCAGGAATATCTTTACTATGAGCCACAGGACTATTCCACTGCTAAAGCAGCTAATTCTATAGTCTAAAACATTAAGAATAATGAGCTTTACAATAATATCTTTACTGTAATACAGTATGGGTAATACCAACTGGGATATTGAAAACAGTAAAGAAAAACAAAGGTGATTCTTGTGAGGCTCAAGAGTTAGAATCATTTGTCTGCAGTTCATAAACTGGCCACTCTCAAGCACATTTTTTACTTTCTTGGAGGAGAAAGCAGTCCCTCTGATACATTACCGATATTGGCTCTCCTCTTGATCTCCTTCCGTCTATTTGCAAACCAATTATATACTTTCAGGGAGGTAACTCGCTCCAGGTCAGACAGCTTTTTGCCTGTGAAAATGCATGCAATAAAATTCAGATAATCTACAGATAATTCAGGTAATAACACTTTTCTTTGTTAAAAGTTGGTTTTGATTGTATTTGTTTACTTTTTAAGGGATTCTACAATATAAGAGCACAGTTTGGAATTTTTTTAGCATTGTTTACTACCATAAGCACATACATTAATACATGGTAGCAACTAATAACATGGTAAGCCTCAATTCAGTAAATCACATGCAGTACTAGGAAATTCCAAAGTTTGTTGACGAGAGTACCAGGTCAAATCATAGTTTCTGTGTTGGTACCATGGAGGTGTCGTTTAATTAACATCAGTCAGAGGAATAAGTTGTTCTTTATGAAGTATCCAGATAGCAGAATTTTTTTTTTACATCTTGAAAGACTTGTTAATTACTTTCTGGATGACTTAAGACAGAGGTAATGACCCACATTCCTTGGAGGCTAAAAGCCACTGTAACTGCCTACTACTGTGACTATGCTGGGACACTCAGCACCACACATACTACATTTCAGAAAAGATTTACTGTCTCTTGGCCATCAAAAGTAATTTCTTATGGAGACCACCATGCTTGCCAGGAAGGACCCACCTCCAACTGTCCCCTCCTTTCTTGTCCTTTCGTTTTTCAGTTTTTAATCCACAATGGGTGGAGAAAGCAACAAACATACTTGTCCAAGGTCTTGATAATACAGATCTTCCAATGGGGAGCCTAGATTCCTGCACAGGGACTTTGGGCTTGTGTAAAGTAGGGTACAGAGTCCTCTCAAATGGGGGTGGAGGTGAATGTGTAGGGTGGACACTGCTAGAAGTCTGGCTTCTAAAATAGGGAGATTGGATCACTACTACCTTGCATCAAACACTGAGACAGTGTAACTTGTATTTAAGCCATCAAAGTTACTGGCCAAATGGAAATCAACTGGATTATCTTAACTGATTCTAACTCCAAGAGGCTCCCCCCCGAAAGTAACAGATAACATGATTTTACAACAATGAAAAAATAGATTCTAATTTTTTTATTACTAAATCTCGAATTTTCTTTCATACTTTATAATTATTTCACATTATCTATATTTATGTTAAATTTTGACAAAATATCAACCCATATATTAAAGCATCACTTTGCTAGGCCATGCATCTCATGGAAGGTCACTCCCTATTAACTCTCCATTGAGTGTACGCTTGACTCAGAAAGATTGCTGTGAGAGAATGGAACAGAGCTGCAGCAGGAAGGCAGGCTGAGTTGAGGAACCGGCCTGAGCTCACCAGGACATGGAGTGTCTTAACCACTGAAGGTAACTGCGCGTTGCACCACAGGGCAGAGCTGAGCTTGCCTCCTTACCTGGCTTCTGAATGACTGCATTGCAAGCATTTGCAATTTCTTCTCTCTTTGCTTCATCTGGGTATTGATTCTCATTGAAGTAACTGCAGGGCAACCAATAAAGACACGCTTTACTTTGTAGTCTAGTCCGGGATGGCCTAGTGATAGGTAGGACTGAGAGGGTTTCTTCTGTGCTGCTCCATAGGTAGCAACTCCCAAGTGCCTACTGAGCACCCCAAGTGAGGCCAATGCAAGGAACAGACCTCTACCTTTAATTTAATGCCAACACGTGACAGTGGCTGCAATACAAGACAGCTCAGGACTAACTACATGCTGCTGTGCTTCAGTAAAAGATGCTGCTGAGGAAAGATTTTTGATGGACACAACTGCTGAAAATCCTATTAGGTGATCTACACTAGGCTCACAAAGACCAGGATCATACGCTCACTCTCATTGTGGTTCTTAGAGTGTATACAGAGACATAAAATCATGCATGACATGACAGCAGAAGAAAACAGGAAACCAAAGGGACTAACAGGAGGGGAAGGAGGGAAAAGGGAGGGCTGTGGGAATGAGGGACTGCTCAATACCAGTATGTACTTGTATGGGAACTTTAGTTACTTTTGAGATGTGAACTGACTAAGAGGCACGAGTCACGTCACTAAAGCACTGATAACAACAGGGCCTTTTCTCTTCTGGTTCCATTATTTGTACTGGAAAAACTGGAAATTACTCAACTGCCCATTAACAAAAAGATGGCAGAACAAATTATGGGATATCTATATTTATACACAGCTATTTAAAAATGACCAGGAGGAAACTAAGTTAGAGCTCTCTCCACTGACCCAGATGGATGTTTATAACATATTCCTCAGTGAGAAAACAATCTGTTGAAGAGTGTGGAAGTGAAATACTACTGTGGAATTAAAAGACTCCTGTCAATGAGTGTAGCAGTTTGCAGACAGAAGAGGGAGAATACACACCAGGCTGAGAACAGTGGTGACTCCTTGCTGGGGAAGGTACTCAGAGGAATGATATTTACACATCTTCCTATGTGGATAAAGCAGATACTACTTTTGTTCATCAGTACTTAAAAAATTAGGCTTGCTAATAAAAGCCCATTGTTAGAATGATCAGTCCCATAAAAATGTAGGTGAGAACAGCTACTTTTCTGACATCTATGAACTTAAAAGCGATTTGCATGCTTTGGGCGTCGAGACTGACAATTTGGCAGGGGCCTTCATCAACCCCCTATCACATATGTCTCAGGCTTGTCTCCTTTCTTAAAATCAGCCTCCCGCTCCCTCACCACTTCTGCTTGCACTGCTAGAAATGTGCATGGTGAAATCCCCTAGAGGACCCTCCTTCTAAGAGCCCCCCCCCAATCTGACACATGCTGTCCTCTCCTTTCGCCAGGTCTCTGTAGGGATGGCATGCCTTCATGTCAGTCTGACTCACAGCTGGCTGCCTGCTTCTGGTCCTGTAACACCTCCCAGACTTCTCCTTGCCCTCCTTTGGCACTGGTTTTCTGTTAGCCATGGTTTCAGCATCTCTTCCTTTTCAGGAGAATTCTGAAGAATGTTTACAGTACCCCATGTCTATACCTCTTATGGCCTTTGATGTTTACTTGGGCTAATTTGGGTTAGTTCCACGAAGCAGCCATGAGGGCTTCACTTGGAACTTATTAGAAGGCAGACAGTCATACCCCATTTCAGACTCAGAAATCAGAACCAACCTTCAATGAGATAGCAGGTAGCTGGAATGCATAGTAACATCTGAAATGTTACCGCTTCACCCAAATTCCAATAAGCCTACTGTGGTGATGGATGCCTTTTAATTCCAGCACTCCAAAGGCAGAGGCAGATCTCCTGTGAGTTTGAGGCCAGCCTGGTCTACATGCAAGTTTCAGGTCAGTTAGGGATACATAGTGAGACCTTGCTTAAATCCAACACCCTCTTCTAAGCTCCACAGGGATTGTACAACATGGGCGCACTTACGTACATGCAGGTAATACGTTCATACACATAAAATAAGTAAATAAGAAACAAAAATCAACAACAAGTAGATATGAATTACCTAATATGCGCTTGGCACTGTGGGTAAAGAAAAGAATCAGGCAGTTTCCGGCTTGAAGGAGTTCACAATCCACCAGAGAGACACCTAAGTATACTTGTGAAAGACCACAGGATTTGTGGACGGTTCTGTGTGTGCTCAGTGTTGTGGGAGGAGCCAGAAAGACATCCCAGAAGTACAGTCTGAGCTAGGTCCTGAGGAGGGGCAGGAAGTTGAAAGCAGAGAAGAAGGAACAGCATTTTATACAAAAGGGAACAGTATTTGTAAAGGCCGGATGACAGACAAAGCCTGGAGAACTCTGGGCACTGAGAAGACTTGAGTGTGTTAAGAACATGGCTTCATGGGAAGAAATGTTGAGATAGCTGTTGGTCATCAAATTACAGGGTTTATCAGTTCTACAGGGTGACATGGGGAAAGCTGGTGATGAACCTGGCCTGTCCTCTGAGAACAAAGACTATGTCCTGAAATCAATGGAGTCTGAGAGGTTTAAAGCTAGGGAGAATCCCATCTGTATGCTAGTAAGGTCACACATCTTCAAACATAGGGACCAAACTTCAACCCCTATGAAATTCTGAATCACTTTTCTTCAAAATAATTTGTTCTTTACTTCTTTGTAATCTCCATTTCCTTCATTCCCTCTCTTCCCCAAATTAAAAACAAATCTGTCTTGCCAGTGCAGATAGAGAGCTCTCATTTCTTACCTGAACTTCATGCAAACCAAATTTATCCAAGAGAAACTTGGAGTAATGCACTTTTCTGTTTTACGGTATCTGTCTAATCTATGCCACAGGGAGCATTGTCCACTTTTATTCTCATTCTTTACACAAAGTACCAAGTGTTCCTGAGCAAAGGCATGAAACAGGACCACTTAATTTCCTCATAAATCTGTCCTTTGCACTCTGACTGGCCTTCAATTCTGATGGGCATTCCTTCAAGCCTCACTCACCCGAAAGCTTCCTTCTGAACCCTCAGGCCAAGCCACCACAGTCATCCTTTCTGCAGAGGGGCTTGCCTTCTCTTTTTACCAAGATTTATTTATTATTTATTATTTACTACCAGTTTGCTTAAATTTTTAGCTTCTCTGGGCCATTATTTATTGCTTTTCTTGCAGCAGAGAAAACATAAATCATTTCCTTTTCAAGTCAACAACTTCTCCACTTTTGTCTTTGTTCTTAATTTCTTTCATTTTCTCATTTTCTCAAGTTTTATTTTTTGCATACCTCAGCTTTTCTCTGTGCCAATGTAATGAGCATAATTCACTGATTTTATGATGCACATTTCTTCATTATTGTGATCTCTGAAATACATTTCATAACTGGTAGGGTCTTAAAATTAACTGGCAGTTTTTGTTTTCTTTTCTCCATTACTGGCCTGTAAAATAAAGGATGTCTTTTTTTTTTTTAATTTTTAATTTAATTTTATTTATTTTTGTATGTGTATGAGTGTACTGTCTGCATGTAGGTTTGTGCACCCGTGTCGTGCAATGCCGTGGAGGTCGGAAGAGGGTGTCGGATTCCCCTGGAACTGGAGTTCTCCTGGAGTTGGAGTTTCAGACGGTTCTCAGCCGCCATGTGGGTGCTGGGGATCAAACCCGGGTCCTCTGTAAGAGCGGTCAGCGCTCTCAACCGCTAGGCCACCTCTCCAGCCCCAAGGGATGTCTTATAATCAACACTAGTTAGATTGGTGGAATATAGTGGCTGTTAAGACCCAAGGTCCTATTTAAACAACAGTTTTATAGCCAGTATACTTTAACTTTTCATTCAAATGGCCACAAAGCTGTGTCCGACTAATATTTTTTTATTGTTATTAAATTTTTTCCATAAATCCTACATCATTTTCAATCAAATTTAGAGTCACTTCCCTTTCCATCCCCCCCACCCCACCTGAGTCCCTGCACTCTACCATACATGTCTCGCATCTTTTTCTGAGTGACTAATATTCTTAATGCATGTCTATCCTGCTCTGTGATGCTCAGTCTGCCCACACAAACCTTTGCATCTTTTTCTACTGCTGCTCCCACTCATGTATGATGGTCTAGGAAAATGGAATTTGCTTTTGAACTCTCTGGATCTCTGTGCCAGTCTCTGGCCAGAATTTGTGCCTTTAGCTTTTCCCAAAATGCAAATCTTGCCTACCACCCAAGGCACAGCTAAAATAATCTCTCTAGCCAGTGAAATGTATTTTCTTTACCCTGTGAATCCTGCAGCAATCATCTGTTCCTTTCTCACAACTCTTTCATCATGTACCAGACCTTCCTCTACTACAGAGAGAAGTCCCTGAGGCCTGGGTGCAAGTCAGACTCCACTTCAACCATACTCCTCAACATCAGCGAGGACAAGGCAGTACCTCAGTATAATCAAGTCACCACCTACAGAGAGGACACCCCAAAGAGATGGACATCATGACACACTGGCGACAACTGGAGGGAATTATGCAAAGCAAGTCTTTTTAACTTTTTATTTTTTGAGACAGGGCTTCATATAGCCTTACATTGGCCCTGAATTCCTGCTTCTTCTGCCTCCATCTCACAAGCACTGGGATTACAGGTGTGAGCCACTATTCCAACCAACCAGTTTTGCAGAACAGCAGCACAACTGTTAGAAGCCTTGATCTCTGAGGAGCTAAGAGCAGGAGGAGATAAGAAAACATGGGGAGGGGAAGGTAGGGGCATAATTAAGGCTGACTTCCACAGTCTGCTTTACAGACATCCGCTGAACTTCTGAAAGGACACAGACCACTTTTTTGGGAAACTGTGAAACAATTAAACTGAACCAGATTAATGATTAATACAGTGCTATAAACAATTTATGTTTTATGAAAAGGGGATTTGGATCAGGTAGAAGAGATCAGTACTGGGATTGGTGTTATAGTGACTAACAGAATAAAATCATACTATTTTTGGAAACAAAATTTCAATTATCCATGGCACAATGTTTTCTATGGAGTTAAAAGTTTTAAAATTCTCTTTGATATATATTTTTTAGGCTCTAACTATTTAAAATGAAGATTAGAACAAAGAAGAACTCAGGAACATTTTCCAAATTGAAATCTTAAGAACCTAATTTATTCATATAGTTTTACCCTTGTAAGAAAAGAATCTTTTTTTCCTCTCTCTCTGTTAAAGACCTATTAAGAAAGGACTGGAGAGATGGCTTAGAGGGGATCTGACATCCTCTTCTGAACTCTGCAGGCATTGCATGACACAGGTGCACTTACATGCATACATGCAATACATACACTTATATACATAAAATAAATAAATATTTGTATAAAGACCTATTCAAAAATGTTCTGCTTGGGGCTGGAGAGATGGCCTAGTGGTTAAGAGCGCCGACTGTTCTTGCGGAGGACCCGGGTTTGATCCCCAGCACCCACATGGTTGCCGAGAACCATCTGAAACTCCAATTCCAGAAGAACTCCAGTTCCAGGGGAATCCGACACCCTCTTCTGACCTCCGCAGCATTGCACGACACGGGTGCACACACCTGCATGCAGACAGTACATTCATACACATAATGAAATAAATAAAATAAATAAAATAAAAAAAACAAAACACAAAATAACAACAAAAACCCAAAAATATTCTGCTCAGCCTCACTGCTGAGGTGTAAAGAACTACTACCGATCCCTCTTAAATTATTTCAAAATCGGAAGAAGTAATTATTCTAAACTTATTTTACAAGCTAGCAAATTGTCAACACCACTGATGACCACAGATGCAAAAATCTTCAACAAGTAACACAAATCTAGGAGCATGTTAAGAAGAGTATTCATTGCACTCAAGTAGAGTCACCCTAGGGATGAGAGTTCAGCATGCACTAACACCTGAGCATGACACAGCCCACATTCAGAAAAAGGACACAGAACGAAGGACCAGAATCATGTGAAAATAAACTTGGTAAAATTCCACACCCCTTCAAGATAAAAAGCTCTGAGCAAGTAGATAAAGAAGAAATGTACCTCAATATAATCAAGGCCACATATAATATGCTAGCTAAAGTGGGAAAAGCTGAAAGCCCTTTCCCTAAAACATACTAAGTACCTTGGTACATGTGAACTCCATAGAAAAGAACAAATAAAGGGGATCCAAGTTGGAGAGGTCACATTCTCACTACTAGCAAATGACAGGACTTTAGAGAAACCACAAAGACTCCACCAAAATACTATTTGAATAAGTGAATTCAAGACAGTTGCAGGATATGAAAACCAACACACAAAAATCAGTTGTACTGCCATATGCTAACAGTGAATTATTTAAAAGGGAAACCAAGAGTAATCTTACAATGGTTACAAAGTAAATAATAAAATCAAATAAATGTAACCTAACCAAAGAGGTGAGAGATCTCTACACTGAAAACTAGAAAATATTATACCAGGTGTTGTGGGTATAAGCCTTTAATTCTGGCACATGGGAAGGTGGATCTCTCTGAGTTTGAGGCTAGCCTGGACTACTACTATCTCAAAACAACAACAGCAGCAGCAGCAACAACAACAGACAACAACAAAACAAAACTATAAAACATTTATGAAAGAACTGAAATGGAAACACACAGATTGGGAGAATCTGTATTGTTAAAAAAAGAACCATATTACCAAAGCGATCTAAAGATCCAAAGCAAATCCTATCAAAACACCAATGACATTTCTTACTAGAAAATGTGCTCTTAAAAAGTTGTACAGATACATACACATACACACAGAAACAGACATAGACGCACGCGCGCACACACACACACGCACGCAAGCATATATCAAATAGGCAAAGCAGTATTAAGCAAATAAAACAAAATGAATACAAAACAAGAGGCATTACGCCATCTAACTTCAAAATTTTCCACAGAATCCTCATTAGAGCAGCATGACACGGGCATGAAAAGGTATGTGACCAAGGAGAGCTTAGTGAAATGTTTAGATTAGTTACATTTGGTTGTAGGTTTTGGTGAAAATGGTAATACATTTGAACTAATTGGGAATATAAAATGTTGTTTTATTTATAATTTGTATTGAACTTCCAACAATAACTTTGGGGTCAAGGTACACAAATGGTCTCTGTATTTTTCTGAGTTATACAATATCACCTTGTAACACTTTCTTTTACTTGTAGGAGTATTTAAAGGAATTAAGTTTAAGCTTACTTCCCAAATAAGTAGCATACAGTCAATGATAAACTGTTTGGATAAATTTAATGAAAACTTATGCCTTGGCTCCTATAGGTCAAAACATACAAAATAAAAAAACGAAAAGAGGGAGGTGGGAGGTGGTGTAGTATCCCTTCTGGGATACAAATGGAAAACTCTGTGTTCCAAACCTTTTGATAAATTTTCAATTTCGAGATCTTGAAACTAACAATGGGAGGTGATTTGTATGTTCCCAGAGGTAAAAACACCAATCTAAATGCCTAAAAACGTACAACTTTTGGCTGTGCAGGATGGACTGGGAAATGCCAGCAGAGAGGCTGGCCCATCTGAACATTAAAGAAAGAGGAACCTCAGACTGCCTGAGTCATAGACACTGAGCATCTCTCTGAATTCTACTGGGGTTAACTGTTTATAATGGGCCCTAATGAAGTTTATCTTCCAGATGCTGAGAAACCCTCCTACCTCTCTCCTTTATAGGAAAAAAAAAACAAAAAAAACATGATGGTAATGAAGTCAGTCCCATAACTGTAAAACAGAGCCAACTGTTATAGTTGGTAATTTTCTTATAAAAAGGTATAAACTACCATTTTTTTAATTTTGACTATTAGGAATAGTAACTGTGAAAGGGATTAATTTTTATTTTAGAGGACAAAATTTCAATAAGTAAGTTTGGGTGGGGGCCAGGGTATGTGGCACACGCCTTTAATTAGCTAGCATTGGGAGGCAGATGCAGGCGGATCTTTGTGAGTTCAAGGCCAGCTGGTTACAGAGTGAGTTACAGGGCAGATAGCTGCGGGGGGGCTACACAGGAGACCCCGTCTCGAAAAAGACAAAACAAAAAAAAACAAAAAAAAAAAAACAAAAAAAAAAACAAAAAAAAAACAAAAAAAACAAAAAAACAAAAACGCACTATGTAAAGTCTTTATAAACTGTGTAATTAAGCAAATATATTAGTACAGGAAAGCTCTGATATCACAATGAATTATTCTGCCTAGGAGTATTGGCTAGGGGGATCCACGCCCCCAATATAAAGGCCTTTTGCCTTAGTGGGATAATGCAAGGAGAAAGTGGTAAGTCCCTGTTGTTGAAGACCTGTGTTGTAGCATGAAAAAATGGTTTTGGACATGACTTGCTAATGTACAATTGGCCTCTGAAATCCAGAAAGTAGCGCAGCAGTATCCAAAGGCCATAAACAAACAGCAAAATATTGGTTCCTTGAGACAAGCAAGACCTCTTCCATCAGTATGCAGCTACACCTCAACTACCACTGTGCATATGGCAGCCATGTGTCTATATATATCCCAAATTCTAATTGCTATTAGCTCTCCTCTGGAGGAATAATAACTCACAGCAGATGCCACAACTTATGTCCTCTAGTGGTTGGAGGGATGTTATAAGCCACAATAAGAACTTGTCACCTTTATAGAGAAACCACAGTTTGTGGATTACATACCCATCCAAGCATACTGTGTCTATGTTACAGTTTAGCTTAGCCATTATAATACATTAGTACTACTTAAATGCCTGTACAAACTAATTGCTTGCTGCTTGTTAGTAGGATTAAAAAAGTATCCGGGATAGCTGTCAACCAGTGAAGGGAACAACCTGAAACAGACTAGAGTCCAAAATGATCATCTCCAGAGAAAATAGACTGTTTTGTTTCTCACCCACTGTGCCCCTTTCCCAAAGCCTAGGGAACAACTTGCCAGAAGAGGAGGCGTGTAGAATATAAGATAAGGTGGCTGTGAGAAATTGGGGTGAATGAGACTACAGCAATATAGTACTGGCACTCTATTTGATCAACATACTTGTGCATACAAGCTCTCCAACTGGCTATGGGAACCTTGGGTTGGGTTGCTCACAAATTTGGACATAGTGTTGCAAATGGTTTTACATGAATGTACTTACATTCATGCTAGCTAATAATTGGCTCACTTCAAAAAAAATGCCCCAATTACCTAATGTATGAAAACTGAGTCATGTCAATTTATCTGAAAACAAACTGTGCTATTATATTGTAGAATCCCTATAAAAAATAACAAAATAAAAGCAAAAAAGAAAAAAAAAAAATGTGAGGAAAAAAAAAGGGGGGCAAGCAGAGGCCTTGCTGCAAGACCACGTGATCTAAGACCACGTGATCTAACAAAGCTGCCAAGTACATTACTGGAGAAAGGAAGACTTTTCTTCTTTTTTTTTGGGGGGGGGTCTTTTTGAGACAGGGTCTCGCTTTAGTCCCAGCTGGGGAAAAACTCAGGAGAAAAGTATCTTGATGGAGCCTCAATGAATTTATCAAATACTTGCTCAGCCCTTCATCTTATTTTAATAATGAAGGAAAAATGTACAAGGGGCACGGGAACTTTCTAATCAAACGACTGAATGTGAGTGATAACCACATTTACCAGTAGAGAGTGTTGTACTTTGGAAAGTGAACTGTCTTTCCCAGTTCACCAACTACTCAGGCACAGGGCTGGTGAGCTGTTGCCACCTAAGCTGGTGGTCGCTGCAGCTTCCTGTTTCTGCTTTGCTTTACAACAGGAAGTAGCTTTGCAATCTCCAGTTAGAAGGTAATCAAGAGTAAGTTTCTTATACTTGGTTATACTTGATTGACCAATAACTTATTGCAATATGAACATCAACAAAAGATAAAGGTCAATTCATTGTCCCTACACTTTTTTTTTTAGGCTCAATAAAATGGTTTGGCAAAATGCAGACTTTTGCTTTAAAAGCCAATGTCTGGACCTAAAATGAGAACTAGTTTCCCCAGGAATGAATCTAATTTTTTTTCCATCTCAACAAGTAGCAAACCAAGTATTAAGAATTAGGGGAGCAACTGCTTCCCAGCCTTTGGCTAAGACCTCCTGAATACAGGATACAGTGCTCTGTGAAAATCCTGGTAACTTCCTGAAGGCAGAGAGAGAAATGACATTTCAGAACTTTTGACTTCTGGTGTCTTGATCTGCTATCATTTTGAGTGGGAGTCAAACTACCAGTGTAGGCAAATGGGCCTTCAGCTGCCTCTTAAAAGTCAATGAAGTCTATTAATACGTGATAGAACAGATACTGCTTATATTAGAAGTGCTATAGCTGAAGATTATTTACAAGTTGTACACAAGTTAAACAAACTTCAAAGTGATAACAAAAGAACGATAATGGTTCTATAACCGTCTCAAAGCAGTTAGAACCTTAGGTTATTCTGGACCTTTTAACAGATTCCATGTCATAGATCTAGTAAAACACAGTAATTTGAAGGAGGCACTATTATGACCAGGATTTCTATGGTACACAGGTCTTCCAAGTGTAGTTAAAAGACCACATCTAGGAGTCTTATAACAGTAAAATCAACAGTCCAGTCAAGCTTCCTCAACCAAAAGACAGCCCAGTGGAACATATAAAAATTCATATTATATCAATCAAGATGTTCAGACATTAAACCCACACACAACCCTCTGTACAAGTTCTAAGCATTAAGATGAACTTCACATACTATGGTAAAAGCCAAGAACACATTTGATCTTATTAATTACAATGCCACCACTCCTCCCCAATGTTTTCCCAAGGAATTTTCAGTTGGTCTAGAAGCTGACCTTCCTCAGTACTGATGTTTATAGCACATCTAAAATTCAGGTTTTCACTTGAACCACTATACCCCATCAGCGACTGTGCATTCAAGCCCTAACCCTGCTCCATGTCTTTGTAAACTATGGCAACAGAAGAGCACAAGGAACAGGGGCTTGTGTCCTGCTTACTGGCTGAAGCAAGAGGAAAATCGGTACTTTTGTTTGTGCAAAATAACACTGCTGG
The DNA here is from genome assembly GCA_009823505.1 of Rhizomys pruinosus. Classification (NCBI taxonomy): domain Eukaryota; kingdom Metazoa; phylum Chordata; class Mammalia; order Rodentia; family Spalacidae; genus Rhizomys; species Rhizomys pruinosus. The sequence continues at coordinate 1,465,910 of VZQC01004221.1, forward strand.
CAAAGCACATACAAATGGATGAGGAAAACATTTAATCTGCCTCAAAAACATCAGGATAATTTCTCTTTTAGCTATTTCTGTGTGACCAAAAAGGAAACAGGAAGTATAATCTGCCAATTTTAAAATGCATTTAAGGACAGTTTATCTTCTCACTGGCTATGAGAAGTGGACTGAGATAACTTTACCTGTCAATAAGTGGCAAAGTTTTGTTGTTTTTTTTTCCTCAAATAGTCTAATGGATTGAAATGAGGTCATGTCCAGGCTCCTGCTGTCTCATATAAATGCTAAGAACTTCCTTCTATTTGCAGTGATACAGGAGATGTAGCTCATTATGTCCCACTCGAGTCATTCCACAAGGGTATGAAAGAGGATAAACTCTTTAAAATTCAACCTCTAGTACCTATTAATTCCAAAATTTATTATTTACTTCCCTAGTGTTTCCTATCTCAGAACAGCAATGACATCAGAAGAGTGGGAAAGGAAGACCAGTGGGCTGATGGGCGCCCCCTCACGGAGGGTGGAGGCACATGTTCACATTACATGGAGACTCAACTCTGCTTTAAGGGTGGGGAAAAGTACAATGATCAGGCCAAGGAAAAACAACAGAGGCAGTGCAAGTGATTGTCTGAGTCATTTTATGGGATAACTTAACATCCCCCATCATTATTTAATCTCTGAAAGCCTGATAACCTTCAAGGGAATTAGAAAATACTGCATCACTCTGCCCCCACTGGAGCCCGATGTTTGGAGGGGTTTTCAATGGCTCCTGTTTTCTAATTTTGTTTAAAGTTGTAGGGTAGTCTTTTTTTTTTTTTTTGGTAGGGTAGTCTTAAACAGAAATTCAATCACATTCAAGCCACACTCAGAACTGCTTTTAGTTATTTATTTTTCGTCTTTTTAAGACAGGGTCTCCCTGCAGCTCCAGCTGTCCTAGAACTCCCTATGTTCCAGGCTGGCCTTGAACTCACAGAGATCCGCCTGCCTCTGCCTCCAGAGTGCTGGGATTAAAGGTGTGCACCACCAGGCCTGCCCACACTCAGAACTTTATGCATACCACCATTCTAGCTTACAGGCCTGCCCATCCGTTCTGGCTATAATATCACCAACAATTTCATCCTGAGAGTGCACCTCTACACCAGAAGTCAGTGAGGAAAATGAATTTTATTTTCTTTATTTTGTTTTGTTTTGAAACAGGGTCTCCCTATAGTCCCAGCTGGCCTGGAACTCACTCTGTAGACCAGGCTGGCCTTGAACACCCAGAGATCAGCCTGCTTCTGCCTCCCCAGTGCCAGGATTAAAGGTGTACGCCATCATGCCCAGCTTACAGATGGTTCTTAGCCGCCATGTGGGTGCTGGGAATTGAATCCAGGTCCTCTGCAAGAGCAGTCGGCACTCTTAACCACTGAGCCATCTCTTCAACCCCGAATTTTATTTTGTATAACATGTCTTTTTTCATGATATGATGAGGAAAAAAAAAGGATCAGAAGATTAAAAAAAAAAATCAACATGGCAGTCAGTTGTGGTGGCACATGCCTTTAATCCCAGCACTTGGAGGCAGAGGCAGGTGGATTCCTGTGAGTTCCAGGCCAGTTGGGGCTGCAGGGAGACCCTGTCTTAAAAAGACAAAACAACAACACCAAAACACCACCACCATCACCACCATAAAACCAAACTCAACATGGCTAGAGTTTCAAGACAGTTCCTTTGATGTACAGAAAAGAGACTATCAGCTGGATACAGTGGCACAGAGCTTTACTCTTAGCACTTTGAAGGCAGAGGCAAGAGGATCTCTAGGAGATCCTTAGCTTTCAATATGCCCAGTGCCCCACAAACAGTGTCCCACAGAGATAAATGAATGCATCTCACTGCTTCCCAGGCTAGCTTCATACTCCTGGGCTTAGGTGATCCTGTTTCAGATTCGCAAGTATCAGGAATACAGCTGTGTAGCACTATGCCTTGTTTGTAATGCTGCTTGAATGAAGAAATTCAAAGCAGACTCTTTTTTAGAAAGACAAATACACCAGTTCCAGTGTATCAAAGATAAAATAGTTTCTCAAAGCAGACTCTTTAACTGGTTGAACAATACTAAGAGAAATTCCCATTTGAAGAAAACTGCCCTGAGGTTCTTATTATTTACATTTTTAAAATTTATTTTAAGCAAGAAGGTACATCAGGTGGTCAGAGAACAACCTGCAGAACTCAGTTCTCTGATTTCACCACATGGGTCCCCAAGACAACTCAGGCTGTCAGGCTTAGTGGTAGCAGCCTTTAACCACTGAGCCATCTCACTGTTCCTAATTCAGTTTTTTAAAAATTTTATTATTTTTATGTGTATTAATGTACTGTCTGCATATAGGTTGGCGCACCCGTGTCGTGCAATGCTGTGGAGGTCATAAGAGGGCATCGGATTCCCCTGGAACTGGAGTTGAAGATGGTTCTTAGCTGCCATATGGGTGCTGGGAATTGAACCCGGGTCCTCTGCAAGAGCAGTTGGCACTCTTAACCGATGAGCCATCTCTCCAGCCCCCTAATTTAGTATTTTTACCTTGACTACTTAATGAAAAGTGTTATATTAACTGTTAAACACACAGTATGTGTGCCCTGTACTATGCTAAACACTCCAGTCTTTATTATAGTCATTTTACGGCAAGCAACTTGCCTAAGGATACCTACAATTAACTTCCTTCCTTTCTCATTCCTGTCCTCCTTCTTCCCACCCCCCCTTTTTTTTTTCCTGAGACATGGTCTCCCTGTAGCCCCAGCTGGCTTGTAACTCACTATGGGGACCAGAACAAGCTGGCCTGCAACTCTTAAGAGATCTGCCTGCTTCTGTCTTCTGAGTGCTGGAATTAAAAGCCTGCATCATAATGCTCAGCTTTAAAGTATATGTTTTATTATCTCTCAATCTTTATATTCTTATGCTTATTATCTTTTACTTTATCATACTATTTTTAGAAAAAAAATTTTTTTAATCTTTTTGAGACAGGGTGTCCCAGTATTCCCAGCTGGCCTGGAACTCACTATGTAGACCAGGCTGGCCTTGAACTCACAAAAATCCACCTGTCTTGGCCTCCCAAGTTATTTTTGGATTTTTATGTATTTTTTTGAGACAGATTCACTTAGTAGCCCAGACTTGCCTGGAGCTCATGTTTCCCAGGCTAGCTTCTAGCTAGCCATTTTCAGGAAGCAACACTCAAGATATTTTGTTACTATATATCTATAAGCTCCAAAATTGGAATACTCCACAAGCTGACTGCTAACAAGAAAGCAGAGGATGATCTCCTTCCTGTAGTCTGCTTATGTTATCTTTTCCAAAAATTTACCTTTAAAAAGGTTCCATACAAAATAAGAAATTACTTAGAATGGTACAGTTTTGGGAACTTTGAGAAATTATAGATTATTTTCTAATCATTTGAAAATATGTATTACCCAAATTGTCTTTTCAATAAAATTGGCATACACTATTCAATAAACCACACAGTTCAGTTTCAGATTGTAATCAACTAAGAAGTAACCCTGTGAAGATGCACAGTGTATTAAAAGTAGAATGTGTGGTGGTACAACAGCTTTCCTCTCAGTACATAGGCAGAGGCAGGTGGATCTGTGTGAGATCAAGACCAGCCTGGTCTATGCAGGTAGTTTTAGGCCAGCTGGGGCTAAAGGGAAAGCCTGTTTCAAACAACAACAAAAACAAACACAAACCAAAAACAGAAAAAACAGAATGTGAGAGGAAAGAAGAAAGAAAGTCTATCTATTACTTTTCTTTCACTGTGACCAGCTATATGACAGAAACTACTTGAGGACGAAAGGGTTATTTTGATCTACTGGTGTTTCAGATCTGTCAGTTTGTCATGGTGGGTGGGAAACTGGGAGAACAGAGCAGTTCACATCAAAGGCCAGGAAGGGGAGAAAGGTGATAAAGGAAGGGGCCAGAGCAAAGAGGTCACAGTCCTCAAGGACTACTTCTGCAAATGAGGCTCCACCTCCTACGTCAGACCTCCTACCTCCTTACCTCTTGATAATGCCCTGGAACTATGGAAACTCCTACACAAAAACACAGAAGGCAGTCATCTCCTAGTATCATTTCAAGTTTGAACCTATGAGCTTCCCTTTGACATGTGAAAGTATATGCCACATATTATCACAATGTAGTTTATTTTAGAGGAGAGCTAGAAGAATGTGTACCCAGTCTGCAATTAATAAACAGTTTAGTTTCTGAAACTATTGGCCTTAACCTTCGGCCTAAAGTATTCTTTGAAATTAGAAGAAAAAAGGAGAAAGAAAAGAGACTGAAAGCAAAATCCAAGCAGTAATAAACTGTCCTGGGAAGAATTCCAAAATGCAGTAAAGACCAAGAGAATTAAATTACAGAAACCTCAAACAACATTCCATAAATATGCTTTATGAGCAGATTTATCTCTTCCATGCTAATACACCCAGGAAGTAATGATACACTTGTGTAATATGCGTTTGCGTATGAGACACATCTTAAATCCATATTATACACACATCAGGTTAGTGGTAGGATCACCAAGTTTAGCACTTGGATTTAATTTTGGTTTGTTATAGTACTGTGGCTGTGATGCTATTTTTGTTCATGAAGGCACACTTATTCTAAGAACTATTTTTGGACACTTAAATTTGAGGGGAGGGGAAGAGACACTCTCAAGCTCCTTTTGAGAGCTGATTTCTTTGCTTCTGGGAGAAAAATTTAGATTAACTTCTTAAAGTTGTTTTGAAGATGACCAAGGTCAAAGGAACAAAACATTCCTTATATTGGTAGTGCCCTGGGTTTATTATTTTGTTTTTCATTTTTCACATAAAATGAACATAGAAAAAAAATCTAAGAGCAAAACCACATAATAGGTATACTGGTCCATAAGAACAATAGAACATGCAGTAGTTTTAATTACAAACATACACAGAGGCATTCATGAACATCTGGGACATATGTGAATAGTCATCCTTCAGTCACTGGTTTCCTCAGTCACTACATCACTGCTTCTAGCTCTCATTCCAAGCCCGGTCAAGCTGTTTCCAAGTTGCTGCTTTTCACCCCACCATAGAACTTACCTGGGCTGAAGAATCTGTAAGATGATTTGGAAGCTAGCTATCTAGCTAGCTTGCTTGTTTCTTTTCTTTCTTTATTGAATTTCTATTTTATCTGTTTGAATGTATTGCCTGTGTGTGTGTGTGCATGCGTGTGTGTGTGTGTGTGTGTGTGTGTGTGTGTATGTGTAAGTGTGCCAGTGTCATGGAATGCCTGTGGCAGTCAGAAAAAGGCATTGGAAAGCCTGGAAGTGGAGCTACTGATAGTTGTTAGCCATCATGTGGGTGCTCTTAACTTCTGAGCCATCTCTCCATCCCTAGAAGCTTCTTTTATTCGAGCTAGGAGGCAGCTGACTGAGCGAAGGGACAGGTTTCCTCAGAATGAAAGTCATACTTGCAAACAGTGAACTTCTGCTCAAAACAGTCAACTTCCACATGGAGAATATTGAGAAAGACTGAGAAAGAGATGAAAAGCATGTTTGGCAGAATGCATGAGCTCTGGTGGGGTGGGGGAATGGGGGGGACACGGGTCTAGATTTGATAAAAAATATATATAAATAAACAAATTAAAAAAAGTCATACTTGCACCTCATGTTCTCTATAGATGTAGACATTCCAAGTATACAATACAGATGACTTTTTCCCTTGTATACATATGTAAAGTACTGAGATAAGCCTAGCTTAGTGCTAATAATACACAGCAAATATAAGTGTGTCATAAAAGATAAAAAATTAGTATTTTCCATTCTATTTTTTCCATTAGAATCTAGTCAGATCTTTAAAAACAACAAAAACTAGGCTGGAGAGAAAGCTCAGCTGTGAAGAGCACTAGCTGCTGCTGCAGAGGACTGGGATTTGGTTTTAGCACCCACACGGCAACTGACAACATCTGTAATTCCAGCTCCACAGAATCCAATGCTCTCTTCTGTCTGTCACAGCCACTGCTCTCACATGGTACACATATAAGAATTCATACACATAAAATAATAAATCTTTAAAAAGTTTTAATATGAAAAGCCTCCAACCTACATAAGTATAATAAACCTGTGAGTCCTTATACATCTATTATCCAACATCATAATTACACCAATCAGGTTGCATCTGTTTCCTACTGAAATATTCACATACTCTGAAACAAAAAGAAGGCTAAAATCTGCTAATTCAAGGACATCAGACTTGGATTAACCAAGGCCTAGTCCATAAGCTAAAAGCAATCAGTGTACACTCAAATGAAATGGCACTCTTCTCAACTGGCAAGGACTCAGATCTCTAATTAGCACTGTTCAGAGACCCACATGTGCTCAGCCACTTATTAGGTACAAACCTAAGTATATAGAAAGAGAAAATCTTTAAGTAGATAAATGTTTATAAGTGTCAGAATGTCATTTAATCTCTTGAGTCTTGGTTACCTCCTTTGAAAAGGGGTTGCAGCAGGGATCAAATGTGGAGGGTAAAACTGAGAGGAAGCTTGTAAAAGGTGTAAAACTAGGTTAAGTGCTTCCTTCTAAACATGTTTTGTTGAGGTCTAATTCACATGTTAAACAACTTACTTATTTGAAATGTGCTTTTCATATATTCATAAAGAATCGATACAATTTAGGTGTTTCTGGCCCCCAGACCTCTATCCTCCCTAGCCCTAGGCAAACACCTACTTTCTCTTTCTAGAGATTTGATTATCCTAGGTATTTTCTATAAATAGAATCATAAAATATTGTTCCTTATGATAATACATGTTTCTGGAATTCAAGACTTGGAATTCAAGTATGTAGGACAGACAATGCAATTAGGCCACAGAAGAGAAAAAAGTAATGTGCGTGCGTGTGTGTATGGTAGCTATGTGGTTTGTGAAAATTCTCTTGGAAGTGCATTATTTTCCTCACTCAAATATGAAACAAGGTCACCATGAAAGAATGGGGTTGGGAGTTCTCAGACAGAGAACAAAGTGTGAAATACTCAGTTAAGAGAGAGGGAACGATGAGCCAGGAAGACATAATATGATTGCCAAGCAGAATTAAAGACCTACTTGAGGTTCATGGTCATGAATTTAAAATGAGATAGATCAGCAGGGTTTTAATACTTTTTCTCCCAGCTATATTTAGCTGCAAAAAATGTAAAAACAACGTATGTAGAGAGATTTAACCAGAGTTCATCCATATTTACAGCTTTAACTGTACCCAATTTTCTGATGATGTTCCCACTTTTACTGCCATGAAAATCTCCTGACGGAACTTTTTTTTTTTTTTTAGACAAAGACTCCCTGTAGCCCCAGCTGGGCAGGAACTCAACATGGAGATGAGGCTGGCCCCTATCTCACAGAGATTTGCCTGTCTCTGCCTCCCAAATGCTGGGATTAAAGGTATGTGTCCACCATGCCTGGCTCTACCAGAAATCTTGAGGTAACTTCATACCAAAGGCTCTGAGTGGAAGAGCTTACACTGAAAAAGAACACTGACTTATCATGGACTACAAGGAAGACATTCCACTATTGCTTTATACCTGTTATTTTCATGATGCTTCTTATAAATATCTCTACTTAGTAATACCCCAAGTTCCCAAAGATGAACATTAAGTTACTAAGACCAAACCCGTCTAATTCTGAGGCGTATCTTTTAACATTATACATAAATTTTCACTTTGTAAACTTAAGAACTGAAATCTAGAGATGGAAAATGATTTGTACAAGGCCCAGCAGTTTTCAAACGGTCTAGCACTGTCTTCTAACAATCTCAAGCTCTGTTCTGTGCTCTCAGCTAAGTCTCATGTTAACTCTATTAGGTAATTGGTGAATTCTGCCTTCAGATTCTTTTCTGAAAATTCCAACTTCTATTCCTGTCTTGGCCCTCTGCTTTTCTACTCATGCAGCATACCCTAATGTTCTCCTAACTTGGCCTCCATTTATTTATCACCTCTGCTAATACCACTCATAAACAGGCCAGGTACTCCTTTTCCCTGAAGATTTTATGATTATCTATAGTGCAAAACTCAGAATACTAAATAAGATCAAATTAAAAATTATTAATAAGATCAACAGCGAAAGTCCTATTTAGAGTAAGTTATAACTACCTTAAGATTTCTGGAGGCAAATACAACTAACATATACACTTGTGCTGCTTCTCTTCGGTGCTATAGATATGGTACATGTTCAAATACCTTCCACTTGGTTGGCTTTTTGAAAGAACTCATAAGCTGATCCTAAAATCCATATGGAAATGAAAGAGATCCAGAAAAGCTAATTAAACCTGCAAAAGGAAAGTAAAACTGGAGAACTATTTCTCTATTTCAAGTGCACTACACTGTTAAGAGTAGTTATAACAATGTAGTAGACTGTAAGGGTAGACAGACAAGACAGTAGAACAGAAGTGACAGTCCAGAAATACTCCTTCGGATTTAGAGTCCATGGAATTATTTATTACTGTTGTTTCTACAGTGCTAGAGAACAAACTCAGGGCCTTTCACGTTAGGCAAACACTCCACTAGCCAATAGTCAACTGATTTTTAACAAGAGTTAACAAGACTAATGAGGACAACTATATGTCCATATCTAAAAAGAATGCTGCTGAAATCTGTATCCTTATATCACACACAAAAATTAACTAAAATCTAGCCGGGCGTGGTGGCGCTCGCTTTTAATCCTAGCACTTGGGAGGCAGAGGCAGGTGGATCTTTGTAAGTTCAAGACCAGCCTGGTCTACAGAGTGAGTTCCAGGTCAGCTGGGGCTACAGGGAGACCCTGTCTCAAAAAGACAAAAACCAAACCAAACCAAAACAAAACAAAACAAAACAAAACAAAACAAAAACTAAAATCTGGATCAAAGACCTAAATGTAAAAAGGTAAAGTGTAAAACTGTTAGAAGAAAGCAGAATTAGTTCTAAATGATTTTAGTTTAGCCAAAAACTTAGACATGACTTCAAAATACTAGTAAATCATGCTTTATCAAAATTAAAAACTTGTATGCTATAAAGAACACCATCAATAAAGTGAAAAGATAGCCCACAGAACAGACTACAAACTCAGCACCTGGAAGCCAGGGCAGGAGGACTACCATGAGCTCACGGCCAGCCTGGGCTCGAGTATGACTCCCTCAAAAACGAAACAACTGCCACTAGAATAATTTAAGCATGTTTCAAATGCTTGCGGCTTCTGCATTGCTTTTCGACTGTCTTTGGCCCACTTACCTGTGAAGGTGTGGGGTCTTACCCACTTCAGGAAAGCTGCCAATAGTCTTTTCCACCTTGTCTCTCTACTTTGCTTAGTTTTCCCCCAAAGCTTTTCCTTTACATTTGATGATCATTTCTTTTTGGTACTTGGATTGTAAGTCTCAGTCAGGAAATGGTTCTCCCATTTCCAGGATGTGGAGAAATACTCATATTTCCTTCTTTCATATGTATGGATTCATTTTTCTAATTAATTTGAAACTTGGTGTATAGTATTAGGAATGGAAGAATTTTTTACTTTTATCCTATATGGACATATTTGAATAAGGCTTTCTTGGCTGAACTTATAGTCTGTGAATATGTATTTATTCAAACATTGGTCGATGCCAAAAAACAGTATGTGCTACTCTAAGGCAAGAGGATTTAGAAATTAAACAGGAGTGTACCATTTTTAGATGAAAAAAAAAAAAAATTAAAAAAAAAAAACACCAAAACACTTCTCACTCAATTTGCTATTATGTGCTTTGAAAGGACTCTCTGCATTTCTGTAAAAAAACTGGTACCAGTCTGTCCTCTCTAATTATTTGAAGGTTAAGATAAAAATCAAACCAAGAAAATAAACCCTAGGTTGAACATATTAATTGTAAGTCAGTACAGTGACTGAAAACAGCAACTTCCTTGGTAGCCTGTTGCTGGTGTAGGGTGCCCTACGGGACCTTGGAGAATTTCCTAATGGACATCCATGTTCTAGATCTCCATGCTGTCTCCAATCGAGGCTCCAGACAGGTGCCTCAGGGGGTGCCTCAGGGAAACCCCAAGGCGCAGTGCTCCAGGTTCACATTGACCAGGTCATCATATCCATCCACATCAAGCTACCTAGAACAAGAGAATTGATGTGGACTGAGGCCTGTGGGTAGAGGCCAGTTCGAAGTTCCCTGGCTGACAGAAGACCCACATCCCCTGAGAGGTGGGCCTTCCCCAGGTTTACTACAAATGAACTTGAAACGTGGCTCATCCCTGATACTGTGGCTCAAATGTATCCCCAGTCATGGCGGGGGGCTCCCCGGATAACGTGGCAGGCCCTGTACTCGCTGAGGGCTCCCCCTGCTAAGATCTGCACCCACTTCTGTGTGTTTCTGGGAGTATATAAGTGCATGTGGAGTAAAGAGAAGCCTTACAAAAGATAAGTGTTTAACGTTTTTTTTTTCTTTAAACTAAAATTCAGTCTGAATTTATGGCTAATTGAATGACCTGCTTGGGGAAAAAAAAAAATTGGAAGTAAAAGGATAATCAAAGTCCGAGGTTTAATTCCTAAAACACAAGAAAATATCATTTTCATGTTCTTGATATTTAATTCTTTCCCACATTGACATTGTATGATAAATGCCAATCAGTATCTTAATGAAAAAATTACCTAACTAAGTAAGTAGCATAATCATAACTTGTACTATCTAAAAAATAACATCAAAGTTTATTGTGTTACCTGCAAGAAAATATACAATGCTGTGAATAAGTTACGTTGCATTTTGCTTAATTCCATCTGTTATATTTGAAAAATTCTGAAACAGATGATTTTCAAATTCTTTTGTAGAAATTAAAGGAGTGGCAGTTCACGTCTCCAAATGATGAGCCTTGCATTTCACTTTAGTCAGTCAAGCAAAATGGCTTCTGTTCTTATCTATAATAAGAGAGCAAGGAAAGGAATATTTACCGGCAAGAGATAATGCACAGTCTCATTTTGGCTACTGAGTCAATCTTCCTAAGCAGACCTATTAATTTCACCTACATCATAAGAACAAAAATATGTCTGAACTTGGGCATGGTAAATCTCCTTGTCTTTCAGGTAGTGATATTAATGATCTGGGAAACAGTAATAAAGTAGGAAATAAGAGAGAAGTCCTAGATGACAGAAATTGCTAGCTATTGGAATATTTCATCTAGAAGACGAATGGTATAAGATATATATATAGATATATATATACTATATATTATATATATATAATGTTTGTGACCTGAAGACAATGAATCAGGTTTCGGGACTTGTGAATCTGAGACACTAGTGGTCAGATAGGTAAGAAAATTTACCTTGCTGCATATAAACTTACCATCAAGTCAAAATTCTACAGATACTATCTCTACAGGGGGTGTAGGGACTAAAACGACAATTCTGGTGTAAAATATAGTGACATTTTATAAGCATGTACTGAAACCACACCAGACAGACAAAACTGTGAAAAAAGTACTGAATGTCGGTGAAACATATGGATGTGTGTAGAAAGATCCAGTTTGAAATGGGGGTTAGTTTTCAGCTAGCATCCCTCAGTGCATAACATGGAAGTCATGAGGCTCCTCTGATCCTGACCCATGAGGGAGCAACTAGTGGCCTAGGCACATGATACCAGGCGGGGCAGCAGCATACAGGGGCCTGAGACTGGGGTCTGGGATTGGTCCTGAGATGTGACGTAATTCTACCTATAAATAACGGCCCCTGCAGCATGCAATAAAGTGAATTCTCCATTACCATCACATTCAATTCCCGGATCCGTAATTTTTTTGAAATACAGGCTGCAGCAGGCCTGGATTTCGAGTGTCCAGTGCTAGTGGGTTAGAAGGAGATCAATCAGATCGTTAACCTGGTAAGCTGGTGTGGTCACTTTCAAGTGACCAACCTGTGGAGTGAATTGTGAGTGGGTGTAGGTGAAGAGATGGCCATCGACCTGACATTCCTGTCCAGAGGCCAGTAGTTTCTGGGCAGGTGAGTGGACACAGATAGCCAGATAGGAAGCGTTCTGCTTCCCAGGCTAAGGACCTGGGTTTAGAAGTACTTCTCAGGTTGGGTTATGAAAGTAACCAGCTGACCTCTGTGTTGAGGGGTCAGTCCTCCAAAAGTGACCATAGGAGGCCACTGCTTCCCTTCGCTTAGCAGGACTATTCTGTACCTGCTCCTAGCAAGAGAAAGTTCCTAAAGATCTAGGTCTGATGCTAGAATAATGGTATAAAACATTAAATAAAGTAAAAAATAAAAATTTCTAACCTTTGAGTCTAAGTTCACTGAGACCATCCTCCTAGTGAGGACAATTAAATTTTGGTGCGTTCTTTCACAGTCCAATACCTTGATGAAAATAAAGGCTTCAAAGAGATTTTTAAATTATAATTGAAAGATATAAATGTATTACTATTACTTCTAAAGATTTTAAATTACTGAGGACAAAATTAGATTGTAAGTAAAATAAGCAGACATATGCTAACTCTAGCTTTGTGAATGCTCTTATATCAATAATAGAGCAATTCTAATTTCAGATACTTCCCAAGTTCGAATCTACATATCATATTATTTATTGAAAATGAGATCTGTCCCTACCTTTCCTAAGTCTGAGAATTGTCACACAGGAAAGACTCATACCTTTCCATGACAGCCAGGCACTCCTTCCTCCAGGTAAACCTACTTCCTCGCCGGAGTCGGAAGGTTCCAGATGTGGCCGAGACTGGAGGAGGTGTCTGTCTCCACTCTGGATCCTCTACTGGAATGGGGGCAGGTCTCATACTTAATGTAGCCCCTGGAATAAACAAGACATTTTCAGCAAGTATCTTCTGTCACTAGGACTTGAAAGCAAATATATTTAGCTGTATTTAAACAAAACAAAACAAACAACAACAACAACAACAACAAAACATGCCTGGCATGGTGGCGCACACCTTTAATATCAGTACTCCAGAGACAGAGGCAGTTTTTTATGGCCAGCCTGGTCTACATAGTGAGTTCCAGGACAGTGAGGGCTACAGGGAGATCCTGTCTCAAAAAAGACAAAAACCAAAAACCAAAAACCAACCAACACACAAACACAATGAAAAACCACCACCACCACCACCACCACCACCACCACCACCAAAAAGGGGATTCACAGAAAAGCTTAGAGAAGTAAATGCCTCTTCCTTGAAAGGTCCGTATTTGTTACTTTGCACACCACTCTGTCCTTTCCGTCATTTGTCTATTAGCTCCTTTAATGGCATTTGTCAAAACAAAGCACAATACTTCTTTATTGGAAGGAAAGTCTTTGGCTTTGTATACTTTCCCCTAGAAAGACGCTCTTGAAATTTTAACCCAAGGCCGGATGGGTCTCTCACCACCTGGAAGTCAGAGGAAAGAGGATCAGGAGCCCAAGCTAGCACTAGCTAGCACTAGCTAGCACTAGCTCCTGTCTAAAAACGAACAGATGAAGGATGAAGCCAGAAACCAAGCACGGTAGCGGATGCCTTCAATCCCAGGACTGAGGTAGATCTATGTGAGATTAAATCAGCCTGGTCTACAAAGTGAGTTCTAGCCAGCTGGGACTACAGGGAGACCCTCACTCAAAAAAAAAAAAAAAAAAAGAAGAGGTGCATACCTGTAATGCCAACACTTGAAAAGCTGAGGCAGGAAGATCACAAAGTTGAGGCTAGGCTGGGTTACACAGGGACTTTATTTCAAAAAGAAAAAAAAAGTAAAATACAGTAACAAAGAAAATATGGTATTTCACATGCCTTGTTTGCTGAATCAGGTCTCCACAGGTCTATTACCTACTAACACTATATTTTTTAATCTCTGTACTATAATAACAATTCAATTTGAGGTAGTTTACTAATTCAGACTAGCCTTTTTCTCAAACTGTTTGAATAGGTTATAATTCATTCATTCAATAATTCTGCATTTATTACACATGTTCCCCATGGTTTGCCCTAAGCTTGAAGCTAGACTATAACCAGAAAGCCAACTCAGACTTGATGGATTTACTCCATAAACTCTGCATAGAGCTTGGCATGCTCTTAATAGCCTCTCTCTCTCCCTTGTCTTTCATTCTTTGCACTGCTAAATTCATCTTCCCCAAACATAATCATAATAATATTATTTCTACTTCCCCCAGCTCTGGACTCAGATAGCCCTAAATAGCCTTGAACTTGCTATGTAGCTGAGGCTGTCCTTGAACTCTTACCTCCACCTGTATTGGGATTACAGGCATGAGCCACCATGCTTAACTAATCCAAACTCTTTAAAATAGCCCTAGAAAGACAGGTTCAAACTTAGGGGTTTTATGTACATATTAATACATGTCAATCCCATATAAATGAATGAGCATCTTTATGATAGCACTTATTGTTTCTTATCATTGAATAACACTGTGGATAGTATTTCTATTACAATCCATACAAATTTACTGTAGATCTCAGTCTCCGCCCCCCCCCCCCATGTACTATGTTGTCCATACTGGCGTTCAGCTCCTGGCCTCAAATGTTCCTCCTGTCTCAGGCGCCCGTGCAGCTAGTACTACAGCTATGCAAAGGACCTGGCTTAGTTCTCTTCCTAATGGCTAAATCCTTATTTGTATCTTCTCACACAGACTTAAGGTTCAAGCAATCCATTCTCCTTTTCAAACCTACTCTTCTTTAGTATCCAATATTAGTAAATAGATCTCTTCCTCAAACTGGGAGCTAAAGTATCTCAGGTTCACCTGATCTTTCATTTCTGTATTTCTTTCTCCAGCATGGCCACACCTTCTAAGACTGCCCAAAACAGTGCTATCAACTGGGGACAAAAATGTCAAAATGCTTGGGAGATATGGGGGACGTTATTCACACAACTATTAAGCACCTTTTGTTACTTGCTGATCCCTTTCCTTAGGTTACAGATTTTATTTGAGTGCAAAAACCACAGCAATTTTTAGTCATATAGATGTAATTTTTAAAAATAATTTTCCCTATCTTTATTTATGGTATATATTTTTATCCTAATTTATATGTAGTCAAATATGTAAATGTTTAGATTATGGCCAATGGGTTAAAGCAAAAGGATTCCATTTGCCAAAATACCCTGGGCCTAGTTGAAAGTTTTTCCTACTTTTCCTAAAGCAAGCAAGGATTTGAAGCACAGTGAGCGCTCTGGGCTCTATCTAAGAACCTTCTGAATTACAACTGCATAAAAAAGTCCCCAGAGTCAAGCTGATACCATGGCTGGTCAAGAGGGAGGCAGACTACTAAGGCAATGGACCCTCTTTAGCCAAGGTCTGATCTGGGGAAGGGATAGAATTTCAGAGTACAGGGGGTGGGCAAGACGAGAATGATCAGTGACCTCCAAGGGGTAGGCTTTGTCTACAACTGTGGTATGTCCTCTTTGGTACCAGACAGTGTGATAAATGCACACGAATAAAACAGAGAGCAAATCCTAAAAGGTTGAAGGGAATAAACACCTGATGAACAATTATGCTTCTTTCTTGGTATTGAGATTTACTGTTAATAAATGTTAGGCTTAAAAAATTCTATATTGTCTAAGCTTCTTATAAGAAATTCAGATTAAAGTAAATTGGTCAGGAAGGAAAAGGAGGTGGGGAGAGGGACGTAAAAGAGAAGTAGTACTTGGTTACTTGGAAAGAAATCAAGACAGTTTATATGCAGAAGGTGGACACTAACGATTTCAAATCTGCAAGTACACTTATTCTAAATACACTGTATTAATTTTAAGATTTTTTTCTTGCTCCATTTCTTTTTCAATGTAGTATAGTCATTAAAAATAGCACAAGAAGCCAGATGAGTATGGGGCCTTGTAACTCCAGCTTCAGAAGGAGAACTGGGGACTCCCAGAGCAAGCAGGCTAACAAGAAAGTCCTATCTTCCAGCTCTGGGTGTGACTGAGAGACCTAGCTCAATGAATCTTGGGTAGAAGGAAGAGTGATAAAGGATAATTCCTGGGATAAACCTGGAGCCTCCACATTGTATATGGACACATGTCCACGGATGTGGACATACATGTACAACCCACACATGAAAAATGGAAAAAGGGAAAAGAGCGCACATGAAACATTCTAGAAACCTTGAATTAATATGCATTTTTTTCTTCAAGAAACCCTAGACAATCTTGCTTTGGTTAAAACAGTGAACTATGTGAGAATAAGATCAAAATTATCAAGTTTGACAGAAAAATGCAAAGACACTAGAATTTTAAGTTGCAAACCTTATGACCCACCAAAGCGGCATAGGAGCCCTGGGTTCGAGAAATGGCCCCAGCAAGAAATATGCTATTCTTCCTTAAGGAAAACATGACATCTTTTAGGAAAAAAAAAAATCTTCCAATTCAAGTGATATGTGTATGTATATATTTAATTATGTGTATATATGTATATATACTATAGCAATACAAGTTGGAGAGAACAACAACAAAAGAACTGAAAAAAAAAGACTGAGAGAAAGATGCAGGACAGTTATGGCAGAATACATGATCTGGGGTGGGGTGGGGTGAAGGGAAAGGAAAGGGGAATATGCCTGAACTGAATTGAAAAATGATGTTAGAATGTGGTGCACACCTTTATCCTGAGTACTTGGGAGGCAGAGCAGGCGGGATCTTTGTGAGTTCAAAGCCAGCTTGGTCTACAGAGGCAAGTTCCAGACAGCTGGGGCTACAATGGAGACCCGTCTCGAAAAGACCAAAAAAAAAAAAAAAAAAAAAAAAGGATCAATTAAAAAAAAAAAAAGAAAATACACAAAGGATCAATTAAAAAAAAAAAAAAGAAATGTGCTATTATTTCTTTACAGGAACTTTTTTTTCCAGTATTATCTTTGAACTCACATTGAAACAAAATTTTTTACTCTCACCTGGCAAACCTAAATCCTAAGTTGGGGGAAGGGGTAAATGTTCTTTTGTAGATATAAATACCTTGCTGGGTCAGATGTGGATGAGGTATTATTAACCAGCTAGTCAAAGATTGTTGTTACAATTCTATCCCTGGGAAAGGGCGTCTCCAAAGCCTCGACCATTCTCTCCCACATCACACTCATCGTTCTCAGAGCTCTGGAAGGCTACATGGAAAGCATGGGTATTTCTTGTGATCTCCATATTGACTTCATGTGTTTAATACACAAGCCTCCCAGGACTGTGCTCATGAGAAGTCAGCAGAATCAGAGCACGACCCAGGAGGTGCCCAACAACCTGCACCCCCCCCCCCACTTCCCTGCGATGGTGTGTCTGAATCAGAAAGGGGAAAGGGCTTCAGAGCTTAAGTTGATGAAATAAGGGGTTCTTCTCATGTCAGCCATGCTGAATTCAGCACATAGTTCTTTATTAGAAAAACAGGCATTTTCTTGTAAATGTTTTCATAAGAAACAAGATAAAAGCCATCTGATTAGCTTCCTTCAACTTGTTTTATTTATAAGCCTTGGCAGGCATTGGGGTATGCTGGGAAATTATAATTATATATATATCATAATTTTACATACAAATATAAAAATATATATAATCTATAGCCATTGAATTACCAGTAAAAATAACCCTAATAGCCACTCTATACTTTTTCTTGCTGAACTCATGTAATGAGAGCCTTATAAGGACAGGCATAGATTATAAACAGTGTGGATTTGTTTTCTAGACTAGAGACATATATGGAAGGGAACAGAAAAGGCAACTTTTCGTTTTGTATTTTCCTTAATTTTACTTTTTTTTTTTTCCCCTCAGAAAGCATGCAAAAGCATGATACTGTTTACATTTCCCCTGATGAGCTGTCTACTCTGGAAAGAGAAAAGGTCATGACATGAAAGAATTACCTATTAATAAAAAATAATGACATCTGCTTTTCAATCATAGTGCTTTTTTTTTTTTTTTTNTTGTTCTGTGCCACACATACCCTGGTACAGTTGAGCAGTATATTCTGTGAGCACAGAAATTAGTGACTTTAGGGTGTGTTCCAAAAATCATTCTTTTTTAAAAATTTTAAAACATGGCTGGGCATGGTGGTGCACACCTATAGTCCCAGCATTAGGGAGGCAGAGGCAGGTGGATCTCTCTGTGAGCTCAAGTACAGCCTGGTCTACATAGCAAGTTCCAGGTCAGCTGGGGCTACAGGGAAACCCTATCTCAAAAAGACAAAAACAAACAAATAAAAACCCCCACAACAACAAACAAATAAAACACACACAAAATGACAACAACAACAACAACAACAACAACCCCCCAATCGCAGGTGGTAAGGCTTGGTAGCAAGTGCCTTTCTGGCTGGCCCAGGCTGCTGGCCCGGGGCAACACTCCTGCATAAAGCCCTTGGTTGAACCACAGCGCCTGGGAAACACTGCATAGACTAGGTGTAGTTGGGATTGTTCTGCATATTTTTGTAGTTGAGTTTAGCAGCTATGAGTTTGATGGTAAAATATTTTCTTTGGTTTATTCATGAGTGATGGATAAGTAAGATTACTATCTCAGGATATCTTTGCATTGAGGGCTTTCACAGCAGGAAGGTGAATATCAGTCATTAATCTTCTGTGTCTTTCTAAGGGAAACAATGGCCAATTTGATTTCAAGAAAGAAATACCATGTATTGATTACTTGGCCAACTTGTGACATTTATATTTTATTTTCCGGTACTTAGGTTTGAACCTAGGACCTCAGCATGCTAGGCAAGCACTCTACACTGAGTTACATCCCTGGCCTTTATAATTTCCTGGGTGTTAAAAATTTGTTTGATTTATTTACTTTCTTTTTTTGGTCTTTTCGAGACATGGTCTCCCTGTAGTCCCAGCTGTCCTGGAACTCACTCTGTAGACCAGGCTGGCCTTGAATTCACAAAGATCCGCCTGCCTCTGCCTCCCAAGTGCTAGGATTAAAGGCATGCGCCACCACGCCCAGCCTGTTTAGTCCATCTTACTCAAACATAATAGTAACTCCAAAGTACCCACAGAGTAAGAAGAAATACTATCCTTTAGGCAAAACCAGCTGACACTTATCAACATATCCTTTTCTTTTAAACTATTTTGTAAATTAGGACATACAGAAAAATGGAAGGGAACAAGTACAGATTTGGTTTTAAGCAAGAACCAATTAAGTATCACTTAAAAGCTGGATGCTTTGGGGGCTGGAGAGATGGCTGAGTGGTTAAGAGCACTGACTGCTCTTGAAGAGGACCTGGGTTTGATTCCCAGCACCCATTGGTGGCTAAGAACCGTCTTTAAGCTGGGAGTGGTGGCACATGCTTTTAATCCTAGCACTTGGGAGGCAGAGGCAGGCAGATCTCAGTGAGTTCAAGGTCAGCTTGCTCTACAGAGTAGTTCCAGGCCAGCTGGGACGATAGGGAGACCCTGTCTTAAAAAAAAAAAAAAGCTGGATGGTTTTAAGTATGCATGCCAATGAAACGTGAATGTATCCACTCCTAGGGAACTCCCTCTTCAAAGCAGATTTACTGTCTTCAGAGACCTCTTCCCTAGGTACTGCTGGTCCTTTCCTACTTTTTCTGCTTGGGTGCTCTAGGTCCCAATTTCCTTCAATTTCTCAATGCTGAGTAAGCCTAGCTCCAGTTACAACGTACATTTAAACAGGAAATAGGTTAATATAAAAATAAACCATTAAAAAAAATCAGCTATCAATCCCAAGGTTGAAAAACTGGACTCTCAGAGTAGGATTCCTAAGTGCTTAGTCCACCAGATCAGTGCTGCTCCCGCTCTCCTTCCATAATGGCTTTCTTCTCACCCCAAACTCAGTACAGCCTTAAAATTCCAGCCTCAACAATTATGATTAGGTTCTGTAGCAGTTCAGCTCCTGGCCCCAAATCCTAGAGACAAACACAGTTCCTATCAGCCTAAGCTGCTGTATTGAGCAAATAAAATGCCTGGTTTCTTTGTTTTCTCACCTGCTTTGCTCTGCTGGGAATCATGGAAGATGGGAAGTCTGATTTTCAGAGACTGCTTAGCATCAAGTTGGAAGTGCTGCTACGAGTGTGCTGTAAAGTTGTACTGGTCTTATATAACCACCAGTTATGCAACTACTGGCCACTTGAAATATAACTCGTTGGAAATCTGGGTTGGAGGTGTAAAATATATATTGCTTTTAAAATATTCTGGAACAGGGGATGGAAAGATGGCTCAGCAGGTAAGAGCACCAGCAGTCCCTGCAGAGGACCCAGGATCAATTTCCAGCACTCACATGGTGGCTAACAACTGTCCATACCTCCAGTTCCAAGAAAATCCAATACCTCCTCTGACTCTGTGAGCACTGCACGACACAGGTGCACTTATACACATGGAGGCAATACAATCATACACATAAAAAAATAGCCCGGGCATGGTGGCACATGCCTTTAATCCCACTTTAATCCCAGAACTCGGGAGGCAGAGGTAGGCAGATCCTTGCAAGTTCAAAGTCTGCCTGGTCTACAGAGCAAGTTCCAGGACAGCCGGGGCTATAGGGAGACCCTGTCTCAAAAAAAATAAAATAAAATAAAGAAAATAAAAATCCAGAAGAGAAATAAGCAGAGAGTGGAGATTTCAGAATAATCAAAATATGAATTAAGTTTTGAAATGATACTTACTAAAATATATCATTACTCTTAATTTTCATTGTTTCTTTTTGAAATATGGCTGCTAGAAAATCTAAACTTGCATGGAGCTCTTCTGGGAACTGTGTGGCCTTTGAAAACATAATTTGTGCTCAGATCTCCTGAGACCAGTGGAATCAGCAAAGCTCAACCAAGAAGAGATCGACAGTTTAAACAGACCCATAATACATGAAGAAAGTGAAGATGTAATAAGAAACCTCCCAACTAAAAAAAGCCCAGGCCCAGATGTTTTCACGGCAGAATTCTATAAAACATTTCAAAAAGACCTACAACCATTATTACTGAAACTGTTTAGAAGGATACAATCTGAGTGAATTCTCCCAAATTCCTTCTATGAAGCCAGCATCACTCTATTACCAAAACCAGGCAAAGATACAACTAAAAACGAGAATTATAGACGCATCTCCCTAATGAACACAGATGCCAAAATTCTGAACAGGATACTGGCAAATCACATACAGACCCACATCAAGAAGATCATCCAAGTTGGATTCATACCAGAGATGCAGGGATGGTTCAACACACGAAAATCAATAAACATCATCAAACACATAAATGGAATGAAAGGCAAAAACCACACCATCATCTCAATTGATGCTGAAAAAGACTTTGACAAAATCCAGCATCCCTTCATGCTAAAAGTCCTAGAGGGAATTGGATTGGAGGGATCATTCCTCAATGTAATCAAAGCCATATACAGGAAACCCACAGCCAATATCATCCTAAATGGGGAAATGACAGAAACTTTCCCTTTAAAGGTAGGAACTCAGCAAGGCTGCCCCCTGTCACCACTCCTCTTCATATAGTGCTTGAAACACCTGCTAGAGCAATAAGGCAAGAAAAGGAAATTAAAGGAGTACTAATTGGAAAAGAGGAAGTCAAGCTATCCCTATTTGCTGATGATATGATTGTTTACTTAAGGGATGCTAAAAACTCCACCAGAA
>VZQC01004221.1:1489134-1517115 GCA_009823505.1 Rhizomys pruinosus
CCCTCATCTGTGGATGCTAGTGCCAATTACCTAGTTGTAAGTATTTCCTGTGCATGGCCCCTTGAGCTTTTGTCCAAGCAGCTGGGAGTGATGCATATTGGAAACAACAACAACAACAACAACAACAACAGAAAGGACTGCATCAAAAAACTGACTGAAACAGTGAGATTCTCCTCAAAACAGTCAACTTCCACATGGAGAATATTGAGAAAGACTGAGAAAGAGATGAAAAGCATGTTTGACAGAATGCATGAGCTCTGGTGGGGTAGGGGGATGGGGGGGACACGGGTCTAGATTTGATAAAAAATATATAAATAAATTAAAAAAAAGAAAATATAATTTGTGGTAACAGAAACAGTCATTAATTCCACAGATTGCATGTATTCCTACACATCATTACAAAACACCTAGCTATGAAAGCTATTCTTTGCAGAAAAATTTCAGCTGATAAATGAGAACTGAACGGTTGATGAGACTGTTGCCTTACAGACTCCTAACAAACTGAAAGGCAAAGATCAAGGGTCTCAACTTTCAAAACATAATCAAAATTAGCACATGGAGAGCTACCACTAGACCTACAATGGTCTCATGACAGTGGAAACATGAAACACAAAGTATTTACAAAGAATTTCCCCCAGTGTTTATTGAGAAAAATATCATTACTACAGTAGCCTCTAAATAATCTAGGCAGTATTCCTAAAACTTTTTTTTTGGACTTATTTTATTTTTTTATTTTTGGTCTTTTTGACTTATTTATTTTTATTTTGTGTATATATATGTTCTGCCAACATGTATGTAGATGCACCTGTGTTGTACAATTGCCCTCAGATGTCAGAACACATTAGATCCCCTGGAACTGGAGATAAGGATGGTTATAATTTGCCATGTGAGTGCTGGGAATCAAATCGAGGTCCTCTGCAAGAGCTGGCAGTGTTCCTAACTGCTGAGCTGTCTCTCCAGCCCCTAGGCAGTATTCCTGACCAAAACACTCAAGGTGAATTGAATGAAGTCTTTAATTCTGACTTCCAGTGTGTAAGTAATAAATACAAATGATAAAGAAGTTAAATTTGTCAGGATGAGACTCTGTTTGGCTCAATCACCATGGGATCCCAGCCCACGGTCCAGACAGGTTCTTTGGAGCTGGGATAGGCAGACCTCCTGCTCACCAAGTGAGATCCTATACCCAAAGGCTTTTCTTTGATGTACTGGGCAGGTAAGATGTCACACTTCCTACCTATCAAATACACACCTGGGAGTTTCATTGCCCCCCCCCACCCCCCGAGCCATAATAGCTTGGACCTCCCTGGCTCTCCCCCACAGCACCCCCCACTCTCATTTCCACCCCAGGAAATTCCATGGCTGTATCAGTATAAAAACCTCTGCTTGTTGCCAATAAAACTGATTTATTCCCTTGGAATCTCTTCTGGGTTAGTTTTTTCACTGACCTATCTCGGGCTCACCCCTCCCCCTCCTGGCCCCTGCCTGAGCCTCAGCAACCATGCTGAGGAACAACTGGTGGTCAGCTTGCAGGAAACGGAGAGAAAGAAACATCAAAAGAACAGCAATAAATGGCGCCCAAGTGGGGCTAAGGCCTTTCAGAGGACAAAAAGGAAAAAAGGTAGGCTCTCCCCATCCTGGGTGGAGTTTGTCTCTCTTGAATGAGACATTCTTTTTTTTTTTTAATTTTATTTATTTATGTGTGTGAATGTATTGTCTGCATGGAGGTTTGTGCACCCGTGTCGTGCAATGCCGCGGAGGTCAGAAGAGGGCGTCGGATTCCCCTGGAACTGGAGTTCTCCTGGAATTGGAGTTACAGACGGTTCTCAGCCTCTAGATTTAAATGCAATCCCAATCAAAATCCCAAGAGTTTCTTCACAGGCTGGGAAAAAATAGTCCTTAAATTAATTTGGAAAAACAAAAGACGCCGATAGCCAAAACAACCCTGACTGAAAAGAGCTACACAGGGGGGATCTCTATACCAGACTTCAAACTATACTACAGGGCTATAGTCATAAAAACAGCCTGGTACTGGCACAAAACAAGACCGTTGACAACTAACGGAAAACTGAAGAGCCAAACCTGAGCACATACAATTTCAGCCACTCTCATATTTGACAAGGGGGCCAAGAAGACACAATAGAGAAAAGACAGCATCTTCAGCAGATGGTGTTGGCAAAGCTGATTAACACTGTAGAAAAGATGAAACTAACACCTACCTCTCGCCCTGTACAAAAGTCAACTCCAGATGGATCAAAGATCTCAACGAGAAACCCCAAACTCTGAAGGCAATAGAAGAAAAAGTTGGCAGCAGACTACAAGACATAGGCATAGGAAAAGACGTCCTGGGGCTGGAGAGATGGCCTAGCGGTTAAGAGTGCCGACCGCTCTTACAGAGGACCCAGGTTCTATCCCCAGCACCCACATAGAAGCTCAGAACCGCCTGAAACTCCAATTCCAGGAGAACTCCAGTTCCAGGGGAATCTGAGACCTTCTTCTGACCTCCGCGGCATTGCACGACATGGGTGCACAAACCTACATGCAGACAATATATTCATACACATACAGAAAATAAATTAAAAAAAAAAAAAAAGAAAAGACATCCTAAATCAGACAGCAGTTGTGCAAGAATTAAGGTTGACAATTGACAAATGGGACCTCATTAAACTCAAAAGCTTCTGTACAACCAAAAGAAACAATCAAGAAGTGAAGAGAAATCCCAGAAGTGGGAGGAACCTTCACTGCAGAAACATCTGACAAAGCTATGATTTCCAGAATAATATAAACTACTCAAAAAACAAAGAAGAAAGGAAACAAATGACCTACTCAATAGATGGAGCAAAGAGTTGAACAGAGACTTCACAAGCGAGAATTAGAGAGAGATGCGAGAAACACCTTAAGAAGGTTCAACATCAACTAATCATTAAGGAAATGCAAATCAAAAACCACTTTAAGATATCATCTTACTCCAATAAGACTGGCTAGGATCAAGAAAACAATGATATCAAGTGCTGGAGAGGTTGTGGGAAAGGGGAACACTCATCCCACTGCTGGTGGGAATGTAAACTACATACAGCCACTATGGAAAAACAGTGTGGAGAACACTTGGAAGACTTGGAATTCACTTGCCACCACCCAGCCATACCACTCCTAGGCATGTACCCTCAAGACTCACCCCACCGCAGAGATACATGCACGGCCATGTTTATTTCAGCTCTCTTCACAATAGCAAGGAGCTGGAACCAACCAAAATGTCCTCAACTGATGAGTGGATAGAGAAAATGTGACATGTACACAATGGAGTTCTATGCAGCAGTAAAGAAAGACGACATCAATGAGCTTTGCAGGAAAATGGCTGGAGCTAGAGGACATCATGCTGAGGAAGTAACATGAGTCCCAGAAAAACAAACGACGAATGGTATCCCTCATCTGTGGATGCTAGTGCCAATTACCCTAGTTGTAAGTATTTTCCTGTGCATGCCCCTTGAGCTTTTGTCCAAGCAGTGGAGTAGATGCATATTGGAAACAACAACAACAACAACAAACAACAACAAGAAAGGACTGCATCAAAAAACTGACTAAACAGTGAGATTTCTCCTCAAAACAGTCAACTTCCACATGGAGTAATATGAGAAAGACTGAGAAAGAGATGAAAAGCATGTTTGACAGAATGCATGAGCTCTGGTGGGGTGAGGGGGATGGGGGGACACGGGTCTAGATTTGATAAAAAATATATAAATAAATTAAAAAAAAAAGGAAAATATTAATTTGGTGGTAACAGAAACAGTCATTAATTCCACAGATTGCATGTATTCCTACACATCATGACAAAACACCTAGCTATGAAAGCTATTCTTTGCAGAAAAATTTCAGCTGATAAATGAGAACTGAACGGTTGATGAGACTGTTGCCTTACAGACTCCTAACAAACTGAAAGGCAAAGATCAAGGGTCTCAACTTTCAAAACATAATCAAAATTAGCACATGGAGAGCTACCACTAGACCTACAATGGTCTCATGACAGTGGAAACATGAAACACAAAGTATTTACAAAGAATTTCCCCCAGTGTTTATTGAGAAAAATATCATTACTACAGTAGCCTCTAAATAATCTAGGCAGTATTCCTAAAACTTTTTTTTGGACTTATTTATTTTTTATTTTTGGTCTTTTTGACTTATTTATTTTTATTTTGTGTATAATATATGTTGCGCAACATGTATGTAGATGCACCTGTGTTGTACAATTGCCCTCAGATGTCAGAACACATTAGATCCCCTGGAATCGAGATAAGGATGGTTATAATTTGCCATGTGAGTGCTGGAATCAAATCGAGGTCCCTGCAGAGTGGCAGTGTTCCTAACTGCTGAGCTCTTCTCCAGCCCCTAGGCAGTATTCCTGACCAAAACACTCAAGGTGAATTGAATGAAGTCTTTAATTCTGACTTCCAGTGTGTAAGTAATAAATACAAATGATAAAGAAGTTAAATTTGTCAGGATGAGACTCTGTTTGGCTCAATCACCATGGGATCCCAGCCCACGGTCCAGACAGGTTCTTTGGAGCTGGGATAGGCAGACCTCCTGCTCACCAAGTGAGATCCTATACCCAAAGGCTTTTCTTTGATGTACTGGGCAGATAAAATGTCACACTTCCTACCTATCAAATACACACTGGGAGTTTCATTGCACCCCCCACCCCCCCGAGCCATAATAGCTTGGACCTCCCTGGCTCTCCCCCACAGCACCCCCCACTCTCATTTCCACCCCAGGAAATTCCATGGCTGTATCAGTATAAAAACCTCTGCTTGTTGCCAATAAAACTGATTTTATTCCCTTGGAATCTCTTCTGGGTTAGTTTTTTCACTGACCTATCTCGGGCTCACCCCTCCCCCTCCTGGCCCCTGCCTGAGCCTCAGCAACCATGCTGAGGAACAACTGGTGGTCAGCTTGCAGGAAACGGAGAGAAAGAAACATCAAAAGAACAGCAATAAATGGCGCCCAAGTGGGGCTAAGGCCTTTCAGAAGGACAAAAAGGAAAAAAGGTAGGTCTCCCCATCCTGGGTGGAGTTTGTCTCTCTTGATGAATTCTTTTTTTTTTTATTTATTTATTTATGTGTGGTGAATGTATTGTCTGCATGGAGGTTTGTGCACCCGTGTCGTGCAATGCCGCGGAGGTCAGAAGAGGGCGTCGGATTCCCCTGGAACTGGAGTTCTCCTGGAATTGGAGTTACAGACGGTTCTCAGCCACCATGTGGGTGCTGGGGATCGAACCTGGGTCTTCTGCAAGAGCAGTCGGCGCTCTTAACCACTAGGCTATCTCTCCAGCCCTGAGACATTCTTTTACAAATATTTTCGGAGGATTCAGAGAAGGAAAGGTAACCCCCCCCTTCCAGAAGGGGACTAAGGTAACTGGAGGCTGTGCCCCTGTCCCTCCAAGTTTCTTGAGGGGGACAAACTCTTTTTTCTAACCTTTAACTTTGGTTCCTGTCAACCGAACTTAATGGGTGAGGGACCCATTAAGCTAATTGGATTCCTGCCTCCTTGGTCAGGCATCAGCAAGAACCTTCTGCCTTCAAGTTCTTTTTATTCACTAGCATTTCTTCTCTTTTCCATCATAAGCAATCCCACACACATCAGCTAGACTCCTAAGCCAAGGGAACTGAGGCCACACCCAGCTATGGCCAGGCCAGGCCTGTTAATTCTGGCTGCAGAGAGACAAGGCCAGCAAGCACCCGTGTCCTGGGATGGGACCCTGAGCTGCCATGTCTGAAGGAGGGGACGGGGAAGTTAAAAAACTGCAGGGTGTGGGACAGGCAGCAGGAAAGAGGTGCACATGGCCCTGCAGCCAGCTAAGTCCCTGGGACCCACCAGTGTGTGGTCTCCAAGTGAGCCCCAGGTGGGCACACATGGCCTAAATAATAACTAAAAGTAAAATGCCACAGGGCAGGGTGCAATGGAACTCGGCCACCTGCCCTTCAGTAACAATAACTAAAATAAGGGTTTGAAAGGCAGACTAAAGACAGGGAAATTAAGAAAACAAAACGCTGCCAAAGCCATGGGAAAGACTGGCTGGCAGAGCTGACCATCTCCAACAGGCCATGCCTTCAGGCAACAAAACCTGCAGCTCCCAGCATGCCTTGTGCCTGTCACATCAGTGTTAACTTCTTTTTGTTCAAAATTCCAGCCACTCAAAGAAACTTCAAAGTTTCCAAGGATTTAATTAAATGTGTTCTTTCTCAAACAGGCTTCCTAAAAATACACACATATCATGTTCAAAATAACTACCTTTAAACCATATCGTGCTCTTCTTATTGTGCTTACTCAAAATTGGTTTTTAATTGTACTGTTCCTTACATACCAATTTTTATCTCGAGATGATTTTTAATAATATGGCCATTCAAAATTTTATTAAGTTAAATTCTATCCCAGGCATGCTTGGCTAAAATATAAAACTTTTAAAATCGAATACATGGGTATCCTGAGGCATCTTTTCTCTCCAGTCCCTAGGCAGTATTTTTGACCAAAACATTCAAGTTGAATCCAATGAAGCCTTTAATTCTGACTTCCAGTGTGTAAGTAATAAATACAAAAGATAATGAACTGTACAGGAAGATCAAGACAGGACGTGGTGCTTACTGGACCTCATTTGGTGACCATGGGAAGGGAAAACCCTAGTGTGGAGCACAAGGGCAGAACTGATGGTGGTTTGGGCTTGCCAAGGAGGAGCCTTCAAACATGACATCTTTCAGCCTAATAAAGAAAAAAAAAAACCCATAAGCTGAAGATGCTAAAACCTATGATATATGTGGCATGCATATATACATATTTTGGAGTGATGCATATTGGAAGGAATAACAACAACAACAAAACTGGGTCAAAATACTGAAATGGTGAACTTCTGCTCAAAACAGTAAACTACTGCATTGAGAATTTTGAGAGAGACTGAGCAACAGATGAAAAACATATTTGGCAGAACGCATGAGCTCTGGTGGGGGGAGGGGGACCATAGGTCTAGATCTGATTTGAAATTTTGTATGAAATGCACAAAGCACCAATAAAAATTGGCTTTGAAAAAAAGATAAAGAACTAAGTTAACAGTAAATAGTTTGGAAAAATATCCAGAATGTGGGGGCTTTTCAAGATTAATAGAATTCTGCACTCAGTCCCTCACTCTGTTCTCACCTAGATTAGTAACCCCACAGACACCAATCCTTTCCCTAGACCAACTCCCTTACCCTGAGATGCCAACCACCCCAGCAGAGGTGGCTTAGTGCCCCCACTCTAGGTATTTCAAACCCCATGTCTCCTTGAGCACCACACAGGTTCCCCACCAAGGAAGCTGGTAAGTCAAAATCCACTTTTCCTTTCCTCACAGCCTCCTCACCCTCATCCTCCCAGCCCAGGGCATAGGCAGACACCTTATTTTCCAACTTAGACCTCTGATCTACCTCTATAACTGAAAATGGCTAAGTACAGACCACTGAGCACCCCACTGGTGGTCACTCCTGTCCCAGGGAGGATTTTGGTAAGTCACACCTCACCTATCAGCCACCTTATTCAGTCCTTCTGCCACACCCCCAGCGGGTTCTCACCCAGACTAGGTTCCCTACAGACACCAATCCCTTCCCTGAACCAACTCCCCTACCCTGAATTGCCAACCACCTAGCATAGGTGCTAAATACCACAGTTAATCCCAACCCCCAACTTCCTTGATTTTTTAAAAATTTTATTTATTTTTGTATGTGCAGGATGTACTGTCTGAATGTAGGTTTGTGCACCCATGTCGTGCAATGCTGCGGAGGTCAGAAGAGGGTCTCGGATTCCCCTGGAACTGGAGTTCTCCTAGAATTGGAGTTACAGACGGTTCTCCAGCTGCCATGTGGGTGCTGGGAATTGAACCTGGGTCCCCTGCAAGAGCAGTCGGCAATCCTAACCGCTAGGCTATCTCTCCAGCCCCCCTTGATTTTTGATCTGCTGCTCAATCCTCCCTACCTGGGACTCAGAACAAAATGTAACCAAGCTATAGTAACAATACAAATATATCAAAACTCAAACAAAGACCAAGCAGAAATAGC
This sequence comes from Rhizomys pruinosus, assembly GCA_009823505.1. Classification (NCBI taxonomy): domain Eukaryota; kingdom Metazoa; phylum Chordata; class Mammalia; order Rodentia; family Spalacidae; genus Rhizomys; species Rhizomys pruinosus. Next base: position 1,497,204 of record VZQC01004221.1, read on the forward strand.
TACTGATAAGATAACCAATAAAGAGCAGCCATATGCCCAAACAGCAGCACAAAAACACAAATAATATGAAAAACCAAGAGAATATGTCCCAAACAAAACCTTCCCTCCTCCAGAAGGGCACTACAATGAAAACCATTCTGAGGAACAGCTGAACTCAGGATTTAAAAGAACGATTATAAACATGATCAAATAACTTAAAGAAAACACAGACAAACAACTCAAAGAACTTGTGATGCAAGCTCAGGAATATACAAATATACGGTTTAAAGAAATATCAAAACAATTCATGACTTGAAAACTGAATTCACAAAAGAGATAAATAAAGAGGAAAACCCAAACAGAAATCTGCATGAATCTGAAGAACAAAATAAACCAACTGGAAAACAATAGCAGAAAGCCTCACAAGCATAGAATGAAACAGGAAACAGAATATAAAGACTGGGTAACAAATTTGGAAGATCTGGGAGTCATTAAGCAAAGACTATGTAAAAATTTAAAAAAACAGAAGAATGGAATATTCAGGAAACGCGGGACAACATGAGTATGGGACAGCAATCCTGGACTCAGATGTATCTTGAGTATGCTGGCTACCAATCTGCTTAGCACACTAGGTGGAGCAAAAATACAGGGCACAATCCCCTTTTCTGAATATGCCCCATGAGTTGGGTTGACATGTAGATGCTGCTGCCCCAGACATACTATTTAAGCTACTGGCTGTGTGGAAATAAATGGATTCTATGGAGTTGCACCAGGATGTAGTCCCCAGGATGCTACTGGAGTTACCCAGTACAGTACATGGACCCCAGGATGCTACTCGAGTAACCTGGTGCACTACTCTCTTATGCTGGTTTGATTGCGGGATTGATGCTCCCACACATGAGAAGAACAAATCTAAAAATTATAGGCAGAGAGGAAGGAGAAGAATGGCCAATGGCATTGAACAGATCTTCCACATCATTATAGGAAAAAAACTACCCAAAATAAAGGAAAGAATTACCTATAGAGATTCCAGAATTACATATAACACCAAGTAGACATGACCAGAACAGAAAATCCCCACAGCGTATCATAGTAAAAACATTAAACATACAAAGAGAGGGCACTGAAGGCTGCTAGAGAAAAAGAACAAGTTGCATTTAAAGAAAAACCCATCAGAATTACGGCTGACTTTTCAATGAAAACTATGAAACCCAGAAGAGCCTGGACCAAAGTATTCCCAGCTCTAAATGACCTTGGATGATAACCCCAAATATTCTACCCAGCAAAACTATCTATCAAGGTTGAAAGAGAACAGAAAAATTTTTATGACATGAGTAGGCTGAAAGAATTCATGTCTACCAAACCAGACCTACAGAGAATACTTGAAACAATACAAAGGACTGAAGGCATGAATGAGCATATGCGACAGGTTACAGAAAGAAAACAAAGGAGAGTATAATAATGGAAACTAAAAAATAGATTCACAAACTTAAAGAAATTAAATTGACAATATCCAATACAGACCTTTCAATATTATCATTAAATATTAATGGCCTCAACTCCCTTGTCAAAAGACACAGACTTACAAAATGGATCAAAAAAGAAAACCCATTTTTTGTTGTCTCCAGGAAACTCATCACACCTTCAAGGACAGACACTATCTTTAAGTAAAAGGATGGAAAAATATTCCAAGCACATGACTCTAATCAAAGGAACAATTGACCAAGAAGATAATGCAATCATGAATATTTATTCACCAAATTCGGGTGCACCCAAATTTGTAAAATCAGTACTCCAGGACTTTAAAACACAGATTAGCCCCAATTCAATAATAGTAGGTGACTTCAATACACTGCTCTCCTCAATAGACAGATCAACTGGACAAAGAATAAACAGAGAGGCATCTGAATTAAATAGCACCTTACAAGAAATGAACCTAACACTCATCTACAGAATATTCTACCTACGCACCAAAGAATTCATCTTCTATTTAACAGTGCATTCAAGCTTTTCAAAAATTGATCACATTCTGGGACACAAAACAAAATTCAACAGATTTAAAAAAAAAACCCGAAATAATTCCATGCATTCCATAAGACCACAGTGCAATAAACCTTCTAATCAACAGCAAAGAAAACTCCAAAACCAGAGGAACTCATGGAGATTAAACAATACACTCTTGAATGTTAAAGAAGGTTAAAGAAGGAATTAAGAAAGAAGTAAAAGTATTCCTGGAACTAAAACAAAAATGGGAATACAATGCAACAAAACCTCTGGGACACCTTAAAAGCAGTCCTAAGAGGGAAACTTATAGCTCTTAGTGCCTACATTAAAAATCAGGGGGGCTGGGGCTGGAGAGATGGCCTAGCGGTTAAGAGTGCCAACCGCTCTTACAGAGGACCTGGGTTCGATCCCCAGCACCCACATGGTGGCTGAGAACTATCTGAAACTCCAATTCCAGGAGAACTCCAGTTCCAGGGGAATCCGACACCCTCTTCTGACCTCCGCGGCATTGCACGACACGGGTGCACAGACCTGCATGCAGACAGTACATTCATACACATACAGAAATAAAAACAAAACAAAACAAAACAAAAAAAACCCAGGTGGGCCAGGCGTGGTGGCGCACGCCTTTAATCCTAGCACTTGGGAGGCAGAGGCAAGTGGATCTTTGTGAGTTCAAGGCCAGCCTGGTCTACAGAGTGAGTTCCAGGACAGCTGGGGCTACAGGGAGACCCTGTCTTGAAAAGACCAAAAAAATAAAAAATAAAAATAAATAAATAAATAAATAAATAAAAAAAAATCAGGGGGTGAGCCGGCGTGGTGGCACATGCCTTAATCCTAGCACTTGGGAGGAGAGGCAGGTGGATCTTTGTGAGTTCAAGGCCAGCATGGTCTACAGAGTGAATCCAGACAGCTGGGGCTATCAGGGAGACCTGTCTCAAAAAGACCAAAAAAAAAAAAAAAAAATCAAGGGGGGTGGAAAGATGGCTCAGTGGTTAAGAGCACCAACTGCTCTTGCAGAGGACCTGGATTCAAGTCCGAGCACCCACATGGCGGCTAAGAACCATCTTTAACTCCAGTTCCAGGGGAATCCGATGCCCTCTTCTGACCTCTGCGGCATTGCGTGACAGGGGTGTACAGTATACTCATACAAATAAAAAAAAATTAAATAAATAAAAATAAAAATCAGAAAAAGCACATGTAAAAGATTTAACAGAATAATGCAGGACTCTGGAAAGTCAAGAACAAATGAACCACAAACCTAATAGAAGAAATAACAAAAATCAGGGGAGAAATTAATTAAACAAACAAACAAAGAATCTAAGAGTTAGCTGGTTCTTTGAAAGGCTAAACAAGACAGACAGACCCTTGGCACAGCTAACCAAAAGAAAGAGCATATCCAAATCAACAAGATCAGAGACAAACAGGAAACATCATGACAGACATATAAAAAAAAAAATCCAGAACATTGTAAGGGAATACTTCAAAAATGTATACTCCATTAGCTTTGAAACCTAAATGAAATAGATGAATTTCTAGTGACATGGACACCACCAAAGTTAAACCAAGAAGAGGTCAACAGTATAAACAGACCCATAACAAAAGAGGAATTTGAAACAGTAATACAAAACCTCCTGACTAAAAAAGGCCCAGGACCAGATGGCTTTACAGAAGAATTCCACAGACATTCAAAGAAGATCTACACTCTACTGCTCAAACTGTTCAAAAAGATAGAAACAGAAGGAAGACTTTCTCTGAAGCCAGCATCACACTTTACCAGGTAAAGATGCAACAAAGAATGAAAACTATAGGACCATAACCTTTTTTTAAAATTTATATATATATTTTTTATCAAATCTAGACCCGTGTCCCCCACCCTATCCCCCCACCCCACCAGAGCTCATGCATTCTGCCAAACATGCTTTTCATCTCTTTCTCAGTCTTTCTCAATATTCTCCATGTGGAAGTTGACTGTTTTGAGCAGAAGTTCACTGTTTCAGTCAGTTCTTTGATGCAGTCCTTTCTGTTGTTGTTGTTGTTGTTGTTTTCCAATATGCATCACTCCCAGCTGCTTGGACAAAAGCTCAGGGGCCATGCACAGGAAATACTTACAACTGGGTAATTGGCACTAGCATCCACAGAATGAGGGATCCATTCGTAGTTTGTTTTTTCTGGGACTTGTTACTTCACTCAGCATGATGTCCTCTAGCTCCAGCCATTTTCCTGCAAAGCTCATGATGTCGTCTTTCTTTACTGCTGCATAGAACTCCACTGTGTACATGTACACATTTTCTTCTATCATCATCAGTTGAGGACATTTGGGTTGGTTCCAGCTCCTCTTGCTATTGTGAAGAGAGCTGAAATAAACATGGCCGTGAATGTATCTCTGCGGGTGGGTGAGTTCTTGAGTACATGCCTAGAGTGGTATGGCTGGGTCGGGTGCAAGTTCATTCCAAGGTTTCAAGTGTTCTCCACACTGTTTTCCATGTGGCTGTATGGAGTTTACATTCCCACCAGCAGTGGATGAGTGTTCTCCCTTCCCACAACCTCTCCAGCACTTGATATCATTTGTTTCTTGATCCTAAGCCAGTCTTATTGGAGTAAGATGAATCTTAAAGTGGTTTTTATTTGCATTTCCTTAATGATTAGTGATGTTGAACTTCTTAAGGTGTTTCTCAGCATCTCTAATTCCTCGCTTGTGAAGTCTCTGTTCAACTCTTTGCTCCATCTATTGAGTGGTCATTTGTTTCCTTCCTTCTTTGTTTTTTGAGTAGTTTATATACCTGGAAATCAATGCTTTGTCAGATGTTTCTGCAGTGAAGGTTTCCTCCCACTCTGTGGGATTTCTCTTCATCTTCTGTGATTGTTTCTTTTGATGTACAGAAGCTTTTGAGTTTAATGAGGTCCCATTTGTCAATTGTTGATCTTAATTCTTGCACAGCTGCTGTCTGGACCATAACCTTAATGAACATAGATGACTAGCAAACCACATAGATAGGCACATTCAAAAGATCATCCACTGATCAAGTCAGCTTTATTCAAGAGGCCAGGATTGGTTAAATATGATATCATAAATCATAAACATATAATTAAAAACAATAAAAACATACAAGTAGAACACAAGAAAGGGCCTTTGACAAAATGTAACATTGCAAATTCATGTTAAAAGTCCTTAAGAAAGGTATAGGTCTAGAGAGAACATACCTCAATATCAGTATAGCTATATATAACAACCTCACAGTCAACATCATTCTAAATGGAGAAAAACTGGAAGCATCTCCATTAAAATCAAGAAAGCCCAAACAGGGCTGTCCATTATCTTCACTCCTTTTCAGTATGTGCTTGAAACCCTTGCAGGAGCAGTAAGTCGAGAGAAGGAAATTAAAGTACTAATTGGAAAAGTCAAATTGTTCCTATTTGCAGATGATATGATATACATAAGAGATCTAGAAGATTCCACCAGAAAACTGCTAGAAATGATTAATACTTTTAGTAAAGTAGCAGGTTACAAAAATCAACTTACAGAAAACAGTAGCATTTCTACAAACCAACAAGCAATCAGAAAACGCATACAAGGAAACACTCCCATGCACATTAACTTCAAAAAAGCTAAAATAGGAATAAACTTAAACAAAACCATTAAAGACCTCTACAATGAAAATTTCAAAACTTTAGAGAAAAAGAGGAAGACACTAGGAGATGGAAAATCTACCATGCTTGCGGATTGGTAGAATCCCACATGCTGTGATCTCATTAGGTTGTTTTTTTTTTTTTTTTTTAATTTTATTTTTGTATGTGTATGAATGTACTGTCTGCATGTAGGTTTCTGCACCCGTATCGTGCAGTGCTGCGGAGGTCAGAAGAGGGTGTTGGATTCCCCTGGAACTGGAGTTAAAGACGGTTCTCAGCTGCCATGTGGGTGCTGGGGATTAAATCCGGGTCCTCTGCAAGAGCGGTTGGCGCTCTTAACCACTAGGCCATCTTTCCAGCCCCGAAATAACCATCTTACCAAAAGCAAGCTATAGATTCAATGGAAGGCCAATCAAAATACCCATAACATTCTTCACAGAGCTAGAAAAAGTCATCCAAAAATTCATATGGAACCACAAAAGACCCTGAATAGCCAAATGATTTTGAGCAAAAAGAACAATGCGAGGGGTATCACCATACCAGATCCTAAGTTATATTACAGAGCTGTAGTTATAAAAACAGCATGGTACTAGCAAAAAAATAGGCACATAGATCAATGGAACAGAATACAAGATTCAAACATGCGCACATACAATTTCAGCCACTTGATATTTGACAAAGTGACAAGAATACACAATGGGAGAAAAACAGCATCTTCTATAAATAGTGCTGGCAGAACTGGATTGCCACCTGTAGAAGAATGAAAGAGGACCCTTACTTATCTCCCTGCACAGAAGTCAACTGCAAGTGGATCAAAGACCTCAATATAAAATCTAAAATTCTGAAACTGCTATAAGAACACATAGGCAGTGCCCTCCAAGATGTAGGAATGTCCCATTTCTTAATGGGACATCAGCTGCCCAGGTATCATGGGCAACAATCAGTACGTGGGACCTCATTAAGCTACAAAGCTTCTGTACAGCAAAAGAAACAGCCAAAGAAGTAAAGAATAAACCCACTGAGTGGGAGAAAACTCTTTACCAGCTACACATCTGACAGAGGATTAATATCCAGAATATACAATGAACTCAAAAAACAAAGTAGCAAGAAAATAAACGACCCAATATATAAAGATGGGCTACAGATATGAACAGAGAATTCTCAAATCAAAATGTCTAAGAAACACCTTAAAGACTGTTCAACATCCTTAGTTATTAAAGAAATGCAGATAAAACCCACTTTTAAGATTCCATCTTACCCCAATCAGACTGATCACAAAACAAAGCACACAAGATGCTGGCGAGGGTGTGGAGAAAGGGGAACACTCATTAACTGTTTGTGGGAATGCAGACTAGTGCAGCCACTATGGAAGACAGTGTGGGGAACTCTGAAAAGACTAAAAATGTACCTACCCCTCCTTGGCATATACCCAAAGGACTCATCATGCTGTAGAGATACCTCTACATCCATGTTTGTTCCTGTTCTCTTCACGACAGAGAAGTGGAAACAACCTAAATGTCTCACTACTGAATAATGGATTATGAAAATGTGGTACATCTACAGAATGGAGTACTACTCAGCAGTAAGAAAACATGAAATTATGAAATTTGCAGGTAAATGGATGGAACTAGAGAATGTTATTTTGAGTGAAGTAACCCTGAGTGTAATGTGATACCCCTGAGACCTTATGACAAATTCAAATACACTGTCTGAACATTAGTGCACAGGACATGCAACCTGGTGGCTGTGTGGCAGGGAACATAGTGCAAGACAGGATTCTTCCCTATGAATGGTTGGTGAGAACGATTCAAGTGACTCTCAAACAAAGCAGGTTACTAAGCAGGCTATTCTGAAAGCTCCTGATTTTCTACCAGAAATGGAAAATAAGACCCTGCTGTTCAGAACAGGACATACTTCATGGGTGGGACTTAGGTTAATGGAACAGGAACTGACCTGGAACTTTTCTATCTGAAGTTACGCACTCATAATGCTAGACAATGTGTACACTGCCATGAGAGAAAAATCAATCAATGGTACAATCCAGCTCCAAACTCTAAGAACCAGCTGCCCAGCAAACCACCTCTATTGGTACAGTAGAGGCACTGTTGTCTGGGGGATGGTCAACAACTATTTAATTGGACTTGAAACCCTCTCAATAGGAGTTGAACCCATAAGAGCCACTATAAAAGCCAAATACACAGGGCTGGAGAGGACATAGAGCTGGAGAAAAGCCTATCAGGGTCATATCTCTAGACAAATGAAATTTCTTACCATACACTAACTATGGAATCTTATATTTATAGACAAGCATATTGTACGCCACTCATGAAAAAAGCTACTCTTTGCAAAAGATGGAGACCACTGCAGAATCCGACAACTCGTCAGACACGGAACATACACATCTGAAAGATCCCTGTTCCTAGGAGACACATCTACATCTGACCCTCTACACAGAGAATGAGGGCCAGAGAGAAAATGAGCACAGCCCTCAGTTCTTACAGTAATGCTTCTGTACACACTAGAGAGTGAGGCAAACAGAAGGCCACAGCTAATCAACCTCCAAAGAATGGGAGCCCCCAGAATGTGTATCCCTGGATGGGGCCCCTATATTACACCTTATCTACCTCACGGATTATTGAGGAAGAGGGGGCAGAAAGATTGTAAGAGTCAGGGCTGGTGCATGAAGGTAGAGAAGCAATGACTTACAATCAGCAGTAGGCTTTCACATGTAAACCTGTGGTAATTTAGGCATCAGACACGGAACCCATGCCAGTGGGGACAAGGTCTCAAACTGGAGCAAGAGAAATGGATGGGGGGCTGACCCTGGACTGAAAAGTATAAGAGACTGAGTACTGTTGGGTGAGAAAGAATATACCTTACCTAAGACTCCTAGATATGCTGACTAGACTTCAGCAGATCTACTTGCACGGAAGGACATCTGGGTTTGGGAGCTTGACAGGAGAGGGCTTAGTGTGGATGTTGTAATGCATGAGTGCTGATTGGGGGTGAGGGCATGGAGGGGACTGGGTTTGATTGGGAACTATTATATGAGTTGTACAAATGCTCAATAAAAGCAAAAATTAATAGGATTCTAAAAGTTTATGTCACTAAGAAATTAGAAGTTTAGATGATTTAAGAGTCTCAAAGGGCATTCTAATTTGCTGACCTAAAATAGATGCTATTTATTAAAAGAGAATGAGTTATTGAAAAGATTTATGGAAACAATTATGGAAATCTGATACAGTACAAGGTAACTGTAGAATTATTAATTTTCTTAGGTATACTAATAGCAATTGTATTTACATGGGTAACTACCCTTATTATTAGGACATGATGGCTGAGTACAAACATATATATATATATATATCTTAAAAATTATTTTCAAAATAAAGCAAATATAGCTTTATATAAAAATGCTCATAATTATTGGATCAAAGAAGAGAAAATAACTATATACTGTGCTGGTCTTCCTAATTTTCTGTGTATTTGAAACACTCAAAAGAGAGAATAGGGAAGAATATATTCTAGGTCCTTCTGGGTTGAGAACATGATTTTGAGAACACTTCGAACCCAAATAAGCAACATTCTTTGTTTAGACCTCACAGCCAGTGCTGCTCCTATGCAGAGTTTCAACTGGTCAATGCAAAGGCTTCATGAAGCAGCATTATAGAAGATGTCTCAATGGTAAGCTTACACTCAGGAGCAGGCTCACCACCAGCCAATGCAATGTGTACACTGAGAAAGCCAGCCCTATGACTTCATATTTTTCTTGATATATCACTTGTTAAAAATATTTTGCAATAGAAATGGGTAGCAGAGCCCACCCTTGGCTGAAGAAATACTGGCAGCTGATTGTGGTTGGGTGACGAAGAACTTTAGGAAAGGGACTCCGGATAGGCTGACTAGGGCTCAGAGGATGAGCTGGCACTGAGAGGGAGAATAGTTTGGCGCAATGGATCCTACCACAAACAACAGAATGTGTGAACTTGGGGGGGGGGGCTGTGGGAGGGTGCCAATGGAGAAGTGGTATAAAGGTGATGAAGACTGATCAAAAATTATGTATAAAACATAAAAATTCATTAAAAATTTATTTTAAAATTATCTTGCAATAAATGTTACCTATTCTTGGTGACTCCAGAGGCCAAGGCTTTTGTGATGTTTTTTAAGATTTGACTCTGCTTTCCAACTTGGTGCTCTTAAAACATCTGAACAGCTTTATCTAAAACTCTAAGACATATTTCTCTTTTTAAAAAAATTTTTATTTATTTATTTTTTTGTCTTTTCGAGACAGGGTCTCCCTGTAGCCCCAGCTGTTCTGGAACTCACTCTGTGGAACAGGCTGGCCTCGAACTCACAAAGATCTGCCTCCCTCTGCTTCCCAAGTGCTAGGATTAAAGGCATGCGCCACCATGCCTGGCTTTTTTATTTTTTATGTGTGTGGATGTACTGTCTGCTTGTAGGTTTGTGCGCCCGTGTTATGCAATGCCACGGTGGTCAGAAGAGGGCATCAGATTCCCCTGGAACTGGAGTCTCAGATGGTTCTCAGCCGCCATGTGGGTGCTGGGGATCCAACCCGGGTCCTCTGAAAGAGCAGTCGGCGCTCTTAACCGCTAGGCTATCTCTCCAGCCCCAAGACATATTTCTTACCTACCTAGGTCAGGAGAATCAAAAGCAAATCATTATAAGAGGAATGGTCTTCTTTAAGGGAGTGACTCTAGACAGGCAGACTAGACCCCAGTGGATGAGCCTGCACTGAGGAATGCCTGGCTACACTACCTTGACTTGATAGGCATGAACATATATGACAGAATGCATGAAATCCAATAGGGGGCTGAGGGTAGGGGAGGAGTATAAAGACAAGATGTTTTGTATGAAATGCACAAAAATTCAATAAAAATATACATGAAAATCATTTCAATAGACCACTGGAATGGTACAGGATGAACTAACTAAAAATATTAAATACATATGAATTAATACAAGATTTTTCCCCCAAATAAAAAAACCACGTGGTATAGTCTTATCTTTGTTCATACGGTTGAAAAACATGCCAGCCACTGACACTGATGACCATTCTTCCAAACTATGCCTAGAAAAAAATCACCTGACCCAGAAGCAAAGAGGTAGCTTAGAGGTCAGGTGAATCAGCCTAGGAAACACTAGACAAAAACCTACAAGTAATTACAATCAGAGTGTGGGTCTGACTTGCATAAGAAACAACGGGAAAGCACAAAGGGATGCAGTGAACAGACCAGCACGTGGTTTCAATGAAATAATTACAATAAATGGATAGAATATTTACCAGGGTTTGTCTTCTCCAGCTGATACCATCGGTAAAATGCTCTTTTCTTCTGTTCACTCAGGTCTGATCCCTGCTGCAACAGCCAATGAGAGATCCGGCTCTGACTGATACCTATGTAAAAAGAAAAATAGCTTTTGGTGGGGCACTGAAAGGGCAGTGGAATTAATGGGGTGCTGGATCCTTAACTTGTGTTGCTGCTAAGGAAGCTATCACCTGAACAAAATCCTCTACACTGGCACGACGGCACTGACTAGGACATCCGAAGAAATTATCTATTAGAAATCAAAGCATTTTATCAACTAAGACTTGCTAGTCTTCTAAAATGAATCTCCAAAAGACACTTGAATACAAGCCAATGAGGAGACTCCCAGGTAACAATTTGTCAGATCTATGTTTTGCATCTGGCTTAACATATGAGAACTTTTAACAGATACTCTGAGAAACGCCATCAGCAAGTTTTGCTTCTCATTGTTGACACTTAAAAAAAAAGATTTAGGGGCTAGGAAAAGAAAGGTCATTGGAAATAATGTCTTCAATAAAGTTCTTGGCTTATTAATTCATTTATGCATTTTAGAATCATTAGGAATAATTCAGAGAAGAATTGGCAGATGTTTAGACTTACATTGTAATACGACCTCTGAAGAAAGCTCAGCAGGTAAAATTTTTCCCCAACAGAACTTTCCCTTCAAAATGACAGACAATAAAGGAGTACTATTCTATCACTAAGAAGACCTTGTAAGCAATTAGAGCTGTGAATAATTTCCACATACAAAAGTTAAAAAAAAAAAAAGCACCAAAACTGTCTACTTTTGAGAATCACATGTTCATTCCGTGGTTACAGTAGTCTTAACAAATACAATAGACAACTGATGAAAAGCAGAGACTATTAGGAAAACACAAGTATTCTATGTCTGCAAGGTATTTTCCAAAAAATCTCAGCTAGGATAGAGAGTTACCAGTATCTCAAACCCTCCCAAGGAGTTACTCATGACAACTACATCACCACTCACAGCACTGTGTCAAAACCTGTTTAAAGCTATACTGCCTGACAGGAAGAGGGGATACCATGCAGTGATCACACCACCTAAAAGGAGAAAAAGCACGTCTGCTCATTTTAATTAATTCAAAGGAAGTTCTCAAGAGTTTCATATACTCAGAATCTTTTGTTAGAAAAAAAAAAAACGATGTAGGAGGAAAATGCTAAAATAGAGACTACAAGGCTAAAAACTGGCTGCCAGGCTGGGGGCAAGCACTTTTACCCACTGAGACATTTCACTGGCTCAACATCTTTCTTCTTCAAAAGGAAAGATTCTGTTTTCCAAAACCTGAGTGACTATGATCTGAAATAATTCACAGGGCTGAATGCTTGTTTTAGGAGAATGCTGAGTATTCTGGACAATTTAATCAGCTGTTTTGGGCAATATTTTCACCAAGGGTCTAGTTTCAAATATTAAGTTATTTCTTTACATTCTCCTTAAAGTAAGAGTACCTATGCAAGACAGAAAAGGTCACTGACTGGGAGGCAGGTATAAAAGGTTTACATGGCAAGCAGTGATGCTCTTTACTGATCTGGAAAGTGGTTATGTGGGTGTCTTTACTTTGTAAGTGACTGAGTTGTCACCTACAGTATGCATAGTCAAAATTGAGGAAGAGCTCCCAGTTTAAATTTAAATTTTGTAAAATTTAAAAAGTTGATACTTATTAAGGAAAGCTGTCCCTGATATAAATGAAAAGCATATACTTTTATGAGTAATTTTATGTTCTGTAGTCCATTTTATATGAAAAGAGCTTATACATAAATGAAGATGCATAACAGAAATTTAAATCTGTAAGCTTCTCATATTTCTACCCGTTTTCCTAATCTTTCCATAAATGTGTTAATTTCTAGCTTTTTACACTGAACTTTACATATTTTATTGTTTTAGAAACACTGCAATTAAAGCAAATAGGTCATTTAGAAACATTGGAATTAAGTAGAATAATAAGTCATGAAAAATTTATTTCTGCTTTTCCCCTGGAATTGTACTCAGAGGTAAGCAATGTGAACAAAAACATAGCTTGTCCCATAATTTTCTCTCTGTGCAATTATGAATTTAATAAAACAAAGGAAGGAGAAAGTAATACAGACTGTCCTCCTGACTCATCTTTTGTGTAAAGAAAGAACTCCCTATAAATTTAACCTCAGATTCCATATACTAATGTAGGAGACAAATCAACAAGTGGAGTTTTCCTGAAGGGACGCTGGGAGACAGTGAACAACCATGGAGAGTCAGATCTGAAATGACCTTTCCTCCCAGCTGTCAGCTCTGTTACTTTCCCTTAGAGAAAACTTCCATGATACTCTCTAGCCTACAGCACAGGAGACTGCTACAAGTTGCAGCTCTTCAGAAACCTCTTTTCTACCTCTTGCAGGGTGGAAGAAAAATTTACATGTAACCTACATTTTTTCATTTTTAATTGAATTTTTTTATATTTCATACAGAATATCTCAATCAATCTAAATACCCTTTAAACCCCCTTCCCCATCGGCACCCTTCCAGAGTCCCCCACTCCCTCTGCCCAGATTTGTGTGAAGGCCCAGTGTGTCAAGTTAGTGTCCCTAGACGTTCCTCAGTGCAAGTTCATCCACTGAGGTCTATTCAGCCCATTCGGAGTCCCTCGCTTTAAGAAGATCAGCTCAGCAGTGAGCAATTGGCAATAGTTCTGCTAGGATTGGGACTTCCTGTCCATTTCCACAGGTCCATGCTAGGTTTTTGTCTGCTTAAGTTTGCATGGGTCTTGTGCATGCTGACACATTGCTATAGGATCATGAGCAGGGTCCCCAGAGCTTGTAAGATTCTATTGCCATATGGTCATGCACCTCCTTCCTGGCTCTTACAATCTTTCCACCCCCATCTTCCTCAGTGGTGCCTGAGCTCTGGGTGAGTCAAGCTTAATATAAGAGTCTTGTCTGAATAACCTACGTATATTTTAATTAAACTACTAACCAGTTTAGTTTTGTTCCAAAGAAAGTAAGCAAGCACATATATCCAAAGGAAGGTGTAAAAAGTCTTTAGGCCTGGGTGCTAAAATACCTTGCATCCCTCTACTAGGGGGCTCTCCATCATGATCCTGTCTTCTAAACATCTTAACACTGTTCTATGAATTGTGGTGCTTTATTTTCCTCCCATGGCTTATGAAGGGGGGCACTACTGGCCACTCACCTCACATCATCTTTATCGCTGGAATGAGGGATGGATCAGTTCCTCCAGTTAGCTCCCTACATGTTGTGGCCCCCTGGGGTTCCATCTTTAAGCTGCTTCTCTGACTCTTCCTTTGGGCATCTCAGTCATGGACAATAATGATTTAGAATGTCATCTAAATGCAAAATATTTTCAGGGCACAGCCTATTGTTGAAAACCATGGGCTACACAACCGGAATGACAGGCTTTCAGGTCTTCAACACAGTAAACTGAGTTCACTACCTTCCCCCTCGACCTACTTGTCTTCCTACATTAGCCATCATCTCAATTCATCTTTTGCCTACTCTCTCCCCAGTTACGTTCTTTCCACACTCTTTCTAGTGTTCATTCCTGTTTTGGAATCTTAGTCACATTCTCTCCATGCTCTTTCTAGTGTTCATTCCTGTGTTTTGGAATCTTAGCCTATTTACTTGCCCAACTGCAACAGCTGAAGGCACAAAGACGTCATCTCAGAACCATAAAGTCTAGACTGGTCAACAGACCCTCTTCAATTAATAGATCATAACACACTGTTCTTAAGAAATTTTCTACTTGAGAACTGCTGCCATCTCTATCATTTATTTTCACAGTGCCCAGGCTGGCCTGGATAAGCTATTCTTTAACACAGTTCTCCTACTTCAGCCTAGTGAGTGCTAGAAACAGTATATAATAAATCTCTATAAAAAAAACATAAATCTATAAAAAATATAAATCTATAAAAAAATAGATCTCTATAAAAACATTCCTCTGTAAAAGCAAAGAAGGCACAGTACCTTCCATAAAAGCACTGGCAAACAGTGTCAAATTCAACTTCTTCAAAACTCTAGAAATTATCAAAGTCTTGTTACAATCTGGAGCATTTTCATCAGAAAAACAATGAAATTTAATAAAAACAAAACAAAACAAAAACAACAACCATAAACTGGGCCTGGTGGCACAGGCCTGTAAACTCAGCACTTGGGAAGCAGAGGCAGGCAGACTTCAAGTCCAGGTGACTTTAAGTCCAGCCTGGTCTACATAGTGAGTTCCACGACAGCTGGGGCTATAGTGAAATCCTGTCTCAAAAATACCAATAAAATTAAAAAATTAAAAACAACCACATATTGTTTTGGTTTTGGCCTTTAACCATATCCATCTTACCAGCATAACAGTAGCTTTCAAACTCAACACTTCTAAAACCACATGTGACCAAGTAGGTACTAGAGGGGACAGATCAGCTTGAGAATCCCCTGATAACTACCTGAGAACCACCATTTCCAAAGTTTGTCTTTAATTAACCTAGCTCAGACATCATTCAATATGAAAATTAGGAAAGATAAAACAAGGTGAGCAGGAAGCTGACCAAAATCTTTTTAAAAAAAAGCTGAGAAGAAGCCAGTGTTCACAAAGTCTTCCAACAGCTGTGACACATCCCTAGGAAGCTGCATGCATGCACAGGGCTGTGCTCAAGACCCAGGATGTGAAGAGGCACAGGAAAGACCTCAAAGGAACCTATTTTTTCCTCTCTTGCTGTCTTTACATCTCAGTGCAGAGAGCAAGGGTAAGACAGAATTACAAGCAGATTGGCCTAAGCATCTGAAGGAAAGGAAAAGACAGAATTACAAGCATAAGGCCTGAGCATCTGAATGAGAAAGGAAAAGTGTTTGTGTACACAAAGCCCCTTGGCAAATGCTAACAGATTTATTCATTCTAACTATTTAATGAAATCTGCATTTAACAATGAGTTGGTCACTAAGAGAACAAGCTAAGAAACTTAAGTAACCACAGATTAGAAAGTCAGAATGCTGACTTTGCAGAATTAAATCAAGAAATTCACCAAATAGCAAATGTAAACAATAACAGAGGAAGGAATCTGACTTCCAGTGCTCCCAAATTACTTAAAACATCCAAATTTCAAAACAAAACTTCTGAGAAAGGCAAACAAAAATCACAGCCCATATATATGATACAAGGAGAAGTCAATAAAAAAGTGACCTTGAAGCTGGTCCTGGTGGCTCGGGCCCCAATCCCAGCATTCAGGAGGCCAAGGCAGAAAGAATGCCAAGAGTTCAAGGCTAGCCCAGGGTATACAGTGAGAGTCTATCCCCAATCAATCAATCAATCAATCAACCAAAACAAAACAAAACAAAACAACAGCAATAATACAACACAGTCAAACAAAAAGCAACAGAAAAAAATGTCCTTATACAAACTCAAATGCTAGACTTATATGCAAAGGCCTTTATCAACTATTTTAAAGATATGCAAAGAACTAAATAGAAAAAAGAACTATAAGAAAGTATGTGAAAAATGTCACATCAAACATAGAATGTCAATAAAGAGAAATTATATGGAAGAACCAAATAAAAATTCCGGAATTTAAAAGTATAAAATGAATTCAATATAAAGGGGCTCCACAGCAAATGGGAACTAGCAGAAGCAATCATCACACGTGAAGACAATGGGTTGCCTGAGATGACTCACTAGGAAGAAAAACACAAAGAGGAATGAAGACCATGTAAGAAACTGGTGAGATTCTGCATACATACTCCAGACTCTCAGGAGACACAAAAGTAAATAGAGTCCTTAACATATACTTTTAAGATGTCTCAGCAGGTAAAGGAGCCCACAGCCAGGCCTGACAACCTGAGTTTGATTGGACCACATGGTGAAAAGAGAGGAGCAAATCTCATAAACTGTCCTTTGACTCCCACGTGTGCATCCTTTGACACCCATTCCCCCACCATCACATGCATACAAAATAAACAAAATATACTAAAAGGGGAAAGAAACATTACATATAAGGAATGCTCAGTAAGACTAACAGTAGAATTTTCAGAAGCCATGGGAAGGAGATACCAAGACATTGCCTGACGATAAAAGCTGAGCAGAACCTACAGCCATAAGTTTGCCAATTAGAAATATTATCCTAAAAGGAATTACTCAGGTTGCGACCAAAAGGACATTAAAAAGGACTTAGAACACCCTTGAAGAAAGAAATTTCAGTGTTGTGGGATGGATCTAAAAAATGTCCCCTGAGCCGGGCGTGGTGGCGCACAACTTTAATCCCAGCACTCGGAAGGCAGAGATAGGCAGATCTCTGTGGGTTCAAGGCTAGCCTGGTCTACAGAGCGAGCTCCAGGACAGCTGGTACTAAAAGGGAGACCCTGTCTCAAAAATACAAAAAAAGGGTAAAACTAAAAAGAAAAAGAAAAAAAAAGTCCCCTGAAGGCTCAGATCTTTGCCTGTGAGCTGCTTTTAAGCTGACTAGTCTACTGGGCCTGCTTGGAAAAAGCAGGTCTCTGAGTACTCCTGGAAGGGTGCATGGGCCTGTGTCAGTGCTCTCACTGCTCTCTGCCTGTTGTGAAGGAGCTTTGCTTTCCCAAGCCCCGCTACTGCCACTGGGACAGAGAGCAAGCTGTCGTGGATTGAAGCGTCAGAAACTACAAGCCCAAGTAAGCATTTTCTCCTCTGGGTAAATGCTTGTAGGTATTCTTAGCAACAGGAAACTAGTGCAGACAGTAAAGGAAACTACATAGATAAATATAGAAGGCAAATGTATTCTTTGTCAATAGCTCCTCTGCACCCCTATTTTATAGAAAAGAAAACTCTGCAATGCACTAGTTACAAATGTAATGACATGTGCTAAATAAATAGTACACAATCTAATCTGTATGACACCAACAGCATGAAGGGGAAGGGAATGAAGCTATGGAAGAGCACGGACCTTTAGTTAAATTAATTTATACTAGATTACTGTAAAGTAACATGTTAACAGTAAGTCTTAGCTCAAAGACTCTAAAAATAACAAGACTATGTAATAACAAGGGTTTTAAACTTGTACATTAGAAAATATCCACTTAACAAAAGAGGAAACAAACAGAAAAAAGGAGCAAAAAGGCACAAGACATACAGAAAGCATAGGGAGATATAAATCGTACTTATCCTAATTAGATTAACTTAAATAAATCAAACACTCAATTCACAGAACTAGAGATGCAGCATATGGCTGTAATCTTTCAACTCTGGGTTGTAAGCAGATGACCAAATGCTCAAGATCAGCCTGGGCTACATAGACCAGGTCAGCACGGGCTACATAGTGAGACCATGCCTCAAACATACACACAGGCATGCACACATACACGCACGCACAAGGAAGGGAAGGAAAAGAGAGATTTATTGAATCCGTGAGAAAGATGGAATTAAAAATATAACTATATCAAGCAGAATCCCAAATGCATGAAACAAAAACTGATGGGAACTGAGGGGAAAACAGGTAACAGTAATAGATGGAGATATCGATACTCAATTATTCAAGAAATAAATCAGAGACCAATAATGCCTTGTAGTAAACTTAATACTTTGGTCTTATAAACCAAGGAAATAACGCGTGAACATGAAACAAATGTGCATAAAACATTCTACCCACAATCATAGAAAACACATCATTCTGAAATGTATATGGAGATGACACCTACTTTACTTCATGAAATGAAATGCCCCTTAGTTATAGAATCAAAAACAATGCTAAGTGGCAAGAGAGATAGCTCAGAGTTTAAGAGCACTGGCTGTTCTTACAAAGGACCTGGGTTCAGTTTCCAGCACCCACATAATGGATAACATCCACCTGTAACTCCAATTTCAGGAGATCTGATGCCCTCTTCTGGGGGCATAGCTCTCAGGAACACATGTGGTACACTTAAAAAGATGCAGTCCAAAATACTCATGAAACAAAAATAAATTCTAAACAAAGCCAATTAAGATCTTGAAACTACTGAGGAGTGAGGGTGGGGTGATGGGACACAACATGTAAGATGAAAAGCAGTCTCCAGAACTCCAGGTGATGACAGGCCATATATGCTTTTAGTAATTTTTGAAATGATTAAACTTAGGCAAATATATTTTCTTTTTCTTTTCTTTTTTTGGGGGGTATTTTTGGTATTTTTGAGACAGGGTCTTCCTTTAGTCCCAGCTGACCTGGAGCTCACTCTGTAGACCAGGCTGGCCTTGAACTCACAGAGATCCACCTGCCTTTGCCTCCCGAGTGCTGGGATTAAAGATGTGTGCCACCACGCACAGCTAAAATATATTTTCGAGTTACAATGAAATCAGAAATAAATAGAATCTAGAGTATAAGTTCCCAATAGAGTGCATGACTAACACATACAAGGCCCTGGGGTCAACAGGGAAAAGAAATCAGTAAGAAGAAAAACCTGAGAAATTCAACAACACATGAAAACTAGACACTACATTCCCAACAACAGAGCTGAGAATTAATTGTTCGAGAAACCATTTGATACTTTGAGATGACTGAAAACAACAAAAAAATGCAACATACCCAAACTTGTAGGATGAGAAAAAAAAAAAAAAACTATGGCTGTGTTTAGGAAGAAATTTATCACTGTAAAGTGCCCCTTCAGCCAGACACTGATCAGTAAAAAGACAACCCAGGTTCTAAAAGCATGAGAGGAAGGGGTTATTGTTCCCTTACAGAGATGGAAAGGGTCCTAAGGAAATTCTATGAACATGTTGATAATTATATGGCCAAGATGAAATGAATAAAATTCTAATTCCAAAATCAAACACAGATCTTGCAAAAAAAAAAAAAAAATTACAGCCCAGCATCCCTTATGAATGCATCAAAATTCTCAATTAAAAAAAAATAGCAAAGTGAATCCAACAACATATAAAAAAAAAGACTATACAAAATGACCAGGTGGAATTTATCTCAGGAGAGTAAAGTTAACCAAATATATGAAAATTAACCATTGTAATACTCCTCAGTTGTTTACAGCAA
>VZQC01004221.1:1517309-1557912 GCA_009823505.1 Rhizomys pruinosus
TAAAAAAATAAAAATAAAAAATCCACACCACAGCACTCTTCTTTCCAACTGAACCAAAGCATAGGCCTTGTTCTTCCTTCCACCCACAACCCTGGATAATACAAAAACAACAATAGAAAAAAACACCATACATAAATAAACAAATATATAACTAACACAAGACATTTTAATTTATTCTTTTTTATTTATTATTTTCATTTAGTATTCTTCAATAAAAAAGAAAATAACAACCTAACAATAAAGAAACAGGAAAAATAAAGAAATAAGTAAATAAAAATTAAATAGAAAATGAATGAAAGAATAAATGAATAAATAATAATTTTTAATTTAATTTTATTTATTTTTGTATGTGGATGAGTGTGCTGTCTGCATGTAGGTTTGTGCACCCGTGTCGTGCAATGCCGCGGAGGTCAGAAGAGGGTGTCGGATTCCCCTGGAACTGGAGTTCTCCTGGAGTTGGAGTTTCAGACGGTTCTCAGCCGCCATGTGGGTGCTGGGGATCGAACCCGGGTCCTCTGTAAGAGCGGTCAGCGCTCTCAACCGCTAGGCCATCTCTCCAGCCCAGGTTCTTATTTTCTAAGTAGCATGAGACAGCTCATTCAGCTTATGTGAAATACATATTTAAGTTATAAGCTTGTTATTTTTTTTGTTTTAATTTTTAAAATTATTTACTTTTAATTTTCTGTGTGAGTGCTTTGCTTGCATGTAGGTAAGTGCATCACATGTGTGCAGTGCCTGCAGAGGGCAGAAAAGAACACTGGATTCCCTGGAGTTGGAATTAGGGACAGCTGTTAACCACCATGTGGGTTATAGGAACACAACCCAGGTCCTTTGCAAGAGCAGTCTGTGTTCTTAACTGCTGAGGCATCTCTCCTGCCCCTATTTCTTCACTTTTTAGTAGCCAATCAATGGGAAAACATTTTCTTACAGAAAGCAGAACTGCCTTATTTCCAAGGATCTAAGAATGAACTCTGCTCAACACAGCAGACACATCAATCTAAGAATATGACTCTGTTTTATTTTTTTATTTTTATTTTTTAATGTGTATGAGTGCGCCGTCTGCATGTAGGTTGGTGCACCTGTGTTTGTGCAATGCCGTGGAGGTCAGAAGAGGGTGTCGGATTCCCCTGGAACTGGAGTTAGAGATGGTTCTTAGCCGATATGTGGGTGCTGGGAATTGAACCCGGGTCCTCTGCAAGAGCGGTCAGTGCTCTTTACCTGCTGAGCCATCTCCAGCCTGACTCTGTTTTACTTACTATAGTCATACAGTATATTTTAACATTTGGTAGAACACATTTGCTCACTCTTTCCTTTGCTCTCCTTGATAAAACTATTATGTATTTTTTCTTATAAATAATTTTAGAATCATGTTATCAAAACCAACAAAATCCCACCCTATTCCCACAGCAACCAGACAGTGCACAAAGTAAAAATGAGTCAAGGATGTGTTCTTTTTAAACCTGTTACGGGGTGTACATTGTAAAAATTTGGGCTGGATCTATTTTTCTAAAACACAGAACTCATGCAATACAAAATCAAAAATGAAAGGGAAGAACTCATTTCCCACCCATACCTGCCAAGTTATGCTACCATATCATATGCTATATATTATTTGTGCATGGTCATCACTCTAGATACAAGCAAATATTTCTATAGGATAAATTCGTGGAAGATATATTACATGGTCAAAAGGAGAGTACATAAACTTAAGGAAAAAGAAATGTGTTGCCAATTTAGGAGTATATAGATTTTAAAGAATAATAATTATGAACTGGGGCTGGCATAGCTCAGTGGTATAGCACTAGTTTAGCATGCATTAAGGCCCTGGGTTTGATTCCCAGCACAAACACAAAGAAAATTATCCAGTTGAAATCTTATCTAAATCTTTATCTAGATACATTATTTAATGTATTTAGCAAGTGTTTAGCTAGCATTTCCTGCATGGGGAATAAAGGCAAAAGTATCAACTGCTGAACGTTAATAGTTGGAGGAAAACTGTGGTATCTAGAAGATGGTATATTAAACTTTATACTTAATAAACGTGATTAATACTCTTTAGATACTAACATGGAATAATTTCCAAGTGAAAAGGCAGGATGCATAATACTACACATGGCTTATCACCTATCTAGCACAAGAAAAGAATCATGTATATGTTTATTTGCTTATAAATGCATAAAATCTCTGAAGAAACTAAAATTCATCTCTTCTGGGAAGGAAGACAATGACAAAAAGAATCAATACCACATACGCTCCTGAACTGTGCACCACATGAATGTATTTTCCAACACAGAAAATTAACTTAGGCCAAGAATGGTGGTACACACTGACAGTTGCTGCTACTTGGAGGGCTGAGCCTAGGAGCTCAAAACCAGCTTTGGTAACAAAGTGAAATGCCATCAAAGGTGGGGAGGGGGGGGATAAGTTTCTTATGTAT
Organism: Rhizomys pruinosus; assembly: GCA_009823505.1. Lineage (NCBI taxonomy): Eukaryota > Metazoa > Chordata > Mammalia > Rodentia > Spalacidae > Rhizomys > Rhizomys pruinosus. The sequence goes on from VZQC01004221.1 coordinate 1,519,747, forward strand.
TCTTTTTACAAGCTCAGATTATATGGTTGAGGCCTACTAAAACTGAGTTAACATGTTGAGTCTTAGTAAGCCTAGCTTCCTAAAGGTCAGTTTGGAAAGAGATAAACGGGCAACAGATGCTTGGGGTCAGTTATGTGACGGGCACATAAACAAATGTCTAACAATCAAAAGTGGGAATAATTCACCTATCACAAAAGAGTTATTTTGAACCCAGGCACTCCACACTTGAAAAGTCATGCTCTTAGCCACTGAACTATGGACTTCCTCTCTACAGGAAGTGCTCCTGTTTAAGAACATTGGCTTTACAGCAAATGAACAACAGCCAGCTGCAGCACCAGTGAGTCAAACTCTTTTAGCCTTGGTTTTCTCATCTGTAACAGAGGAAGTTAACACCTGTTTTTCAATTATATAAACAGTTAGCACAGCACCTAGCACTTGGAAAGTGCTGCATAAATTATAGCTAAAAATAAAAACTCGAAAAAAAGAAATTCAGCTAGGAGGGTACAAGAAATTCAGCTAGGAGGGTATAAGAAATTCAGCTGGGAGGATACAAGAAATTCAGCTAGGAGGGTACACATGACCATAAGCAGAACCGGCTGTCTAGAATCTACTTCAGTTACTTTAAAGACAAGGGCAAGCCAAACACTGAAAACACGTGGACCAACATGGTTTGAGAGCTATTATACATACTTAGGCATTTCAAAGATATTCTCTATTTCTTTTTTTTTTGTTTTGTTTTGGTTTTTTTCGAGACAGGGTCTCCCTGTAGCTCCAGCTGTCCTGGAACTCACTCCGTAGACCAGGCTGGCCTGGAACTCACAAAGATCCGCCTGCCTCTACCTCCCAAGTGCTAGGATTAAAGGCGTGCACCACCATGCCCGGCGATATTCTCTGTTTCTTAGAAAAGTGAAGACAAGCTGGTCATAAACATCCTTCAATATCATTCAGGCAACAGAAGAGACTGGGAACAAAAGGCAATCTTTAAATTAAAAACTGTCAAAAAAATGGGACTGGAGAGATGGCCTAGTGGTTAAGAGTGCCGACTGCTCTTGCAGAGGACCCGGGTTCAATTCCCCAGCACCCACATGGCAGCTGAGAACCATCTATAACTCCAGTTCCAGGGGAATCTGACGCCCTCTTCTGACCTCCGCAGCATTGCACGACATGGGTGCACAAACCTACATGCAGACAGTACGTTCATACACATAAAATAAATAAAATAAAAATAAACAAAATAAAAATAAAATAAAACAAAAACTGTCAAAAAAAATACCTTGAAGAAAATGGCATGTTCCGGTTCTTAAAATGATTCAAACTCAAAACATTAAATTAAAAAATTGCTTTAAGAATACTGATGGTGCTGGAGAGGTAGAGAGGTGCCTCAGCAGTTAAGCTGTTCTTCCAGAGGACCTGCCTTTGATTCCCAGCACCCCCATGCTGGCTGGCAAACATCTGTCACTCCCAGGCTGTCTTCTGGCCTCCAAGGACATTGCATGCATATGTTGCACTTATATGCATGCAGACAGAACACTCATACACAAAAAACTCTAAAAATTGAAAAAAAAATATTTTTAAGCAAGGTGTGGTATGGCGTGTGCCTATAAAACCAAGCTCTCAGATTACTGAGGCAGGAGAATCTGGGGTAGAGAACACACTAAGCTACAAAGTAAATACTAGGCCAGCCAGGGTGACACAGCAAAACTGTCCTATGAACAGCAATCAAGAAGACTGTTTATGGGGCTGGAGAGATGACTTGACAGTTAAGAGCACTGGCTGTTCTTGCAGAAGACCTGGACTGGTTCCCAGTACCCACAGGGCAGCTAACAACTGTCCGTAACTCCAGTTCCAGGGAGTCCAATATGCTATTCTGGTACCTGTGGGCACTGCATACACACGGTACACGTTTTAGGTTTTGTTCTTATCTCACATAAAAATGACCTTCTGCCTCTCCTCCTAGTGTGCTATATGCCCTTTGGACATTATACCTGGTTAAAAAAAAAGACCAATATTTATTCACTTCTTTCTTTATTGTTTGTTTGCTTATGGCCTAGTCTCCTATAGTTTAGGCTAAATTCCTGATTGTATGGTCTCTACCTCTATAATGCTGGGATTTTAGGTACTCAGTTTTTTCTTCAATCTTAGGTAAAAAAAAAAAAATCAAAAATTAAAAGAATTCACTAGATAAAAGTAGATCTGCATAAAATTTTTGTAAGTCATTAGCAAGTCTTATGGTAGAATAAAATTAGTTTAAATGCAGTTTCAACTTCATTGTAAAGTTGACAAGTAACCTACCTTTTACACTACAGATTACAATCATATGCACTGCATTTGAGATTCTGAAAGTCTAGCAGGATAGATGGTAATTAAAGAGCTGGTTTTCTACCAAAAAGTATTATTATTTGAAGCTATCTGTACTTCAATTTCTCACTAAAATGGAAATAATGGGCTTTTAGATATCAAGGACGTTCATTTGTTTTTCTTGTTAGAGGAAAACTGTAATCAAACGTGCTGGTTTGAAGCAGTTTACCCAGAAACTGAAGAGGAAGATAGAAGAAAAACATTTAAGAAGTATTTTTTTTTAAACTACAAGACCATGGACCATGTGCTTTTTTTATCCAGATTCCGAAAGACAAAAAGTCAAGATACACGCAAAAACATTTATAATGCTAGTAAATAATGTCTATTGATAGGAAAAAAGTTTCTCCTAATGGAAACAAAGTGCCAAAATTAATTTGAAGACAGTTATGCTTCTTGTATAGCAACTTGTCTGTTTTGTAGATAGATAATAGTTTTCAAATTAATATCTACTTAAAACCTATGCAAGGAAGAACTAATAGTCTTGTCACATGAGCACATGAACTATTTCACTGTATTATAACAGGACAAGTCCAAAGCCTGTGATATATCTACTAACATTGTTTTTCTAATAGAGATATACATTTGACTTAAAATATTTTATTTATTTTTAATTTTTATGTTTTGCCTACAGATGCATTGCCTACATCTGTCCTATGTTGTGCAATACCCTCAGAGGTCAGAAGAAAGTGCTGGATCCTCTGGAACTGGATTTATGGGCAGTTGTTAGCCACCATCTGGATGCTGAGACTCAAACTTGGGTCCTCTGCAAGAATAGTCAAATACTCTTAACTGCTGAGCCATCTCTTCAGCCCCCAATTCTACTGTTTAATAACAACTTTATTCTTAACTGCCAAAACCTGAAAATAATAGTTACCACTGAAGTAGTTAAACTAACACAGTGTGGTGGCCAGTAGTGAGCTACTCCTTAGCACTGAAAGAAATGAACTCTGAGGTTATGAGAAGACACAGAGGACCCTTAAACACATTACTAACCGAAGAATCCAACCTGATGTTATCAGGATCTTTGGGCAGAGTCCTGGCTGCAGAAGTCAGGAGAACAAGGGAAAACAGGCAAAGCAAAGAAAACATCAAGAGAAGTGAAGCTATTCTATGTGCTGCTGTAACTGTGGATACATGCCATTGGACATTTTGTCCAGACCCATGGAATATAGGATACCAAGGAGTTTGGAACCTTCAATTAACTATGGATTTTTTTTTTTTTTTGTCTTTTCGAGACAGGGTCTCCCTGTAGCCCCCCAGCTGTCCTGGAACTTACTCTGTAGACCAGGCTGGCCTTGAACTCACAAAGATCCGCCTGCCTCTGCCTCCCAAGTAACTATGGATTTTAGTTGACAATGACATGTCAAAGCAGGTTTGCTGATGATAACAAATCTACCACTCTGGATTCTGCTAGTGGAGGAGGCTGTGAGGGAGAACAGGGGGGATTAGGAAGTCTCTGAACTTCTTGTTCAATTTTGGTGTGAACCTAAAAGTGCCAGGAAAATGAAGGTTACTTTGGTTTATAATATCTGGTCTAAAATTTTCTGATTAGGAAAAGATCAACATAATGTTTTTAGCACTGACAAGAAGTTATGGTGAGTATGTAATGTTTTCATCTTTGTTTTAAAGATTAATGAAAAGGGAAGTGATTTGAACACAGTTGGGAATGAGAACCAGTACATTTGGATAGATAAAGTGTCAAAGGTACTTCCAGTTTAAAAGCAGACTATACTCAGATAGCTAGGAAGGGCACCAGAAGGGTGCTATGTTCTCAATGTCTGTGTCTACTCCCAGTGTGCAGAAATCTTCATCTTCAAGGTGGTAGACAAAGTTCAGGGATGATTACGTCATGATCAGAATTAGCATCCTATGAAAAGAAGGATGGGGGGCTGAAGAGATGGCCTAGTGGTTAAGAGCACCAACTGCTCTTGCAGAGGACCCAGGTTCGATCCCCAGCACCCACATGGCAGCTGAGAACCGTCTTTAACTCCAGTCCCGGGAGAATCTGACACCCTCTTCTAACCACCACGGCATTGCACGACATGGGTGCACAGACCTACATGCAGACAATATATTCATACATAAACACAAAAATAAATAAAATTAAAAATTTAAAAAAAAAAAAAAAAAAGGATGAAAGATCTTTCAGTTCTTCCAACCACCTGAAGACACAGCAAGAAGGTGTCGCCTAGGAGTCAGAAAAGGAAGCTGCTGCTAGACATGGAACCTGCCTTATCTCAGGGTTTCCTGGTCCCCAGAACTGAGAAGTTTCTATGTGTAGATACTATGCAGTTTGTGACATTTTGTTACAGGGACTAAGACAAAGTCCCTTATAAGCAAGGAAAACAAGGCTCTGGACCATGAGATGATTAAAGGACAAAGACTAGATCCCTGGCGTTCTGTTCACTTCCCACTGTCCGCCAACAATTCAAAGAAACAAAACTGATTGACTAAAAAAAAAAAAAATCACAGATGATAAATGTTTCTCTCTGTCCATATAGTCTTTTTTTCAGAGGATGTGGCTCCAACTAGTCCAGTTCTCTGGCTGAGGAGGATGTGGCTCCAACTAGCCCAGTTCTCTGGCTGGGGAGGATGTGACAACAACTAGTCCAGTTCTCTGGCTGGAGCACTCCTCATCTTTGCCTAGTTATTCATTTAATCTATGCATCTCACTTTTCGCAGAGGTCATTAACTTTTTTTTAGGTTCTTGAATAGTTGACAGAACCATTTTACTGTGTAAACATAAATGCATGTGTTCATTACTGAAGCAAAGGTGATACTCGCCATCCTGTCATTGTTAGTGAGAAGCTAGAACCCTGGCCGACCTCGCATAGAAGTAAAAGTCCACCCTTGGAGGGAGCAGCTGCGACTGAAGGAAGCTACAAATAACATGCTGGGAATCCAGCAGGCACTGTTATTATGTTCTGTTTAGACTGTCATTTTTCCTATCAGTAGGATATTATTTAGACAGACCCCACCCATGTACTTCTTGTTTATCTTATTATAGAAATCCTCCAAATCTATAAAAAGAAGCCTCTGCATTTGTCCCTGGAGCATGTGTTGTCACTCTGCACCTCAGTACACTTTTTTATTTAGCATTTCTGTTGTTATACACTATCCGTTCTCATTTTATTCATGCATCAGAGGTAAACCCCATTGCCTTTAAGAAAAATCTATTGCAGAAGAGGATTCTGGACCACCATATCTTACACTTTATTTTGGATAGATTTCACCAGAGACACCCGTGACTAAGTTTAAAAACAGAAACTATATCTATGTAATGACCAACCATTCCAGAGAGGGACGGAGTGGACTAGAAGGCTTCTTTCTTGGGCTCACTCTATCTTAGGGGTCAATTATGAGGGCCAAGCTTTACTAGGCTCTTGCTAACTCACTGTTCTCTCTCAGAAACAAGAAGCTCTGTTTCTGTTAGATTGATAGCTGAACAGACTGTGATACAAATATAATTAATTAAAAATCCAAGAGCAGCACAATTCAGCAAATTATCCAATAGAACAATTCAGAAATTATCTAAATCAATCTAGTTATTAATTACCTCATTCTCCTACTTTGCAAATACAAAATGTAACTTATGTACAAAAATTTGTGTAATTGTTGAGTAGGTAATTATTTCTAAAGAAGCCACACAGTATAATGCTTGTAGATATAGTTTGTGTTAAAAACCACTAATGGGTCCTTTATGTAACAACACAGCTATATGAGGTAGCTAGGTAAATATGAAATGTTTGGACTGTATGCATAATGCTAGATGAGGTGTGGAAAAAAGGAACCGCCTTTAAAGAAACTGCCTAACAGAAATGAACATTAACCCACAGGGTGGTAACTATGCTAATGAAGAAATGGTATCCTAACAGAATGAGGAGGACAACCCAGACAGTTCTGGTAAACGGGAATTGATAGTTATACTTGGAGGAAAAGGCCTCCTAGATACAACCAAGGAATGAGAAACATGCAATTATAAGCAGTTAAATTTGCTGTGTGAGTAGACCGACTAGAAGAAAGCAGTAAGAAAGGACATGGACACTGAATAGTAAGAATTTCATGTTTCAGACAATGGAGGCCCAAAAGTATCTGCTCAAAGGCAGATAAACCCAATCTTCTGGAATAGGAAAGAAGACTGAGGTGAAGCTGAGCTGGGGAAGAGGTCTGAAACTGCTCAATCTCACCACAATGAAGGCAAATGATGGCTCATGTGATAAGATAATAAAATTACTGTATAAATGTAGTTTAGCTCTTCCATTCAAAAACAGATGACCTACTATTTGGTAAGGCCATGCTACCAATGCCTATCAACTGACATTAATGTCAGGAAAGTTTACAAGCCTCCTGGAATAGTTCTCAATTCTAAATCATTTGGGGGACCTGGTTAAAGTTCTCTTCAACAGGTTTAGAGGCGATACGTTGTATTTTTAAATGTCTAACAAGTACTTAGGTGATGGCAATATTGCCACTTTATGGACTGTCAAGAGTGGCAAGATGTGAAAACATCTTTCAACTTCTCTTTCTAAAATGGAAATAACTGATATACTGTGTTTAATTCATTATGGTACAGTGCTTTTAGATATACCTAAGGAATGTTTTTCTCTTGTTAGTTTTTAAGCGTGGTCTTGCTATGCAGTGCAAGATGGCCATGAACTCCCATAGCTCATGCCTCAACCATTAAGATCTTTTGCTTTAGCTGCCCAAGAGCTAGGATTATAGGTAAATGGTCACCATACTTTGTATAAGAAAGACCTTTTAAAGCTATCTTATTATGATCTGCAACAGTTAGAAATGTCAAAGCTGTTATTTTAAAGGTTAAGGGGAAGGCTGGCAAGAAGGCTCAAAGGGTAAATAAAGGCACATATCACAAAGCCTGACCACCTGAGTTCTATGCCCAAGGCCCACATAGAAGGAGAGAATCAACTCCCTCAAGCTGTCTTCTGTCTGCCTCTGCCTCTGCCTGCCTGCCTGCCTGTCTGTCTGTGTCTTACACACACACACACACACACACACACACAAGCAAATGTAACCTAAAAAACTTAAAGTGCAAGATGATTTAAGATTCAATACAGTCAAAACATTCAGAAATATTTCCTGAAAAAAATCAACTTTGCACTGCTGTCCTATGTTATAAATTTGTTTCTCTCTCTTTCCTTTTGTTGCAGGCTTACAAACTAGAATATATATTGCTCCTAGTCTTAGAGGGTAAAGTAAAAATTCAAGGACAGCACCCCATCATTCTACATCAGCAAGTATCTGTAAGGCCTATACAACTTGTCCTCATAGTGTGAAGCACTATAACCTAGTCTTTATTTGAAACATCCTATGGACAAACACCTGAAGACTCAGTAAATAAATACACCTTTTTTTGGCCTTAAGATTTCTACATAGGAGGACATGCTTTGAAAGTGTTTTACCAGAAGCAGACATCATTTATAAAAATGGATTGCTGGGGCTGGAGAGATGGCCTAGTGGTTAAGAGCGCCGATCGCTCTTACGGAGGACCTGGGTTCGATCCCCAGCACCCACATGGTGGCCGAGAACCATCTGAAACTCCAATTCCAGGAGAACTCCAATTCCAGGGGAATCCGACACCCTCTTCTGACCTCTGCGGTATTGCACGACACAGGTGCACAGACCTGCATGCAGACAGTACATTCATACAGAAATAAATAAAATAAAAAAAAAAATGGACTAATATATTATTATATTCCATAAATGTTCATGTACATATACAAATTAGAAAAGACTGAAGATGTAAGGTATAAGGAATGAAATTTAACACTTCTAAATCTTACATTTCAATTTTGTTCAAATTAATGATCAGCAGCTACCTTTTAAGTACATTAGCCTAAAATTAGTCACATTATATATCAATGTCTACATATCAAAAGAATACTTAAATTAGAAGGTGCTACTGAAGATCAGATCCAAGTATTTAATCACAGAAGTATGAAAATTGAAGCAGTGGGGCCCAAAAGCCCAAGGTCAAACAGCTCATAGTAGCATTTAAAAAAAAAAAAAAAGGTGGGGAGAAGTTAATTTTTGTACTACCAGTGTAGAAGGTATAACACAGTACATGTAACTACATTGGAAAGATTTTCAATTCAATTTAGGACTAGAAACACAGTTAAAACTGGAAGATCTTTTAAAAATTGAGGAACCAGGAAAAGACCACATACCAACAAAGATAACACACCCAAATTTAAGGATTCCATTAAAACTTGTAATCAACTGGAGGATGAGACATACACATTACAAGTCAGGGATGGGGCCTGGTAGGGGTAGAGGACGGGAGGGGAGAGAAAGGAGAAGGCAATGGAGCTCTCACTACAGGAAAGCTTTCACATACAGAAAGTCATTAAAAGATACAACTTTCAGTAGGGCCTGGCTGTGGAGGTGGAGGCAGGAGGATCACAAGTTCAAGACCAATCTTAGCTACACAGTAAGTTTGAAGCCAGACTGGATTGTATGAGATTCTGTCTCAAAACAAAAACAAAAACAAAATCCCACAAAAGAAACAAAAAAGCCAAAGCCACAACAATAGCAACAAGTCCCCAAACTAAAACAAAATATAGAAACCCCACAACTTCCTTTTTAATGGGTAAAATCAGGAATTAGATTTAGTGGACTGCTCAGCTCATAAAACTATGAAATGTAGCTCACAGCAGATATGCATGTATCATTAGCCTGTTACAATTAAAACCAGAAGTCCTTTGTTTAAGTTTCTGCTTATTACAAATGTTATAAAATTTACTAGTATAAAGTTAAAAAAAAAAATCACTGGAGAAGCTCCCTGATATCAGAGACAATGGTTTGAAATCCCAGGCTTACATCATCATGCCCAAGTTGACAGATGTGCACTGCAATGCAGAATTGTAAGCGATATTCCCACATCCGCACAGAAGGTCACAGAAGGTAGAGAGACTACATACGATTCTAGAATAAAGGCTCTTCAGCTCTTACCTGTTACCTGTGCAACAACTGCTTGGGAAATCCTCCGATTGGCAAGAAAGGCTTTGATTTCCTCTTTTATCACACTGCTGTCCCTCCTAACAAAAACAGAAGACAAGACCAACAATGTATGTTGAAGGTAGAAATCTTCATCTTTGCTAAATGAAAGGTGAAGCAGAGAGGTGTGAGAACATAGAAAGGAAGGACACAAAAATAAAAGGGAGACAGACTAAAGTTGGGTGAAAATATGGAATTACAACAAACCAAGAAACACCAAATACTCCAGCCCTGGAACGTCACACCAGACAGACACCTCAGTGAATGCCACTGCAGATATAAGTCTCATTCTGGAGGACAGTTCATTGCATGCTGCGTATGATTCATAGTAGGAACAAAGCTGCCATATAGTATAGAAAGTCTCATTACTGGAGAGTAAATCTTACACAGACAGAAACCCTAGAAAAATAAAAAGCAATGACAACCAAAACCAGTTATAAGTAAATTGTGGGTTTGCAGGCTTAACTAAGGAATTGCATAAGTATAACATTCATCTTAAAATCTTTAAAATGCTTAAGGGGGCAGAAATCAAGGTAATTCTCACAAATGAAAATAGCAGCCATTTTAAGAAAGACCCATTAACCTGCTTTTCCTCCCTCCTTTTTTGGACAAGACAAAAAATTTAATGAGAGGAGTTGAATTACTAAAGTTTAATAGTGTTTATTAATTTCACACACACACATGCACACACACACACACACTGAATAGTTAATACTGAAAACTATACTATACACTCTTGGGATTATAAATTTGGGGCCTCACTTTTCCTCTCCTAAGATACCCATTACAAGTTCTTGCTTATTTAAAAAGCCAAAAAATTCTCTTAAACCAGACTTCCATAAGAATGACAAACCATGATTCATTTCTTTGCCAAAACAAACTATTTAAATCAAAATCATACTTAAGTCCTCAAAACTGACATATTTCTTTGAGTCCTCTAGCTTTAAGAAGATTGCAAAAATACAGCATTAATTCTTATTCTAACCGAAAACTAAAGTAGAATTGTGGCAGCTTATTATCTAATAAGAGGCAACAAATTAGGGCCACAAGCTCAGGTCAGCCTGCTTTTATTCAACATATGAGGTAACAATCATTTATTTGCTCAGCTGGACACTGATAATCAATTTGAACAAAATTATTAGCCTTCCTTTCAGTTTTTTGCATTAGCAAGTCAGAATTTTCCAAAACTGTATACAATTAGTATTGTTTCATATGGAATCTTTTCATTTTCTTGAGACAGGGTCTCACTCTTGTAGCCCAGGCTGGCCTCAAATTCAAGGCCATCCTATTTCAGCCTCCTTGCTGCTCGACTGTAGGCTTCACATTGGATTCTGTTGAGAAAACTGAGCGTTTTCTCCTCTCTTTCCTTCCCCTCCCCCTCCCCCCACCTCTCTCTCTCATTTTGTTATGTTATTTGTGGTTTCTGAGATGCAGTCCAAGTCCATGCTGTCCTTACCTTATCTTAGCTTCCTGAGTGCTGGGATTACGGGAGTGTGCTATCATACTTGGCTTTCTCTCCTGTATAGAGTATCTACATTCTATAATTTTGCCTCTTGGTAACTATTCGCTTTTCACAGAAAAAAACTTCTGACACTTAATGTGAGAGATAAGGATCACCAAAATCTTTAAAAACTGTTTTGTGAATGAACCACAAATTTCCTAGCAGCTTAAGTCTCATGGTAGATTATTTGGAGAAACTAAAATCATCTTCTCAAAACCTACCTTGTGATCAGTATCTCACTAGAAAGGATTATATACTGTTGGGGGACTCCATGCTCCGTGTGGTTAATTGTGTCTATCAATGTATGTAGTGTATGTGTATGTGGATGCACATAAATGTGTGTGTATGGGCACGTGGAGCCCAGAGCTCAGCATCTGCTAGATGGGCTACTCAATGAGCTGTAGGGGTCTCCCCCCACTTCCAGTACTAGGGTTTAAAGGTATCATGCTCCAGCTTTTTATGTGGGTGCTGGAGATGCAAACCTGGGTCCTCATGCTTGTTTGGTAGGCACTGTACCACTAAGCAGTGCCCAAAAGAGTAGATAGCAGGTGATGGTGAAATCCCATGGCGGAGCTCTACAATGTACTCTACTGGTTAGAAATCCTAACCAAAAAGTTCCCCAAAGAAAGTAAATAATGAGCTGCCCCATGTAATGTTTAAATTTCACATACTGACTGAGATTCTGATCTAGATACTGACTAGCTTTCTCTCAAAATGCCTGTCTGTGTATCAGTAACGAGTTGAGCCAGAGATACCTTGAGCATCAACCTGCTGTAGACCTTAGTACACAAATCAAATCATTTGCTTTCTGATATAACTACAAAATTCAGTTGAAATTTTTTAAATGAAGTATTGCATTTACCATATGATTTTGGAAAATGAAACTGTATTTGAGAACAATTATTCAGCCTAAATAAAGAATGTGCTTTTGAAAAGAAAATGAGAAAATGGCACTTTCTTGACTAATGATTTAAAATTAAATTTAAATCAATTTAAACAAAAATTCACCTAGAGCAGACAGTAAATCAAGCAGGATAGATAACACTCAACTATTCCAACAGAGAAAAAAAAAAAAACCAGTTTGTGAATTATTCACAGCCTTGCAGTATATTATTAAAGGACCACAGCAAGAGAGAAGGGACTCCCAAAGTCTAGAAAACAGGGATCCACTTACCACCTCCAAGAATAGATTTTTAAATGTTATGCAAATTTCTAAAGTACCAACACACACACACACACACTCAAAATTCTTCTTTACCATAGAAGCTATTTTTGAAAGAAAAACTTAAAACTTAATGGGGGGTGTGTGACTAGAGGCATTGCTCAAAAGATGAACTGCCTGACCAGTATAGCAAGACCCCCCTGAGTCCACTCTCCAGCCTCTCTACTCAGTAAAGGATAAAAACCACTCAATGGAGCTGAGCCTGGGTTTCATCAAGAGGTAAAGCAAGATCAATACCCCTTTCAAAAGGCTTTCATTTTAGGGGCTGGAGAGATAGCCTAGCGGTTAAGAGCACCAACTACTCTTGCAGAGGACCCGGGTTTGATCCCCAGCACCCACATGGCGACTAAGAACCATCCGTAACTCCAATTCCAGGAGAACTCCAGTTCCAGGGGAATCCGAGACCCTCTTCTGACCTCCGCGGCATTGCACGACACGGGTGCACAGACCTACATGCAGACAGTACACTCACACACATACAAAAATAAATAAAATTTAAAAAATAAACAAAAGGCTTTCATTTTAAATTGGTGTGTATTAATTGCACAAAATAGTGGGTTTCATTATGACATTTTCACACATGTATATAATATACTTTGGTAAAATTCACCTGGCTCCTATTACCCTCTCATCCCTTTCCTCTTCCCAAATTTGTCAAAGTTTTTTTTTTTTTAAGTCTTATTTATTTATGTATGTACTGTCTGCATGTAGGTTTGTGTACCTGTGTCATGCAATGCTGTGGAGGTCAGAAGAGGGCATTGGATTTTCCTGGAACCGGAGTTAAAGATGGTTCTCAGCCGCCATGTGGGTGCTGGGGAATCGAACCCAGGTCCTCTGCAAGAGCAGTTGGTGCTCTTAACCACTAGGCTACCTCTCCAGCCCCTGTCAAAGTTTTTAAGGAGCTCAGTGGTAGTATGTCTGCCTAGTGAGCACGAAGCCCTGGGTTCTATCTCTAGCATTGAAAAAAAAAGCCTTTAAAAATTTCCTTCAAGTAATGCAATAAAAAAATGAATATTAAGAATGTACATATATATACAGGTAATACATAAAAAATAAAAATCTGAAGTAAAAATTTTGAAATTACAAAAGCACTATACAAACTTGAATATTGTTTTTTATAAAATGATCAGACAGGAACCAAAGAAAAGAAGAAACAAATGATCAACTACAATAATGCAAGATAGAGGTAAACATCTTTCAGCAGGTACTTTAAAGCAGCAAGGTATCATTTACCTGAGCTTACTAGGTATTTTCTTTTCTTTTTTTTTTTTTTTTTTTGTAGGAGAAATATACTACCACTCAACCTTTACTGTAAGGTTGACAGCCCTGAGAACTCCTTTTTCACTGTAGCATGTAGGATGTATTCCTGCTCCAAAAGCATGAGGAGGTATTTTCAAAGTAGTAACCGCATTCGTCTCACTGTGTCCAGTTCCTCTTAGATACTACAAGAGTCCATTCTACCAGGATACCTTGTTCTTCAAACTTTCAGTCTTCATTCCTTCATTCAGCCTCTCCTGTTACTGCCCTTCCACCTCATGGAATCACCAGTTTGTTAGTGTGAAAATGTCATTACACCACATCTAATTCTCTCATTTTCTGCTCCTTAACTTCCTCTGTCTAAATCTGACATCTTTCCTAAAGAGAACCAATCCCTTCTTCCTTTCCTTGTAAAAGCTCAGACCTCATGATGTCATCTCCTGAAGTCTTGATAATCTAAAACACAGAAAACGTCAATCATTTCTGATTTCATTGTTTACTTCCAACATAAGCAGCTGGGTGATTTGAATCTAACCACTTGGGGTGCCTATCTCTTCCTCCTGCTACTTTCTTCAAATGACTAACACTATATTCATCTGGGGATCGCTATAGCAGGATGAAATTCTCCCTTTCTAGCTCCCAATGATGTTGTCTTTATAATGCATTAGACTTTCCACTATTACCTATAGTGTTTTTAAAAAATATATGTGAGGGCTGGAGAGATGGCCTAGTGGTTAAGAGCGCCGACCGCTCTTACAGAGGACCCAGGTTCGATCCCCAGCACCCACATGGCGGCCGAGAACTGTCTGAAACTCCAATTCCAGGAGAACTCCAGTTCCAGGGGAATCCGACACCCTCTTCTGACCTCCACAGCACTGCACGACACAGATGCACAAACTTGCATGCAGACAGTACATTTGTACACATACAGAAATAAAATTAAAAGACAAATTAAAAAATATATGTGAAATATATTTCATCAGGAATGCCTTTTAGACAAATCACTTTTTTTTTTTTTTAATTTTGTAGATCTTGCTATGCAAGATCTGGGATGTCTTTGAAGCTGAGATCTTCCTGCCTTGGCCTCTAGAGTGCTGGGATTTTAAATGTTTTTAATGCACCCTGCCTTTTTTTAAAATATATATATATATATTTTTTTAAATGCTTGCTATGTAGTCTAGGCTGGCCTTGAACTTGAAGCAGTCTTCCTATCTAGCCAGTCATCTATCTAGAAGGCACACTGTAACAGTCACCTATCTAGAAAGCACGCTATATCAGTCACCTATCTAGAAAGCACGCGATATCAGTCACCTATCTAGAAAGCACGCGATATCAGTCACCTATCTAGAAAGCACGCTATATCAGTCATCTATCTAGAAGGCACACTATAACCGTTACCTATCTAGAAGGCACACTCTAATGGTCATCTATCTAGAAGGCACACTATAATAGCCATCTATCTGGAGAAGTCCTCTCTGACCTTTTTCTAAGCTAACTCCACGCTTCCATTACACTCTGCATTTGTTACTACAATCCTTGGTACTAGTCATGTTTTATCTCTCCCTCTAACCCATAGTAAAGTTCTTTCCAACAAAAATTCTGTCACATCCTCATGGAGCTGGCATACAATAAAGCTTAATTTGTTAAATGAGTGAAAAAAAATCTGTGGAGGTAAAAGGCTGTAAAATGCAAACCTGATCTAGATGATTTCTATGGCAGCTTTAAATTTATTTTATTTATTTTATTTTTTTTCTTTTGAGACAGGGTCTCTCTGTAGCCCAAGCTGGCCTGCAACTCGCTATGTAGACCAGGCTTGGTCTTGAACTCACAGCGATCCACCTGCCTCTGCCTCCCAAGTGCTGGGATTAAAGGCATGCACCAGCACACCTGGCCTAAATTCTTCTTTTCAAGTGGGCTTAAGTTTCCCAAATCAGGATGGAAAAATTATATACAGAGATTCAAAATGACACCGATTTGTTTTCTGGAAGGAAGAGTATTAAAACCCTCACATTTAAAAATAATTCATAGTCCCTGAGTTAATGGGAACTAAACATTTTTGGGAACTCTGAAAGGAAGCTATCTCAAGTCACCCAGAGACGAAGCAATACATCCCCAAACAGCATAGTTCACACGTGAAAAAGACTCATAACTTTCTGCCTATTCAGGTAGAGAGCATGATTTTAAGAGAACATTTAAAGAAAAACTGTTCTATGCATAAGGAATAGAAAAGGCCCATGATGACCACTTCTCTCATTATCACCTTACAGAACACAAAAGTACATATAGGCTGAGAATTCCTTGTCTGAAATGCATGGGACCAAGAGCATTCACTTTTTTGTTAATTTGGGAATATTTTCATATATTTGATATTTTGGGAATACAGCTAGGGTTGCATTACTTTTTGTCAACTTGAGTCACCTGAGATGAAGGAACCTCAACTGAGGAATTTCCTAACAGACTAGCCTGTGGGCCTGTGAGGAATTTTCTTGGTGGGGGAAGGCCCAACCCAAGATGTGGGTGGTACCATTCCTGGGGAGATGGGCCTGGACTGTATAAGGCAAGTAGCTGACTATGCCAGGGGTGCAAGCCAGTGAACAGCATTCTTCCGTGGTCTCTGCTATTCCTGCCTCCAGGTCCCTGCCTGGCCTAAGCTGGGCCCTGTCTGTGGTCCTGACCTGGTTTTCAGGACTGTAACCTGTAAACTAAAATATACCCTTTCCTCCTCAAGTTGCTTTTGGTTATGGTGTTTATCTCAGCAACAAGAAGCAAACTAGAACAGGGTCCATTACAAAACTCAATGATGTTCCTTCCATATATGCTTTACAAGCATAGCCTGAGTAATTCTAGACAATATTTTAAATGATTTTGTGTCTAGGAATGTTATGGAATTCTTAACTGTGGCATGTCATGAAGCATTGTGGATTTCATGTTTTCAGATTAAGGATGTTCAACCTGTACTTTATTAAGTTAGGCCTATAAATAATCAACTTGGAATAAACTTTCAGAACTTGTATAAAATACTAACAAATTTTAGCATTTGGGTGAAAAATGGTTAAAATCCTTGGTGTATAGCATTGTTTAATAATTCTGATAAGCCTCACTTAAATTATTTCATAATAGATACATAATACAGCAGACAAACATTGGTATATACTATATTAGCATGTATAGACAAACATTCCTATGCATATATTTACATATTAATAGATATACCTTTCAAGACTTTCTAACATAAAATGAATCTTCATTCTTGGCTTTGAGTCCTTCCTAAAATGTCACATTAAATAATTTACTGAGAATTTACTTGCTAATTTGGCTTTTTCTTCTTTCTTTTTTCTGATCATAACTGAAACTCAGAAAAAGTTTCAGTTACTTACTTTCTGATTTTTTAAAATTAATTATTTTGTCTTTTTGAGACAGGGTTTCCCTGTGGCCACTGCTGGTCTGGAACTTGCTATGCAGACCAGGTTGGCCTTGAACTCACAGAGATCCACCTGCCTCTGCCTCCCAAGTGCTAAACACCTTTCTGATTTTTTAACAAATTGATCAAAGATAGAGTGATAGCCTAATGAATCCTACGAACACAAAAATCTCCCATTATGTACCTTGAAATTAAATAATCCAATATACATTCACTGGAATAAGAAATCTGTAAAGAATATCTTATTGGCAGAGTGTCCTGAAAGTTGGGGACCTGAGTGAGCAGGAGGCAGATTTTATATGCTGCAAAGGAGGCAGGAAGACACTTGAGCATGCACATATCCTGCGGGAGCCCACCAATCCCAGTTCATTGCCTTGGCATCAGTGTGGAATGAACCAAGGGTAGTCCATCACTAGATGAACACAACACTGAGAAAGCTACTGTCCAAACATTTTCTCTAGTATCTCACCAGATAGAAATTTGTTTACAAGTGGCTGATCTGAACTGGCAAATACATAGTGAAAGGAAAATGGCATGCCATTACAGTGTCTTGAGTTATGTTAACCACTTTTCTTAAGTCTATGAAATCTCCAAGCACAAATAATTTCAGTGGAGCCGGGCGTGGTGGCGCACGCCTTTAATCCTAGCACTTGGGAGGCAGAGGCAGGCGGATCTTTGTGAGTTCAAGGCCAGCCTAGTCTACAGAGTGAGTTCCAGGACAGCTGGGGCTACAGGGAGACCCTGTCTCGAAAAGACCAAAAAACAAAACAAAACAAAACACCAAATAATTTCAGTGGTAACATATATTGGCAACACAGTAATAAAGACACAGGACATAACTTAGGTTCATTGTCTAACAATCAAGTTATCTTGAGCAAATTATTTAACTGTCATGAATCTCAGTTTTTCCAGGAATCTCAGTTTCTTTAACTAATCTCACAACATGGCTGTAATGACTATAAATGTGAACAATCATTTAATAAACTTCTCTCTGTGCCCCAAGAAGGAAACTTGAGAAAGATTTGAGGGGACGACGGAGCAAACCAGGACTGAGAGAAAGTTCAATGAAGAATTGGAGGATCCTGGGTGTTGGGAGTGGGGTGGTAGGGAAGACGATTAAATGTCACCAGAGGAGCAGTTCTGAGCAAGGAGCCAGAGAAAGGAGAAATGATGGTGTCCTAGTCATGCAACAAACGAGAACACAAAAATGAAATACAGATAATGTGTAAAACTGTACCTATGCGAATGTGTCCAAACAAACCAAGCTAGCATTTGAAAATAAATTGTATTTATTATGTCATCTCTACTCTAGATAATAATACACTCATTCCATTTCAGTGAGTAAAGTAACTTATGTGTCCAATGGTTTCCCCCTTTTAAGTTTTACAATGATAAGATGTCAAAGACTGGCTCTGGGTGGGGATGTGACTCAGTGGTGGAGCGCATACTTAGCACAGATAAAGCCTTGGGTTCAGTCCTCAGGACTAAAAAAAAAAATCAAAAGCAACAGCAGAGCTTTGCCTGTCTGCTTAAATAGGTGTAAATGAATGAAAAACTAAGTGGACCTCCTGTATATCTGAGTATTAAAAGCCTGTTAACATTAACTTAAGGCTACTATGTAATACTATTAATTACAGATATTCCACTGGAATCTAGATACAACAGTCCATGTAGCCCAGAATTCCACATAGTAGACTCTACCTGGAAAAGCACCTTGGAAGAGTTCATTTGTCTGGAGGCAATCTCAGCACTGTGGTACTATGGAAAGGGTCTGCACAGAGGACTATGAAGTCACCATTTTGCTAAAAGTTGTTAACATCTTTAGGAAGAGTTATAACTCATAATTTACAGCTTTTATTTTTATTTCTGACAAATCTACAACTGTGTTATCTACTCTAATTTACCTTCAGGCTCTCGCCTTTTCATAATGGCTCAACAGAACTGAAAACAAGGGACTTCTGTCTATTTCTAAAGATCTGTAAATATCCCTACACCAACTGAATGAAACAAGCATGAAGTCAAGCCCTGAGAATGTGTACCACCTCCCAGTTAGTACTGTTAGTGCCACAGTTCAGCTCTATTTCTTCCATGGACTGGCTCATTGGTATTGTTTGTCTTTTGGTGATATTTGTCAGCCAAGTCTTCCCTAGAAGTCACTTTTGTTTCATGACAATCCTCCTGCCTCAGCCTCTCAAATGCTGGTATTATAGGCACGAGTGACCATATCCAGTTGTATTCTTCTCAGACTAAAGATAAGCTTTGCCTTTTCTGGTGTCTTTCACTGGTTCCTTAATTTTAAATAAAATTCTTATATTTCATTCTTTCCTGTTTACTTTTATCTTTTTGAGACAGGGTCTCCCTGTAGCTCTGGCTGTCCTGGAACTCACTCTGTAGACCAGGCTGGCCTCAGACTCACAGAGATCCGCGTGCCTCTGCCTCCCAAGTGCTAGAATTAAAGGCGTGCGCCACCACGCCCGGCATTTATTTATTTCTGTATGTGTATCAATGTACTGTCTGCATGCAAGTTTGTGCACCCGTGTCGTGCAATGCCGCGAAGGTCAGAAGAGGGTGTCGGATTCCCCTGGAACTGGAGTTTTCCTGGAATTGGAGTTTCAGACAGTTCTCGGCCGCCATGTGGGTGCTGGGGATCGAACCCGGGTCCTCTGTAAGAGCGGTCGGCGCTCTTAACTGCTAGGCCATCTCTCCAGCCCGTAAAGTTCCTTTCTTACCGTGTGTGTATGTTTATGTGTGTGGGCACACCTGTGCCATGATATGCATGAGAGGTGGTTCTTTCCTTCCACCATGTTGGTCCCAGGGACTAAACACAGGTTGTTAGGCTTAGCAGGAAATACCTTTACCCACTGAGCCATCTCAAAGGCTCAAAATTCCAATATTTCAAAACTGGAGCGATTCATTGAAGTTCAGGCCATATAATCTCATTTAATATATTAAGTCCATACCATGTATTAAGGAAAGGTCTCAGTTTTAGATATACAATGAAAAACACAGGTCTGTCTCCTTTAAAGCAAACCAGGTCTGGGACAAAGTCTTCCTAATTGCCTCTGTCAAAGGTTTATTTTCTTGGTGGTTAAATCTCCAAGTGTACTCATTTAATGGGTAATTATGTGTATATATATGTTGCATCTATTACTAACATTAGAACTTTAGTTATAATATGGGGCAGAAACAAAACCTATGTTTTTGGGTTTTTTTGGTCTTTTTGAGACAGGGTCTCCCTGTAGCTCAGGCTGTCCTGGAACTCACTATGTAGACCAGGCTGGCCTTGAACTCACAAAGATCCATCCACCTGCCTCTGCCTCCTGAGTGCTGGGATTAAAGGCATGCACCACCACACCTGGCCTGTTTATATTCTTAAAAACAACTTTTAACCAAAGATTTGCTCAATTTGTTTCACTGATTGAAATGCTACACGGAAAAATCAATATATTCTATATCATGAAAAATTGATCTTATAACTCTCAGAAAAACTAATTTACAAGGACAGATTCAGGATTAGACTAACTTCTGTTAGAAGTTATTTGCTAAACAGAGAGAAAAGACCTTCTACAAATCAAGAGAATCAAGAAAAATAGAAAAGGCTAAAGTTGAGAAGAAAAAACCCTGATTTAAAAAACAAGCTTTCAAGTTTTCCTTTCATCTCAATGGAGAGAGAAATCACTGTTCCTATAGGTAAATAGCTGAAGTGCAGCCCAATATTTAAACACAATCTTACAACATAGATGGTTTTAGGAATTCTGAATAAACAAAGTAACTAACCTCATTAATTCCTCCACTTTATCATCTACATCTAGGTCTTCTTCTGAGGCTTCAAAGCTGTATGATCTCTGGCCCATGCTGTTTGCATGGTAGCGAGATGGCGACATCTTCCCATTGGATATGGACAATCGCTCATTGCTTTCCCTCCCATTTTGATTGGTAGTGCAAGGCTGTGGGGAGGTATCATAACTGTTGCTAGGGGATGGGGACATCCCCGAGTGCTGGGTCTGTGTGGAAGCTGTGGCTGTTGAGGAAGAGGCTGGAACATTGTTGGTGCTATTCCCATATGAACTTCCCCCGTAGCTGGACCTCCTTCCAAACTTGTCACTATGCTCTTGATCAAGACGGTCCAAAGTTTCCAAGGCATGGAGAATTTCATGTTTAGTCATTCCAGTACGCCGAAGACGTTGAAGCAGATCTATCTGTTCTATGGTAAATCTGGGTTCATCTGTATAGTGAGACATGGTTTCCAGCAAACTGGTTGGGGGGGCAGGAAAGGGGAGGAAGGACAAAAAAGAAGTCTCTTTATTGACAACTAATAACATTTCATCATTAAGAATCCTCAGCAGAAGATACATTATCTCTACACTAACTCATTTCACTGAACATAAAAAGAAAGGCTGAAGAGATAGGTCAGTCAGGAAATTACTTGCTGGGCAAGGAGCAGGACCCCAAAACACCAGGCACTGCAGTACATCAGAAAATGTTTTCTTAGAGTGAAAAACAGTATTTTCTACTTAAATTCCTTCCTTATAAAACCTATTTTGCATGCAGAGGTGCACCCACATACATGTAGGCAAAACATTCATACACCTAAAATAAAGTAATTTAAAAATGAAAGCCAGGTATGGTGGCATGCACCTTTAATCCCAGCACTCATGGGAGGCAGAAACAGGCAGATTTCTGTGACCTTGAGGCCAACCTGGTCTACATGGTTGAGTTCCAGGCCAGCCAGAGATATAGTAAGACACTTTCTTAAAAAACCAAACACAAAACAAAACAAGCAAGGGGCTGGAGAGATGGCTGAGCAACTAAGAGCACTGGCTACTTGTATACAGGACCTGGGTTTGGGTCCCAGCACCAGCATAATAGCTAACAACCCTCTCTAATTCCTGTTCTAGGGATGCAATGCCCTCTTCTGGCACACACAGGCATTACACTTATACACATGAGTGCAAAACACTCATACAAATAAAATATAAAGTAATTTTAAGCCTGACTTTTGAATTCAAGATATTTTTATGGTAACCATCTCTATTTCAGTTTATATTGTTCTACTCATAAACATGATACACACTATGGAGCAGACTTGTAGTAAGTATTTGCTAAGAGAAACATCTTAAGACATCTGCTTATCCACTGAAGCCAAATAGGCTCTAGGTCACTTCCTGGAATGTGTTAGAGATCTTACTATTTCTTCATCCTTCTATACTATACTAAAATTTAATTGAACATTCACTTCTCAGAAATTGAGTGCAAATTTTATATCATTTAATCTTAACTAATCCACAAAGCAATTCTCTGTAGTAAATATTACTTATTTCATTTTAATATTGTTATGAACTAGTTAAGGAAATTAAGACTTAGAGACTTAGAACATTTTTGTATTTTGCAAAGAGTTTAAAGCCATTTTTGTGTTTTGCAAAGAGTTTAAAGCCAGGCCTGATGGCAGAAAGATTATAACTGTGAAGGCCTGCCTGGGGCACAGAATGAATTCAAAGCTGCCTTGGACAAGTTCGTGAGATCCTCTCTCATAATAAAAAATACAAAGAGGGCTAGAAATGTAGCATAGTGGTAAGACCATGGCTAGCATGGGGAAGGTAGGCTCAAATGTTTAATACCGCAAAGGGCAAAAAAAAAAAAAAAAAAAGCCTAAATAAGAAGCATAAAATAATCATGATCGAGGCCTATGTGTCACTGACTCCAAAAGTGTACATCCCTGTACTTTTCAGCGATAACAGATTCAAGACACAGGTTATTGTAGTCCATTAAGTCTTGAGTTAAAAACCATTCAAGCAAAACAGCTGGTGATGGTTCTGTAGTTGAGAACACTCTATACTGTTGCAGAGGATCTGGATACAGTTCCCAGCACCCATATGACAACTAATAACCATCAGTAATTCCAGTTCCAGAGGATCCAATGCCATCCTCTGGCCTCTGCTGGCAGTGTATCCACATAATGAATGCACTTACATACATGGAAGCAAAGCACCCAGACACAGTAACATAAAAATATTTTTAAAAACACCTAGTTTGAAACTAGGTAAGGTGGTATATGCCTTTAATCCCAGCACTCAGGAGGCAGAGGCAGGCTGAGCTATGAGATTGGGGCTAGCCTGGTCTACAAAGCGAGTTCTAGAACAGGAGAGGCTAGGCTACAGGGAGACCCTGATTCAAAGCAAAAGAAACAACAACACCTTTTCTTTTTTTTTTTTTTTTTTGAGACAGGGTCTTCCTATAGCCCCAGTTGGCCTAGAACTCACTCTGTAGATCAGGCTGGCCTTGGACACACAAGAGATCCACCTGCCTCTGCCTCTCGGGTGCTAAGATTAAAGGCATGCAGCACCAGGCCTGGCTTAAACACAATTCTTAGTCACCACGTGGGTGCTGGGAATCGAATCCCAGTCCTCTGCAAGAGTAGTCAGTGCTCTTAACCCTTAACCACTGAGTCATCTCTCCAGCCCCAAATTTTCAATTTTTCTGATGGACAATGGGTTCTAGTAATAGTATATACAATTAAAATCATTGTTCCCTCTAGAATTTACCTTTACATAATGATAACAGAAAAGATGGGACTTATTTTATTGTAAATGGGTGGCTAGTTATCTAACATGCTTTACTGAATAATACTATTCCTCCTCTGAGCATGCAAGTGAGCACACAGAGATAACTGCACACCTGTATTTACTGCCACACTACTCACAATAGCCAAGATACAGAACCAGCCCAGATGCACGTCAACAGATGAATGGATGAAAAACTATGGTCTATTTGTATTAAAATATAAAGGAATTTCATTTAGGCATAAAGAAAAATGAAATTATGTCATCTCATCTGTAGGAAACTGGCAAGAAATGGAGATCATGATAAGTGAAGTATGCTAGACTCAGAAAAGGAGATAACTTGTTTCCTCTTATATGCAAATCTGTATTTAAACATAAACAAAAACAACATATGAAAGCAAAAGGAGCACTACAAGGGAGACAAAGAGTTCTAAAGGAAGGGAAGGACCAGAGAGGATAATGGGAAGAAAGACAAAATACCACATGTTTTCTTATATGCAGAATCCCACTTGCATGTCAGTGTGTGACATGAAAGCAGGTGGGGGGGTGTTTGGAGAACCAGAAAGAGGCAGGGAGGATGGGTGGGACAGAGTAGCAGGGGGTGAATAAGAAGAATGGCATATATGAATGAAAATGAATGAAAATGTCCTAAGGAAACTGCACACTTCTCAGATCTGAAATACCATCTTTAATTCATGTTACAAGTGAATCTGGATTTACATTTGGAGTCTCGATTCCACTGACTGCTTTATTTTGAAAAATAAGCAGAAACGAGAGATTTTGTTAATGTAAAAATCTCTAATTTAAAAAACATGCCAGGCATGGTGGTAGATGCCTATAAACTCTAAACTTGGGAAGCAAAGGCAAAACGACCTATTTTTTGTGATTATGATATGCTTTTTAAAATATGTGTGCATATGAATATATGTACACACATGTGTGCAAGTGCCTTGGGGAACAAAAGAGATTACAGGTGTTTGTAAACATTTGATGTGGGTGCTGGGATTTGAACTGTGGTCCTCATGATTAAGCAGTAAGCACTCTTAACCACTGAGATACCTCTCTAGCCCTGATATTCTTTATTGATTGCCTAGGTTCTTCTCCAAAATGTTAGAATCAAAGGCATTTTAAACATAGACAGATGAAAATAAGTGTACTAGCCACTCAGATTTCAGCATTTATCCTTTCACAGCATTGCATCACTACACCATCATATTCATTCCTTTATCAATAATCCATTTCCCAATTTACTGCATTTTTGGATGTACTTCAAAAATCTGTTACAGACACCTATACATTTTCCTCTAAATACTTCAGTGTGCTTATGATTAACTACAGATTAGTATTTGCTCAAAAGTGTTTTTTTCCAGGCTGGAGAGATGGCTCAGTGGTTAAGAGTGTTGGCTGCTCTTGCAGAAGACCGGGGTTCAATTCCCAGCCCCCACATGGTGGGTCTTTAAGCCAGCCGTGGTAGCACACTCCTTTAATCCTAGCACTTGGGAGGCAGAGGCAGGCGGATCTACTAGGCTAGCTGGGGCTATGTGGAAACCCTGTCTCAAAAGAAAAAAAAAAAAAAGTATTTTTTCTTTTTGGAGTATAATGTACATAAAATACATAGATCTTATACTTTGTAAAAGTTTTTGGAACCACTGACATCTGTGAACTCCAAATCTGTATGAAGACACAGACACGCTGCATCACCTCCCCCAGGCATTTCGTAGTCCCACTCACTTAATTCTACCTAAGAGCTGAATATTATTAATTTTTCCCTCTCCCACCATGGGTTATTTCTGACTGTTCTACAATTTTGCACTTTCTCTCCATTCACTTATTTGTGTAAAAGAATTTTCTTAGCTAAACCTAAGTTTTTTGAGATTCCTTGGTGAAGTATAGAAGTTTATTGCTTTTCATGATTGAGTGTATCATTATAGGATGACTCCATAGCTTTACTATTTCCATGGGATGGTTCTAATTTGGTTATTATTTTGTCTTAATCTTTCCTTCTTCCTTTTTGAAAAATTTGGGTCTTTTTAGAGAGGATCTTGCAGTGTCACCTCGACTTGCCTCAAATTAGTAAACCTCTTTATCTCTGTCTCTCAAATGTTGTGATTTACAGGCCTGCACCACCTTCCCTAGATTATCCCAGCTGCATTCTGCTAAAGTTCTTTAGCTCTCCTTCTATAATATATCATCACTTGACTGGGAGAGGAAACTTTTGACCACAGCACCTAAATTACTTTGGTTCCAGAGCACTTTCTGAAAAGATCTATACACCTTGTTTAACACAACCAATCAGTACAGAGCTGGTAAGACAAGGTGGCTGGCAAAGCTCTGCATCTGTAGCTCCGTGACCCTTAGAACACACAAATGCATTCTCCTAGGAAATTCCCCATAGTTGGAAACTACTGGGATGTGCACTTTAGTACTATATTACACTTAGATGCAAAATTTATTTTTTAAAAATATTTTATTTTTCTTTCATGTATATTAATGTCTTCACTGCATCTATATAACTGTACTTGTGTCATGCAATGCCCACAGGTCAGAAGACATCAGATTTCTCTGGCACTGGAGTTATAAATGGTTGTTAGCCAGATCCTCTTCAAGAGCAGCCAGTGCTCTTAACCACTGAGCCACCTCTCTAGCCCCAAATGAAATTTCTTGAAAAGCTTTGTGAACACTTTCTTTTTTTTTTAATATTTTCACTTAACCCCAGGTACCCTAGATATCTTTTGATTAAGAATATGTGCACAACTAAAACTTATTGATTTAGTTTTCATTCTTTAAATGTGTTTCAGCTTAAAGACTTTTCCCATGGAGTTCCTGGTTACACATGACTTGTGCTCTGGTGCCACCTGCCTGCCTGCTGTGAACAGGCATGGAGCTAAGCACATGGTTTCTCAATAATCATTTATCTTAAATCATGCCTAAATTTAATTTTAACTATCTTTTAGAATTTAACTTAAAGTAATACAGTCTTTTAATTTCATCATTCTGGAGACAAAAACAGATGGAATTCTATGGGAGCTTACAGGCCCTGGAGTTCTAACAAAAGACACTCTGGTAATTTTGTTTTTAAACCTATTAGTAAAAGCCTCTTTAACAGCATAAATTAATATTTTAGCTCAATTTAAATGAAAAACAGTTTAACTTTTATATTTCTCTTTAAGCCCACCTTAAAACTGTGTGTATGTGTGAGTGAATGCATATTCGTGCTTTTAATTCCTTATAATCCTATAGGCCTAGTTAGGAGTCAACTGTAAATAAAGACAAATAGATTCAACTCATTAAGACTGTATGTTTTGGGCTGGAGAGATGGCCTAGGGGTTAAGAGTGCCAAATGCTCTTGCAGAGGACCCGGGTTCGATCCCCAGCACCCACATGGCGGCTGAAAACCATCTTTAACTTCAGGTCCAGGGGAATCCGACACCCTCTTCTGACCTCCATATGCACTGCACAACATGGGTACACAAACCTACATGCAGACAGTACATTCATCCACATACAAAAATAAATAAAATTTTTAAAAAAGACTGTATGTTTTATATCTTTTGGTATTAACAATTTTTAATTGGGTTTATATAAATATTAGTATGTAATAAATTCAGTCTAATGATGAATTATTGTTGATTGGTAACTGTTATTGATAGTTATAATTATTGTTATTATTGATTATAATTACTGATAATAATTCTGGGGGGAAAAAAAAGCACAGTTGTTTTGCTTGTCTTACTGGCAAGTGTAGTACCCTGTGGCTGCCACTGCTTTTGCCATCCTTCAAAGACAAGAGACACAGCTTTTCTTTCTTTTTTTTTTTTTAATTTTTTTAAAATTTTATTTATTTTTGTATGTGTATGAATGTACTGTCTGCATGTAGGTCTGTGCACCCATGTCGTGCAATGCTGTGGAGGTCAGAAGACGGTCTCGAATTCCCCTGGAACTGGAGTTCTCCTGGAACTGGAGTTACAGACGGTTCTTAGCCACCATGTGGGTGCTGGAAATCAAACCCCGGGTCCTCTGCAAGAGCAGTTGGTGCTCTTAACTGCTAGGCTATCTCTCCAGCCCCGAGACACAGCTTTTCAACCTTCTAATATGTACTGAAGACTCATGCCTCTCCAAGAATCCTCCAAACTTTCAGTGCCACATGGGGACTGCTGAGACATCCAACTTGTGGACTGCTACTGGGGTTTCCACTGCTTCACAGGGTATAGACTGCCATTGTTGGACTACCCAGGCTGTATCATGGAGACCAGTACAGGAAGATCAAGACAGGACATGGTGCTTACTGGACCTCATTTGGTGACCATGGGAAGGGAAAATCCCAGTGCGGAGCACAAGGGAAGAACTGATGTTGGTTTAGGTTTGCCAAGGAGGAGCCTTCAAACATGACATCTTTCAGCCTAATAAAGAAAAAAACACCCATAAGCTGAAGATGCTAAAACCTATGACATATGTGGCATGCATATGTGCATATTTTGGAGTGATGCATATTGGAAGGAACAACAATAAAAAGACTGGGTCAAAGAACTGACTGAAATGGTGAACTTCTACTCAAAACAGTAAACTTCTGCATTGAGAATTTTGAGAGAGACTGAGAAAAAGATGAAAAACATATTTGGCAGAATGCATGAGCTCTGGTGGGGTGGGGGGGCAGGGGTCTAGATTTAATTTGAAATTTTGTATGAAATGTACAAATCTTCAATAAAAATTGGCTTTGAAAAAAATTGTTAATGATAAATTGTTGATTGTTACTAATGATTATTATTGATAGTGATTATCTTAATGATTATTGTTGAACATTTACTTTTTTTTTTTTTAATTTTATTTATTTCTGTATGTGTATCAATGTACTGTCTGCATGCAGGTCTGTGCACCCGTATCGTGCAATGCCGCGGAGGTCAGAAGAGGGTTTCGGATTCCCCTGGAACTGGAGTTCTCCTGGAATTGGAGTTTCAGACGGTTCTCGGCCACCATGTGGGTGCTGGGGATCGAACCCGGGTCCTCTGTAAGAGCGGTTGGCGCTCTTAACCGCTAGGCCATCTCTCCAGCCCCTTAGTTTCTGCTTTAAATCCCCAACCTTTTACTTCCCTTACTGAGTGCTTAATATATTAATCCCAGAATTTTTAACTTTTTAAAAGATTTTAATTATGTATGTGTGTCTGTGTGGAGGTATATGCACATGTGTGGGGGGTTGTCCAAGGAGGTCAAAGGAGTGGGTCAGATTCCCTGGAGCTGGAGTTACAGGCAGCTGTTAACCACTAGATGTAGATGCTGGAAACCAAACTTGGGTCCTCTGCAGAAACAGTATGGACCCTTATCCAGTGAGCCATCTCTTTAGCCCAATTTGTTTTCTAAAATTGTTTTTTTTTTTTTTTGGTCTTTTCGAGACAGGGTCTCCCTGTAGTCCCAGCTGTCCTGGAACTCACTCTGTAGACCAGGCTGGCCTTGAAGTCACAAAGATCTGCCTGCCTCTGCCTCCCAAGTGCTAGGATTAAAGGCGTGCACCACCATGCCCAGCAGGAAAGACTATTTTTAAAGGCATCCTTTTGTTTTGTTTTGTTTTGTTTTTTTTCGTTTTTTTGGTCTTTTCGAGACAGGGTCTCCCTGTAGTCCCAGCTGTCCTGGAACTCACTCTGTAGACCAGGCTGGCCTTGAAGTCACAAAGATCTGCCTGCCTCTGCCTCCCGAGTGCGAGGATTAAAGGCGTGCACCACCATGTCCGACATATTTAAAAAAAAATTTTTTTTTTGGTCCCAATTTGTTTTTAAGTAGCTGCCAGATCAAAAATAAAAAATTATCCTTAACTATTGGCTTGGCAAATTCCAGCTTCTGTTCATAATTGAAATAAAAAGATCTGTTTTGGTATTTTCAGTTCTTATCCAAAGTATTTCATAAAGTGTTCTTAATTTAGATATATAACTTTAAGAATTATCTTGTTATACATGCCAAAAAATCAATTACGATCTTTTCTTATTCTGTTTAATCAGAGCAGATGATCGTCTAGTTATTTTTTAATATATATTTTTAAATTTATTTTTGTATGTGTATGAATGTACTGTCTGCATGTAGGTCTGTGCACCCGTGTTGTGCAATGCCACGGAGGTCAGAAGAGGGTGTCGGATTCCCCTGGAACTGGAGTTAAAGACGGTTCTCAGCCACCATGTGGGTGCTGGGGATTGAACCTGGGTCCTCTGCAAGAGCGGTCGGCACTCTTAACTGCTAGGCCATCTCTCCAGCCCGATCATCTAGTTATTTGAAACTCTTTGAAACAGCAGTATTAGCAAAAGGTTTCAGAAATAATGTAATATTTTATATCATTTAGGATTTATTACAACTGGAAAACACTTTCATTCTAAAGTCATAAAGGAAAAACAGGGCTCACCTATGACTCTGATTGCCCAGAACACCCAACTGCTTCCAAGCACATGCTCTTGGGCAGCCATTCATAATAGTGCACTTCAGGTAAACAGGGTAGGTGCAGGAGTCTAAACTTGGCTCTCTTCAGGATTTTCTAGTAAGACTATGGTGAGACAGACATTGACTGTGACTGTGTTCAGCTAATGTTCCTCTGGTATGTTCCTACACTTAGAAGAAGCTAGCTAGTGGGAGAATTCAACAGATATTTCAGGAAGTGGGGAAGCACACAGCATTTCTATCTGTTGTCCTAATAACTCCCAAGCTTGCTTCCACTCCTGCTCCTCTTGTGTCATGTGAAACAACACATTTCCCTTTACACTTGGCTTGGTTCAAGGGGGGCGTCTGCAACTTGTAGCAGGAGATGCCCCTACTGTAAAGACAGCTAGAGCTAGAGGTCTACAGCTGCTGGACTGGAGTAGATGACTGCAGGGAATGGCAGGGCTCCAGAGTGGGGTCACATCAGGCACACGACACTCAAGATGAGGCATTTCATCCAGAAAACAGTAAGAACAGAAGCACTATTTTTTTTTTTTTTTGTATGTGTATGAGTGTCCTGTCTGCGTGCAGGTTTGTGCACCCGTGTCGTGCAATGCCGCGGAGGTCAGAAAAGGGTTTCAGATTCCCCTGGAACTGGAGTTCTCCCGAATCGGAGTTTCAGACGGTTCTCAGCCGCCATGTGGGTGCTGGGGATCGAACCCGGGTCCTCTGTAAAAGCGGTCGGCGCTCTTAACTGCTAGGCCATCTCTCCAGCCCCCAGAAGCACTATTGAATATCCAATTGCATTAATATAAATGATGGGATATAGAACATTTCAATTTGTATTTCTCATAATTTATCCACTGTACTCACATCATCATAAAATTGAAGCAGTAAATGACCTATAAAGGTCATCTAGATCCATGATACCAGCAATCCTTTTATAATAAAAAAGATGACACATAAAGCTGAATTACTTTTCTCATGCATAAGGATTGCTCACTTGATAAGGCTAGTTTTCTGCTTTAAATTACTAATTTGAATGCAGACTCAAGCTAGCAATAATGGAAAATAATGTGAGAATTTTGACACTGCAATAGCAGAGACAAAGTTTAAAACATAAAAGAACAATTCAGTTAAGGAATTATTGGTGGATTCATTAATTGATGTTGTAAGAGCACATTATAGCATGAGAGATTAATTCTATTTTGCAATAATATCTAAATTCTTATTGGATAAGCCAAGAGAATACCACATAGTTTTATAAATTTTATTCCACAAATACATACAAAAGAAAAAGCTAAGGTATTCAGAAATGCTTACCAGTGAAATCATGGAGGCAAAAAGGGCATTATGACCTTAACTGTAGACCATCAATAGTAAGATTTCATGAATAACACAGCTTTCTCTTTAGCTGCACTCTGTTGTTTTTAGCTTTTTATCCAGAATGACTAGGCAAAATCACTTTTGTCCAGCATACGTGGCACTCCCTGTAGGATGATCTAGATTCTAGAGGCCAACATAATACTCATCCACCAAGAGGACCCAGGCTCTGCTTACCAGTCTATGACTACAATCAGAGGATTTTTTGTTTGTTTTTGACACACAATCTCCCTGTAGCCTCACCTGGCCTGGAACTCATTATGTGCTCTGGGCTGGCCTCCATCTCAGAGACCCACCTGCCTCTGCCTCCCCAGTGCTGGGGTTAACAATGTGCCCTCCCCATTCCCAGCACAATAATAAGATTTTGAGAGAAGCACAATCATGTTCTAATGTGTCAATCACACTTAAGTAGTTTTAAAATTACCTTGATTGAGTTTAAATAATTGTAATCATTTTATGCATGTTTGAAAAGAAGTCTCTTCTTATACAGCTTTGAAATGATCCCAAACACTTATATAAATGACACACATTTTCTATGACAGGAAACCATAATGTAGCCCCCCCCCTCCACTGCAGAGCCTGGTATCTGTCACCCGGAATATGGTAATTTTTTAGAGCGATTCTTTTTTCTTGAAATGTTAAGTTCTTTGTTTTGGTTTGTTTTTTGAGGCAGAGTCTTGCTACGAAGCTGAAATTGGCATCAAACAGTCCTCCTGCCTTCCTGTCCCAGTGCTGGGATTACAGGCATATACACCCATGCCCAGCCAGAGAATGTCAAGTCTTATCAGACTCCTCAATGCAAGAATTTGGAATACCTCTCCACTTGAGAACTGTCCTTTCCTTGAGAACTGTCCTTTCCTCTATCCCAGAATGGGGGGGTGGGGGGATGGGGGAGTGGGGGGGTGGGTAGAAGGGAATAACACAACAAAAGAAAAACATAAATAATAAAGAGAAAACCTAATGTCTACTTATTATATCATCAGACCCCATAGTAAGTTACTGACGACAACTACTGGCCTTCAACATACATATAAACTCAGGAGTTTGAAACAATTTTGAGCTCAGGCTATGATAGGCTTCAGAGCTTTTAAGTGACACCAGCCTCCAGCACCAGATGAGCTTAATAATAATAATAATAATAATAATAATAATAATGTACTGCTGTGTTCATTTGGCAGTAAGTTTTTAAAATGTTTTACTTTCTACTTTAAATTAACTATTTTAAAATTTGACAATATCACTCTTGTTTATAACACGTTGCCTTTTGTGTGTTCATCACTGCGATGGTCATGTCATACCCAAATCAGTGTCCACCGCACTCCTCCCTACCTTTCAGCTCCCACTGACCTTCCACTTCCTCTTCTTCTGTGATGCTCCCTGGGCTTCGGAGAGGGTGACAAAGGTGTCCTGTTTGGAGCCAAGCAAAGTGACACTATGTGTCTTCCTGTCTTACTGACTTCACAAATCTCAATTGTGGTGGTCAACTAAGGTCCACTCCTGGAAAGGTCCAACCCAATCACAGAAGTACTTCCCACAGAAGCCAATTCTATAACTGAGTTGGTCTATAGTTTTAAAACATGCTATGTACTTTAGATGTACTAACCACATCCATCAAGTACAAGTACATTCCCTGTGAGATCCTTTCATGTTATTGATGTCCTGTTCAAAAACTGTAAACTTTGGTAGTTTGTAGTGACACATAACTATGATCTCAACACTTGGGAGATTGAGGCAGGAGGATCAGGACTTCAAGAATATCCTTGACCATACAGCAAGTTTGAGGGGAGTCCAGACTATAAGACTTTGATTCAAACAAACAATAACTGTGAACCTTAGGGGGAGAAAATCTCACTTTGGTCATCTCTCAATTTCCATCACAGAAAGAAAATCCAAGTTAAAAACATCCAAGTTTATAGAGAAAGATAAAAACTTGATATAGAAGAACCAGTTGGGGGGCACATACCTATAACCCCAGGACTCAGGAGGCTGAGGCAGGATGACTGCTAGTTCCACGCCATCTTAGACTCTATAGTGAAAGCTCAGTCTCAGAAAAAGAAGAAAAGAGAAAAACAAAGCAGCAGGAAGCCAGGCCAGGATGTGGGTGATCAGAAAGGATAAGGCTGGAAGTCAAAGTGCCTCCTAGGATGCAGCTACAGAGCAGAGAAAGGCAACAGTTCCTTTCATCTAGATCTATCCCAGAATGGGGGGGTGGGTAGAGGGGAATAACACAACAAAAGAAAAACATAAATAATAAAGAGAAAATCTAATGTCTACTTATAATATTATAGAACTGTCAACCAAACGGAAGAAATTTAAGTGAAACAGACTCCACCAAATTTTAGAAAATACTTATGCTAAAGGCACTTTGTACTAGACACTAAAGATGCACTTAATGAGCTAATAGATACTTTATCTTCTCTAATATCTGAAATTCCCGGAATAATTTATTCAGATGCCTATTTAATATGAACTGGTGGTTACAGTTCATATCCCAGTACAAAAACATTCTCAACATAATACCACCATCTCAATTTGTATGTTTGCCTGACTCTAAGAACAGCTAGAAACTACTTTAGCTAATAGGCTTAAAGGCATTACCATCCCTCGAAGGTAAAGAGAAATGGCTACACAAAATACAGCACTAAAATAACATGCTTTCTCATAGTCTGCCTGCCACAAAGAACCCAACACAAGCTCCTTTACAGTTGGCCTTGTACATTGCAAACTTCAGGGCCAATAAACAGTTAAAATAAACATGGGGCTGGAGAGACAGTTTAGTGATTAAGAGTGCACACTGCTCTTACAGAGGACTCATTTGGTTCCTAGCACCCATGCCAGGCAGATCCAGATCACCTATAACTCCAGCTCCAGGGAGAATCTGACAGCTCTGGTCTCTGCAGGCACCTGCATGCATGAACTCACAGATGCACAGACACACAGATGCACGAAAAATAAATCTTTAAATAATAATATGATTAACGTTGTTTAAATGAAAAACTGACATAAAAATACAAAGTTTAAAGTAAAAATGGTAAAGTGACAAATCATAACTCTTCCTAAAAAAAATTCTTTTTTCTTGGGCTGGCAAAATGTTTCTGAGGGTAAAGGCACTTATCACCAGGCCTGGGGACCCTATGTGGTAGGCGGGAAGTAATAACTCCTGCCACACTGTCTTCTAACCTCTACACATATGCGCTGGCACTGCACATAATCCTCCCAATAAAGAAATAAATGCAGGGTCGGAGAGATGGTCAGGGGTTAAGAGCACCGACTGTTCTTGCAGAGGACCTGGGTTCAATTCCCAGCACCCACATGGCAGTGAATAACCATATATAATTCCAGTTACAGAGGATCCGACACCCTCTTTGACCTCCACTTACACACATGCAGGCAATACACTATACACATAAAATAAAAAATTTAAAAATAAATAAATGTAATCTTCAAACTCCGAAAGTGTCATTTGTGAAATGCGAATAAAAATTCCTATTACTTCTTGATTTTATTAGGTGATTGATGGGTAGAAATTGAGAGGAATTAGATACTTACACCACTGGAAAGGAACTGAGCATACTTTACATGAGGTGGATCAATATCCTTTCCAGAGACAGTCAGCGTTATTTACCATTCTGTAGAATAAACACAGAAAATTGAGGAACATTTATGTTACCCAGTATTGAACAAAAAGTTTAATTATGTAACTTAAGGATATTCAGAGTTAACATTAATCATTTTATGGAAAATTATTTGTAATTTTGAAATGAAACACTGAATTTAGAAAACTGAAAGAATAACATTGATAGGTTTCCAAATGATTATCTTAACAAAAAAAGCAATAAAAATATTAAAATTTAATTTGTTTTCAGGAACCAGTCACAGAAGCAGATGTAATTTTATATTCAACTAACTCTTAAAAAACAAAAACAAAAAAACTTGGAGACTGAGACCAGGTCATCACCTACGCAGGCATTCTACCACTGAGCCATGCCCCTAGCAGTCAACTGGTATCTTCTCACAGTATCAGCGTACTTGAGGAATCCTATTCACAAAGCCCCACCATAACTGCTTGATCTGCAGGGCATTCCAGGGACTATAGATGGAATGCTTATTTTGCTGCTTGTATAAACTGGCTTTTGCTAAGTCTTAACTTTTACATCTGTAGAAAAGAGTAACAGATAACTGCTTCAGAGAGCTACTAAATATTTTTTTAAAAAGAGATGATGCACTTTATAAACTAACATGTGGTAGAAACTATTCTAACCAACTTAAAGAAATACCAGAGGTGGAGACATGGCTCAGCAGTTAAGAGCACTGGCTTTTCTAGAGAAGCTGGGTTTCATTGCCAGCACCCACATGGTGACCAACAACCATGTTTAACTCCAATTCCTGAGCATCAGATGTCCTCTTCTGGACTCCAAGGGCACTCACTGCACGCCAAGGGGCACAAATACCCATATGCAGGCAAACACTAATACTCAGAAAATAAAAATAAAGACATTTAAAAAAATTTGAAGAAAATACCCTTTTGCATTTAGATGACTAAATATAGTGCACATTAATAATGGAGTATTCTGATTTGCATTTTGTTTAATCCACTATTAAGACATTTTCACCTGCTTCAGTTCACACACACACACACACACACACACACACACATTTAGCTAGGTTTAGGACCCACAGATCACAAAGATTAAATTTATTACTCCTTTCAATCCATAATCTTTAGATAGAGGCAACTATTTCCACTAATTCTTGACGAAGATTAGAAAGTAGACAGAAATTAGTAAAAATGTTGATATGGAAGATTCACATTAAAATATACATTTGCCATTTAATTATTTTAAGCAAGATCAAAATGCTTAACAGTGACTAATGATACATGTGGAATGTACATGGTAGCTACAAACTCCATACATTTACATATCGCAAATTGCAGCATTAATGAAGTTCCTGCTTTAATTTTCCTGCTGATTAAAAACAAAAACAAAAACAAAAAACCCTCCCCTTAAAAAAGATGTAAAGTACAAAGAAAATCTATTGAAAATGCTGCTGATTGCATTTCCCACGCAAAAGAGAAAATTTTCTTCTTACATTATATAAAATATAAAAATGTACTTCAAAGACAGAGAAATCAATCACACCAACCAACCGGTAACAAATATCTACACACACTGCTAACCAGAGACACAGAGACATAAAAAGAAAAAAAAAAAATTCCTATCATACAAAAAAACCCAACTAAATGATTAAATCAGATAAAATATTTGACATGTACAGAAGGAACAGATTAAAAAATGATTATACAATAGTAGGAGCTGGAGAGCTAGCTCAGTGGTTAAGAGCACCTCCTTGCAGAGGACCCAGTTTGATTCCCAGCACCAACACGCCAGCTAACTGTAACTCTAGTTCCAGGGAATCCAATGCTGCCTTCTGATCTTCACAGGCATTGCACAGCAAGGGTGCACTTACACACATGCAGGCAAAAAACTCATACACATAAATTAAAAAAATATATATATTTTTAAAAAGATTATAAAATACTAGATATCAGGGAAATAGATATTAACAATGTGCTAACACCTTCATGAAAATAAAATTACCTTTCAGAGGTACCTGGTCTAACCTATGACAGCCTCTTAGAAAGAAATCTCACAATTCACAGACTTAAATCTCCAACTTAGCAATTCTTTTCTGAAGAATCTATTTTATGGAAATGAACATGATTGTGTCTAAGTGGATATACAAAGACATTGGTTCCAACTACATTCCAATTTCTTGTCTCTTTCTTTAATCAATTATTTACTATTTTCATTATTATTTTGGCATACTGGGGATTGAATCCAGGGCTTCACATGCGGGTACTCCACTAATGAGCTACATATACTCCCTGCCTGACTCATCCAGTATGAGAACAGCTAAATAAACTATAATATACTTTGATCTAACAATGCAATCAATAAAGAATAAATTAAAAAACTTTCAGGTGACTCTGTGGGAGAATATAATGCAAAGAAAAGAAAAAATGCAGAGATCTCCCAAGACCAGCTGAAGTGCAGGAAGGTAGGTAAGAACTGGGAACTTCAGCAAGGATGATTGTTGATTGACTTAATCAAGTTAATCCAGCTGTCTTTGGCTTAATTGGCTTTTGTGACTGTGGGGGCAGAGTTATCCTCCCAGCTGGTATAAAAGGTAGGGTTGTGTGAGTCTTCAGATCAGAGAGCTCCGAAGACCACCTGAAGCACAGCCCCTTCCCACCCCCCAACTGGGATTACGTTACAAAGACATCTGAAGGAGGCAAGCAAAGCAAGCCTTCAACACAGTGAAGAGGCATTTGGGACTCACATTGGAATACAGGCAAGGAGAAGCCCATATGCCAGGAACAAGAACAAGAGACAACATGGGAAAGGTGCAGGATAATTCCACACCAAGCTCTACCAACCCTGTGGAAGATTCCTACAGTGGGATCCCCATGGGGATGGCCCAGGACACAGATCTCAGAAGCACAATTGTGAACATACTTAAAGAAGTACAAGATTATAAACAGCAAATCAAAAAATTAAGAAAAGAGAATGAAGAACTCAAGAAGGACCTAGAGAGAGAGAATGACAAACTCCAGAAGGAAGTGGAAACACTGAAAAGATCCCATGCTGAAAAAGATAAGGAAACCAACCAGAGAAGCAAAGAGCTGCAGGAAGAGATTGAGAAGCTCCAAAAGGAAGTGGAAATACTAAAGAAATCAGAAGAGGAAATGAAAAAACAAATCAAACACTCATCCAATCAATAGCAAAGAAATGGAAAAAGCCTCAGAGGCAGAATGGAGGAAGCAGAACAAAGAACATCAGACCTGGAAGATAACACAGAACAACTAAAAACCTCAAGGAAAGATTATGAAAAATTTAAAAATACACAAAAGTGGAACAACCAGGAACTGTGGGACGCTATGAAAAGATCAAACCTCCGCATCATAGCAATAGAGGAAGGAGAAGAATCCCAAGAGAATGGCATTGATCAGATCTTCAACAGAATAATACAAGAAAATTTCCCCAAACTAAAAAAA